>QEWY01000613.1:3393559-3503144 GCA_006503575.1 Baylisascaris schroederi
TAATCATTGTTGTTGTATAATATCTCTCTTCATTGGGAGGTGATATTAAAGTAGAAGGAAGTCAATGGTATATCTTTTGTTGTTGATATCTGAAAATGCATTTAGCCGCTATTATTTATAAAGGTGTATTTATGATGCCTAAATGTTTTAAAGTATATGTGTATATAAAAGTTCTATAGTCGAGGATAATTCGAGTCGACAAGATAAGATTTCGATTCTATTTAGTTAAGTAACCTTATTTGATTAAACAATTTCCAAAACAATAATTTTATAGCACATCTAATGGGTGTATTTGCTTTAGTTTTTAGAAAAATATGGAAAATGGATAAAGTGGGGGTTTATTGTTTTGATTTAAACAAACACAACCACTAGTATATGCCTAAACGGTTGAGAGAATCTTCAAAGAAAGAAAATCTTCAAATAAGAGCTAAATCGACAAAAATTTCGATTTATTCTGCAAATTCAATCTTTCTGCATACTTTCGGTATACAAAAACAATGTTGAAATGTATTGTAAATAATTTTGGTTTCCATTTGGTAATATACACTTCTATGAGCACTAAAAATGAGCAGAAATCATTAGATCATTGGATTATAAGTAAAAGTGGATATCAAAATCAATGAACAAAGATGTAGCATTTAAATGCTTCAACGATTAATACATATTGCTGGATATGTTCCTCTACATCATGCAACGACAATTAACGGCACCATATGAAAGATATTTCCACCTAATATTAATTGCATTTTAAAAGTATATGTAAATGAAGATTTGTTCATGACCTCATCAAGGGGAAGAGGAATTGCAGAGGAACTAGAAAGGTATGATTATTCGCCTATTATTGCAATGAATAACGAAGATGAATATGAAGGCATTGTAATGATAATTGAATTGTTTTTTTTTTGCAACTGTGATGGTTTTTGCAAAAAAAAAAAATGCAACAATAAACAATAAAGAATGCAAAATATTATTTTTTTTTTTTTTGCAGTAAAAGATCGTAATAATCATGCAACATTTTTTCGTATAAAGTATTGATAGTCAATAGAATTCGTAGTGTGCATATTGATTGTTGCAAAGAATTCATTGCATTTGTTCAATTTTGCAATGATATCTTTGAGATGTTAAATTTCGATCACACTGTTGCATCAAATCCGACCGCAATTATACTGCAAATTTCGATCATTCGATCATATCGATATATAATATAATTTTGCAATTAAAATAAATACTCTATCTTTTGCATGTTTAACCTTTGATCAATTTGGTTATGACGTATAGTACATCGATAGCTTCAATATTAGAACATCTGTTCGTTTAGCAAACATTAGCATTGATTAGATTCATCAGCTNGTTTATTTATTTACTTATTTGCAACTATATGCAAATGCAATAAAGCATTATCGTGTAAAACTTTTCACTTGAATCGTCAATATTTTAAAATTGTTTACTATATGCTTCTAATGAGAACAAAATTTAGAGGAAATTATTTTATAAAAAGTTTTTATAAGACAAGAAGTTTTTGTTAAAATATCTCTATTTTGTTTATGGTTGACTCAGTGAATTCGAGTCGATCTGGTCCACAACTACTCATTGTGTTCAACTGAAGAAACGGGAGACGGTTGATCGAGGTGGGGCAAGTTCGATGGGGGTGTAATGAAGGAGAGGTCAGGTACAGGATTGTCATATGAAAGTTCAAGCAAGGTGTTACGTTGTAAGGGTCAGCTCCCCGTGGTTCATCTAGTCGTCGAGGTCTTATTGAGGATCTGCACCCTCTCTCGAGCTGCAGTCGAGTAAATTGCGACCGCGGTGGAACTTCATACCGCCGCCGATCACCTCGTGCATTTCAACGACCACCCACCCGTACGCTCACACTTAAACTCCTTCATATCCTCCCGATTCCGCCTCAGGCTGGCTCACGACATATGCTGGGCAGTTGTTTTTTCCGCCCGCATCCTGCATGACCTATAGCCAACTTGTATGCCTTACAACTTCATGAACAAAGCAGTTGAGTAGTACGGTACGTGGCGCTTGTTGGATTGCAAAGACAGTGATGCTGCAAAATGCATCAAACGTGTTCTTGAAACGGTATTGCAATATAAAAGCTGATATAATGCGCAATTTTTTTTTCTTTTTTTTAAATTTTCCCAACATTTTGCTTCATTTCACGATAGAAAAGTTTGGGGATTTCACTAATAATGCAAAGATTGGCATTATTTTCTAAGTAGTACCATCTGACAGGTTTCCAAAGGTAAGCACCGTAACATACGTTAGCGCCAACCGTTGTGTATAGTGCGGTATGGATATCTCTGAATAGATTTCATTGCAGGTTGTTATGATGGATGGTCGTCGATCACCAATCATTGAACATCTCGACGCTAAAGGTGGTCAGCCGAGGCTGATTCGCAATGGAGACGTACATGGTGATGGACGCTATAAGGTGAGATGACCTTTCCATGTTTGTTCAGTTCACACTTTAATATAAAATAAAAGCACTTAATCCTCATCTGGTTCGTACGTCGTTTTGTATTATTTTTGTTATATCTATACAACCAATTAGTTCAACATGATTGCGGAATTTGTGACAAATAGAAAAATGCGCCATTGCTGGCACGAATTTGTGCTTTTTATGTTTCAATGATGGAAACCGACTGGTTGCATATGCTTAAGCGCTTAATTCAATGAACATTTTTTTCATCATCCTATTCAACAACTTTTCAACGTATAAAAGAAAGTGGTGGTTTTTTTTATTTTTCTTATTTTATAAATTTCCCAATTTTTAATTGAGGATATTGTCGAAGAAAATTGTGCGTGATGAGTGCGCCCATGTAAAAGAACACCTGGTACTTATGTATACCTGTGCAAAGGACATATACATGTATGCAATTATTGTACACTAATAAGTTTCAGTGGGTGGCAGAGATCACCCATATCTGTCTTTTTTTTAATTTCGAAAATTGTTGCTTTGAATGTTTTTCTCGTTTCTCTAATATCGAAAATTTTGTTTGAATTCGATTAATTTTGGCGATCTGCCAAATATCAAAAGTCAGTAGAAAATTTTTCATGTCTTTGTTGTAGACAAATACAATCATACATTTGAATGTGTCGATTCAATTTGTAGATTCATCGTATAGGAATTTGTCGAACAGCAAATTGTATTATATCACATATCACCTCACCAAGTTGTATTTGGTTGAAACTTACCAATCACATCACTGAACAGTTGCAGATCGTCGACCTGTAAGTAGTGCTTTGAGTTTTTTCTTAAATATTAGTGACTGTTGACAGCCGGGTTCATAAAATCACGTAAATAATGACTATTGACAGCCGGGTTCATAAATATCACGTAAATAATGACTATTGACAGCCAGGTTCATAAATATCACGTAAATAATGACTATTGACAGCCGCTTAATGAATTTACTTCAGCTGTATAAGGTAGAGGATTTGGGGGGTTTGAGATTATTTAGGAAATTGTGCACTATTATATATCCCTTATTACTCCTATCAATTCCAGGTAGTAATCTGGATTTGATCCCATTAGAAAATATCTTTTTTTAAATAATTGCTTTCTTGATTATTCACTTAATCTATTATAATATTTAGCATTCATTAATTCACTAGGTTGATTCAACTTAATGCTTTTTGAATTTATTCAAATTCAATATGCAAATCAAAAAAAAAAAAATTGATTCATCAAAACAAAAAGTTTTACCTATCACTCTGCGTTTCCGAACTTCAGCAATTAGTTTTTCATTTGCTCTCTTATGCTATTTCCCATTCTTTTAATCTCTGCATAAAACTAGGCAAGAGGCAGAATTTCTTCCTCTAATTTAGTTGATTTGTAATTTTCGCTATTCTTTCGTCACTGCAACATACCCAAAACCTTTATCATTACTTCATTGTTTTATTATCTTACTTAATCGCGTTTTGCTGTAAATTTTACCTTTTCAGTGATACGTTGGTCCCCCCCTCGCAGATGTCTGAAGGCATGTATGTGATGGCTCCCTTGAGGAAAGGGCTATATGCAAGGGCACGAATTGTGCAATTAGCATTTGCCGAAAACAACAAACCAGTGAGTGCTTAGAATTTTTCTTCCATTTTTTTCATTTGTAAAAATTCCACATTTATTCCTCCGATTTTTTTTTCCAGATATTGAGAGAATACCGCATATAATTTACTGTTTCAATGTTTTTCGCAGTGCCATTAAGGTGTAGTAAAGAGCAAAAAGTATAGTTGAGAGTTTAACAACATAGCACCTATGCAATATGCTCGATAGTAGGCGCAGAAATGCAGCAGTTTTCTTTCGAATGAATTATATCAAATATTAAAAAAGGAAAATTTCAGATAGGAAAGACAATGACCTATGCTAAAGTGTTGTATATCGACGAAGGTACAACATCGTGGGTATCGACCACATGTCTTGCAAAAATGGACGAAATCCTTTCATTCCATCCATGGCAGGCTATCGCTGTTTGCTTATTCAAGGTTCTTTTTATTCCATTTTTTTTTTTTTGCATGGATTTGATGTGTTTCCTAGAAAATATGGTCTCGTTTATGAAAATTGATCGACTATCTTAAAGAAGGGAGGGGGAGAGAGAGAAAGAAAAAGGGGGAGGGAAATAGGAGGGGGAGAGAGAGAAAGAAAAAGGGAGGGAAATAGAGCAGGGTGTTATCTTACTGCAACGGGGGTATGATCTATCGCTTAGTCAAGAAAGGGGTTTTTGAGAAAAGCAGTTGAATGTTATAAAACAATATTTGTTGTATTTCTCACGAACCATGCAGAAATATGGTTCATTTTCAAGCTGTAACTTTCTATGGCGGATGCCCACCCTTCCCCTCCCCCTTTCCTCTCTCCATATGCCCCTCTGCCCTAACCATCATTAAAGAAGTTACATTTGGTACCCCTCTTGTTTACATACCTCATCATGGTTGATTGTTGTTTTATGCCAAAATAGGTTGACGGTGAGGGCGAAATACCTGGAGAACAATAGAAGGTTAAATCCATCTGCGCCATTCGTCTCATTTGTTTTCTCGATGATCCTATGACTAATTTATTGGTTTTTCTGTGCACCTAACAACTTTTGTTGGTATATATGGAAATGGTACAATTTTGGGAAGCAGCGAACATGTTCGCCATGAAAATTGATAGGTTTACAAATCTTTATAGTATGGTACAGCTGGGCTGGGTGAAAGAATTATATGGTCAGCACAGTTGCCTGTAGTATAGTGTATATCTTTCAACAATACCGACTGCACTTTTTTAGAAGCCTTGTGGTATTATAGTGTTGGTTTATTTGTGCTTTCAGTTACGGTGAAATTATCTGTTGTGTTATCGTTGAGTTGTATTCATTCTACCTATTAACAGAACTGATTGATTATATTATTATATGCTTTGTCATTAGGTGAGACCAAAGAATAGAACGAATTGGTCGGAAAAGGAATGTGAAACGCTTCGAACGATCCTTGCGAGATACTCAATGGTACAAATAGCGGTCGTGTTGAAAAGTGTTCAGAGCAATGATTATCGCGATCTTATCAAGGTTTATTTTGTAGGATTTGTTGTTGCACTTACCTATATATATATATAGGTGATACGAAATGGAAGGGCAAGATTATTGAAACGATACTAAGTAGGGTATGATACTATGTGAAGTGTGGAACAAGTGATACTCTAGGAATGTGACGAAATTTCGGAAGAGGAAGCAAAGGACAACGTCCTCGAAGATCCCGAAATTTCATAGAGACAGCTTAAAGATTTCCCAGAAGAACGGAAGAATTGGAACAGGAAGCTAAACAAGGAGAGGTGACGGCTGTGAGGCAGCTTGCACTGGAAGTCCCAGAATTGCTTGGATCGCTTACCTAGTGTGAACGGTTTTGTAGGTAAACATGATCGGCATAAATAACGAAAGGGATTCATTAGGGGATTCGATAGCTCATTTGTTGGCTCGTCATTGCAAAGATGTTATTTACGATCGGCGAATATTCGATGGCGTTACACAAAAGGTTTATCCAGTAGTAAGTGTCGTTTATTTTAGAATTGTGCTTTATTTTTTTCTAAAATTGATTAGGGTGGATAGTTTCTTTTGATATCGCAAATATGTTGTACTTGTAGAAGCTGAAAAGAACCTTCATAAAATCCTTTAGTGGATAAAAATTTCACTGAGGACAGAAAAAGCAAAAAGGCGCATTTTTAATGCTGAATATTGTCCGATTCAATTGTGTTGCTTAATTCGTAGGTTTTTTACTTTATGCGATAACTTTTATGTATTTTATGTTTATTTTCATTAATCGTTTCGAAGTTGTTCATTTGTTCTAATTGTTTTTAAAACTTGGTTGTGACTTTTTTATAAGTAATTCCAGGCTGACTTTTTTGTAAGTAATTCCAGGCTGATTGTAACAGTAATTCAAAATTCCATCAACAAATTGAAGTGGAAGAATGGAAGAATCGTTTCCCCGAAAGGAATAACAAGAAGCCGAGTGAATTAGAAGAACAAAGTGCTGGATGGGATCAATGCGGTATTAGCCCTCAGGTGCATAGAATTTTTTTTTCTTTTTGTAAAGAGAGAGAGAGAAAAAGGAAGTAGCAGAATGTATTGAACTAGCGTAAATTCTAGACATTTGCAACAAAAATAGGAATTAAATCCATTGTCGAATTGAATCGAATTGCAAAATATTCAGTAACGAGAATCACACTGACATACATCAGCAGGTTTTAAACCCCTTTCAGATAAACTTGTCTCCAACTTACTTTCATCTACAGAACTTTGTTGTAAGGGGAGGGGGATCTGTTTGTGGGTTGTAATATAAATGCGTTTCAGGTAGAGGTCGTAGATAAGGATTGGTTAAACGCTGAAGGCTATTTAAATGAGTGCAAATGTCTGGTCAGTGCTGAGGGCAGGTAAACTATTCCATAATTTCTTTCTTACTTTATTATCAATATTTTTAACATATTTATGACAATAAAATTGTTGAATTATCCCAGTAATGATCTGATAATAACATAGTCAATAATATTTTTATGGTAGACTTTGCAATAATTCAGATTCTATTTTTTGAGCTTGAATAATATTACTGCACTTCTTAACCTCAGGTTGTGGCTCATTCGCTTGAAGCTTTAAGTAAAAGAACTCGAGCTTAGAATCTGAGCGAATCTATTGAATCATAGTTCTATGCGAAACTAAATCGGCATCTGTTTTGTTGACCAAATTTTTTGAAACTTTTTCGTTCCATCCGATCTTCCAAGATTTTGTTTATATAAAAGCTACTATGCTTATTGTCACTTAAAAATTTCCTTCTTAGTATACCCGAAACTTGAGTATTTTAGCTTGATGTCTAGTTCATTGTTTATTCATTACTTTCAACATTTTGTGAACTTGCGGAAGAGAGAGGGGATATGGGAGGCCTTCGGAAGAGTGGTGATGGTTTAATATAAAGGGGTGAGAGAACGTCACAGGTTGGGGGGGGGGGGGGGGGGGGGGAAGAGGTCCATTTGCATCGTTTAAGTCTTATTCAAGATCTTTTAGCTGAAATTTCTCCGAGAAGCAATGAAGTATTTAGTAATGTTGAGGTACACCATTTCGCCTTACGAGTTCTATGTTCGTCCTTTGCTGATGAAAAAGTCGGAGGATCGGATCGGTGAAAGTGGAGAGAGTATAAAACCAGTAGATATTTATGTTGAGCAAATGGATGCAATGATTGCGGCCAATGATGAGCTCCTGAAATTGGCCGATGAACTGAACTCTTTTTACGTTCATCCGAAGAATAGAAGACCGATCGATACGCAACGAGTGTTGGTTATCATTTTCTTTTCGCATTGAATTTTAAATGATGGTAAAACTCTCGTTGTTTCCAGCCAGCAATATTTTATATAATTTACAGATGTTTTTTCGCAATAGCCATTTGAAGATTTCGAAAAATGAATACAAAAAAGACTTCAACTAAATCTTAGATTGTAGCTTTATATTCTGTCAAAAATTTGCATTTGCGAAACGCGTTATGATAACATTGTGTCTATGCGTATATATGTAAATTTGTCCGTCTGTCTGTTTTTTTTTGTATTCGAGTCGAAAATCACTGAAGTAAAAGTCACGAAATTTATTGGGCAAGTTATAGATCGCCTTCCTTTACCGTCTTTCATAACTATCCACTTTCCAGAAGTTATAGGTATTTAAAAGTACCGAAAATTTTTGCATGATCTTTGCAGTGGTCCGATCCTAGGAAAATGAGTCTTTAGTAGATTCCTTCAAATACTTTAGTCAACTAAAATTTGTTAGCATTATTCCTCGTTTTTATTATTCTATGGAAGTGATTGTTAAAATGAGTGACTCATTTTATAGTTCGATCACCGAATGTATAAAGAAACTTCAAATAAGTTGATGTTTGCTGCTAGGCACAAGCACAGAGTAGTTTCAATATTTGTTTAGCCGCGTACATCTAAATGGGTCATAACCGATTTGAAATCTTACGAAATATGCGAATTTAGTGTTGACTAAGTCTGCGGCCGACGACCGATTATATGCAAAGTAGCCGCTGAGGTTGACTAATTGGCGATAGTAGAGGCACATAAGCAACAGGGAAATATTAAGAGGAAGGTGGTGGTGTTGTCGGTGTTGTATATGCTTAAAAGATCAGATGTTAGATCTTTTGCTTCTTTTTTTTTTAGTAAGGAGACTCTCGATGAGGGTATAAGCGCTTATGGGATCGCAGAGGTGGATGGCGAAATCGCTCGTTTCATGGGTTGTTGGCAACGAGTGGAAATTATTGGACTCAAGGTAACCCTATGAGTGCATTAGTTTTATCATCTAATATTGATGAAGTTGGAATTTTCGTTTTATTTTTTGTTTTATTTTGGCCGATGAAATCTTAGATCGATGATTTTGAACTTTTTTGTATAATTGTTCTCCGGTAAAATCGTTGAATACTAAAATTAATTCCAGGCTATCGAGAAAACGGAAGAATATTATTGCCGTGTGCGCTTTCTTGATTCTGGTGGTACGGATATACGCTTGTTGTCCGGAATCATCGAGATATTTCCTGTGTGAGTTATGCATCCATGTCTTAAAGGCATCTGAATGTCAAGGATTGGGAGGGGAAAAAGGAGTGAGGATGGGTTTTGATGTTGGCACTTATTTGCTAATTTATTTTCGCAATGTACTTCGTTTCTGAAGCCCAAAAGAGGGTATTCTTGATGTTCTTTTCCATGATAAACGTGTCATATTTTATCCAGCTATCTTGTGGCTTTTCTTTTCTTTTCTACCCCTTCCCGTCGCACTTCCCCTCTTTTCTCCATCCGCCATTCATCCGTAATCCCTCTCTTTCAGTGCATCGGTTGGGGCGTTGCTTAGGCTAGAAATATTAAACTCTACGATACTCTGTGATATTTCACTTGTCATTCATAGGTTTTTCGAAGCCTATCGCGTATTTACTGCCAAAGAAAGTAGCTGACGCATTTTGCGGTCAAATGCGAAGCATAATTGATGGCGTATGGTGGGCAGTATCGTTGCATTATATTACTTCTCGACATCATGTGGGTTTTACAATTGCTGTGGTGTTGTACCGTATGCACTTCAGACACTATAGGTGACCTTCTTTTTGCGTTTTCAGACACTGTAGACGACCTCCTTTGTGTCTTCAAGTGTGCATGCATGGTATAAGACCGGCACAAGGTGATGAATGGAGTTCTGCGGCACGTGATTATTTCTATCGTGAATTGCGAGAGGATGTACCCATATCGTTGAAAGTCATTGGCACACTCAACAGGTTTTATATTTCACACACATTTTAATAAATAATTTATGGTCGAAATGTTGTTGTTGGATTGATTGTCAGACGTCTAATAGTATTCATATGCTGTTAGTCTGCAGACCATATTCTAATAAAGGCAGATGCAAGGCGATAAACGCCATGATCTCGTCTTCTCGGTGTGCAAACAGTCGTCGGAGTGGAAAAGGCTGATAAAATTTGTATGGTGGATGTGTATTAGATATTGCTACAAATATACTGGATGTGAAAATGGAGGCGAAATTTAATAGCGCAATATTAAAATGGAGTGTAATTAGTGCATTTAAGAAATACCAATATAGCTTTTTATTGTTTTTATTGCAACGAAATATTTTCTCTTTTAGGCGAATCGCTTTCCGTTAATACTCACTCATCTAGGCGATTTAAGTTGTAGAAAAGCGCCACAACAGAATATGTCGCTATTGAAGCATTGCTTTGAAATGTCGTCAAAATCTCAATCCATCGTATTTCTAAAGCTGTAAGAAACGTATGCTAAACCTTAGGATATCAAAAATTTTAGGCAATGCTTCATTTTGAGATTCTAAGAAACAGTTTTATGCATTCTGTTAGGTATTGGAACTTACACAGAATTTGATGGTATATCGAAATCATATTATAGGAGAGAGACGAATTCGAAACTTTCTTATGACTCGACTGCGTGTCGACGTGCTAATGTAATATTCGTCAGTGATATTCGGGTATGTTATAAGTATAATTCTGAATTAATTTTGAACTGTTTTTTTTTCATTTTATTTAACTGATAAGATTTTAATGAAACAAAAAGAATCGAAAAAAATAAAATATTGAAAGGTAAATAGACGAGAAAAGGAGATCATAATTTGTTGACTTTGAAATCATATGGGTGAATCGTAATTGGAGTGCTAAGCAGATTGTAATAAATATTAGAAAGAGTCTCATTTAAGTAGTGATATTTTTGGCCACATTAAAGACGATGCAACAAAGAGATTGAATATGGTCTACCTTATTATATATTAGTTGATTGT
Organism: Baylisascaris schroederi; assembly: GCA_006503575.1. Lineage (NCBI taxonomy): Eukaryota > Metazoa > Nematoda > Chromadorea > Rhabditida > Ascarididae > Baylisascaris > Baylisascaris schroederi. The sequence continues at coordinate 3,404,344 of QEWY01000613.1, forward strand.
TTTAATCATTCACTATAAATTTATCATGGTTTACTGGTTTACTTGTTTACCGTTTACCCTTTTACTTAACTCTACCGGCAGGTTAACCTTACTTGTTAAGGTACTGGATGGGTCTTCGGAATCGCTTGATGTTCGCCTCGTGCGTCAAGGTTATGCAACTTGGTCGCCTAATAGCCCAGTAGGTCGACCACTTGAATGATAGGATAGCACAGCTGCTTAATTGACTTATACCTTATGTCGTTGTTGATTTTTTTGTGGCAGGATATTTATATGCTTTGATATAGTCTTTGTTATGGGTGTTTCATATAGGTTATCGTTAGGTAAGCTTTATTTTGCCTCTTCTTTGAACTTAATTTCATTTAAAAAAGTCGATGAGTTGGTTTTTAGTAGCTTAAGATTTTTATGAATATTTTATTGTTCTATGTATCTACTTCTAAGGATTCGTCGGCCTTTGAAAAAAAAAAATAACTTCTGCTTTTTATTTTTCCCTCAAAAAGTGCAGTCCAAGTAAACTATGGCTTATTATTCGTGAATCAACTAGTTATATATTTTCGTTTACGTGACTTTATTGACGATAAAATTATATGTATTGGCGGACATTTGCCTAAGGGCAATATAGGAATTTTTTATAGGACGTCCTTTTTGTGTACTGTAATGTTTATAGTAACGTGTATGTATATGGTAGGTCGAATTATTTGATCGTCGCTCACATTTTCGGTTTGTTATGCTTGACTTGCCTATCTGCCTCATCCTGCCTAAATTTATTTTTATATTCAATCTCTTATTGCCTTTGCCGAAAGCCGTTGATATTAACAACTGCCTTTTTTTTGCATTTATTTATATCACTTATATGTTTGAATAAACTTTGCTGTAGTCAATTAGCATAGTTAGCCATATAATTGTATATGAATATTCATCTTAGATCTTTATGTGAGTTGTTCTTGATAGGTTTTTTTTTTAAACTCAGATATAAAGTAGAGCTTATATTTTGTGTTCAATTGAGTGAAAGCTTTTCAGTAAAGCCGGAGTCAAGTTGAGAGAAAGGATTCCTTTGCTTATTTTTTTTCTTTTCCGCCTTTCTCGTTGACACCTTCATCTTGGTTGCGATGGAAATTCATTTTCATACTGAACTCACTGTGCCTACTGAATGAAATATCCTTCTTTCTGTTGTCATTCCAATTCATTAGGTTGTATCATATGATTCGATGTCGTATGCCTTATATCATTCCAATAATTGTGTCATATATATTGGTGCATTTTTTGTCTTAACATGTAGGTTGTTATACGGACAGAAATGAGAAGGAAAGATTTAGATAAATCCTTCTTTCGCTTTCATTGTGGAGAAATTTTTTGAGTTTTCCTTTCCATAATTCGTATTGACGAAGTTTCGGTTATTTTTAAAATACAATTAAAATATTTTCAAATATTTCGTTGTTTTCGACGAGACGAATCAAGCTGCATTTCTGATGCTTTTTGAGTTAGTGGCATTTCCTTTATATTCTGGAATATTAGACACGCCACTGGTTCCTTTTATTTATTCATTTATTTTTTTTTTTTTGTTGCAATTAAAATGCTATATACGATTCCATATTTTACCTCGTAGTTCACATTTCGAAGAGTGTTGTGCCTACTTCAATATTGTTCTTATTGCTGTTTAATAAAATTTTATTGTTTTTGACAAAAGGGACTCTTCCAGCACCTCACCGATGAACATCTACCAATTAAGCATGGTACTGACAGGGAATTCCTCGTTCTATATATATATATATATGTATATATATATATGTATATTATATATATATATATATAGGGCTGCAAAATTTAGCGGTTCCGCCCATTCAAAAGTTGTTCTTTCTATTGAAATCCCCATGGAGATTTTCACCCCTCGCTGCGTCTGTGCCCATCGTTTTCTCTTTTGTCGCGAGTTGCTGTGAGAATGGGAATACCTCTCTACCCTACCACCCCTTCCCTCCATCCTTCATATCGTTATTTCGGGTATTTTAACCATCTACTTTCAAATAGCGGTACCGTTTTTGATAGTTTTCTTGAAATGTGTTGTAGATGTCAAAAAGTTGTTGATTGAGTAGGAAAAAGAACTCAATGATTGAAGGTTGAGAAAGCAGATTTGAATTATTAGTTGTATTAGTAGGACCTACGTTACTACTAGAAAAGTTGCTGCCGATTGGTGTGGATGGGTGGTACTGAATGAGGGGACATACTGCATGATGCCATCCCTTACAGCTTGCTTTTCTTGAATTGTTGAATATCTTTTATGTATACAACGAGCAGGTGTCCAACTATGGAACTCTCCACCTCGAATATTGTACTAATGAGTTGCTGTTGATGTTGTTTCATTGTTGAGAATGCGCAAAAATATGACGTTTTGCTGTGTTTACCTGGCTGAGGTGTGTCTTGACCTTATTTCACAGTCCATCATGAAAATGCAGCTATCATCCCATGGAATCACTGAAGGTGACAGGTGTGGAGTCGGTTTTGCAAACGTTTATAAACTGCTCCATGTTGGACCTTCTTATGGTGGCAAGTTACTCCACAATGGAACCATAATCAGTTTATCTTCGTTTTCTTGAAAATTGCAGTTTTTGCGACTAATCTTTCCCTTTTCGCTTCCTTTCAATTCTGCAACCCATGAAGGTAGTAACCTACCCTTCGAAAGTTGATATGCTTTGATAAGTATACAATAGAAAGCGCTAGTATTTAGCATAGTTTTTAAATTTTTAGTCCTTTTTTTGAAGACGAATCTTTATGAATGATGAGTTGCAGATGCGTCTATTGGATAGAGCACGAGTTGATGTCATGTCATTATTCACTATCAACTCTCTTTATTGGATATTGCTATGTACACGTGGTAAGAATCCAAAAGAAAATGAATCGCTAACCAACGAATTGGTTGGTATTGTATTTTTTATTTCTTTTCAGAGATTTTTCGATTAAGTCTATTATTTTACTGAATTGAAACTAAGAGCAGTATTTGTTTTAATATCTTCAATGGAATATTTCTTTTTTTTTTTCTAATTTGTTACTATTATTTATTGTCGTAAAGCTGAAATTGAAGGTGTTGATGAATAAACAGGAAAACTTAAAATTGTGATTGCATTTTTTTAGATCGCTGTATTTAATAGTATAAGACATTTTTTATTAGTTGTTTTTTTTGCTAACAAGATTGCTAGGAGTCAATTTCTGATTGTTTCGATGATGAGGGGGGAAATTCTCCATTTATATCATCTTTAAAATATGCCTGTCTATACATAAGAGGGTTATACATCCATTGTTTGCCCCGACCTTTTTGATCTTTCAGGTTTAATTTAAGGGCTTCCCTAAGTGTTTCTTGCCTCCTCCTCTTCCTTCTCTCCTTCGTCCTCCTCCTCTTCGCTATAATCGAATGTGGTATATCATTCTCAAGCACATTTAAAGAATGGAAGTGCATAGTATCTCACAAGTTTTTGTTATTCCGCTGTCGTGAAAATGTAGAAGTCAATTTGAAACTGTTATAAATTTGTGTTATTTTACGTACTCAATTCCTTCAATAATTTTCGTTATATGCCCATAAACATCGTCGAATCGAGGTTTAAAGCATAGTTGACTGTAGTGAATGCTAAATTTTTTTTTATTTTTTGTAATATTGAATTAAATATATATTGCTTAGGCACGAACAAAACAGTGTATGGAACGTCTGAAGCAAATTGAGGAACGTGCATCAGCACCGAGGCTGAATCGAAGGGCAGCTAGCAATTTCGTTCGTAATGCGCTTTGGGAACTGCCTCAGCGAACGCCTTCTGTGAGTATTTAACTATGACATTTCTATTGATCTGATATGTTAGTAAAAACTCTGTTATATGGCATGTCGATGCAGCGATGTTGCCACTTAGAGATGGGGAAGGGATATAGTGAAGATATTGTATCATAGGTGGTTCTGACCAGGAAAGCACATTAAACAGATGACACCACATGCTGTCGAACGGTTTGTGCCGTGGGAATGAAGAATATCGTTGAGGGTCTAGAATAATTTTAACATCTTTCAGTATTAGTCAAATATAAGCAGCTGATTTCTTTCTTTATATAAGTTTTAAAGTTGAAAGGAATTGTTGATGATGAATTAAGGGTACGACGAGAGATGAAGAGGAGGAGTGCAGCGAGGAGACAGTTGCATCGGAGGCACCGGGTGGTTCCTCTCATGTATCACCGCAAAAGAGATCAGCCGACGAATCGAAGCAGTCAAGTGAATGTGATGTTGACGCAAAGAAAATGAGGCTTTGAGCCATATTTGTATATTATGGTCTTCGAGTTGCAGGGTGTTTTGGTGGAATAGAATGTGAGTGCGATGTTGCTTATGAATTATAGCTTGGTTGTCGGGATGGACGGCAATAGGGGATTAGGGAGGAGAAAGAAGAAATGGGTGGAAGGGAAAAGGTGGGAAGGATGAGGAAGCTTGAGCTTGATGGAATATTTCGAAAATATAAGGGATTTAGCTCACTTCTGGTTGTTTTATTGTGGAGGAAAAGGGGGTATCTTCTAATTATTTTCGAAATATGAGATTAGATCCGAATGATATTGCCATCTTCAGGCTGATCACTAAAAAAGGTTTTGCAATTCGATTTGATCTCCATTTTCTGTAAATCAAAATAGAATAAATCTGAAATAAAACACGACCTCATTCTTAGTTGCATTTGTTTTAATGTGAATGGTGTGATACCACATTTTGAAATGCACCTATATGAACCGCTTGATTTTCGCTTATATTCTTGGCACATATGTTATTTCAAGGTATCTGAGGTGAGAGCTTTTATTTATAAATCGACATCTCAAGTGAGGGTTTATTTTTTTTTTAATGCTCTACTATTTTCTAAAAAATTCAATGATATTCTATCCATTTCGTATATGGATGTTGGAGAGAGAATAACGGTCTTTTTGCATAGAGTATGGATACGCATGGAATGATCGATTGATTTGATCTTTATCGATTATTAGGGGAGGGATCATAAAATACCACATAAAAGATGAATTGTATATTTTTAGATTGATATGATCGGATGGCAGTTTACTGCGGTCGGCGCTAAAATGACATATTATTGCCTTTAATTCATTCTCGGAATATCAAAATATACAAGGTCCTTTTTTCGTAAGAAGGGATTTGCTCCGTGGGATTATTCCTGGAATCTTTCTGTTCCTTTGATTTGTCGTTTAGAGTATTTACGGACTCCTTTAATAAACGTGTTTACGAAACGTTGGTGGTCTGTTTGCTGTTTCTTACCTTACCTTTTCCATTCGCCCCCCACATAGCTTGCAGTGAGTTGATGTTGCGTTCCACATTTCTTGCACTCCTCTCCCTTCCCCCCTCCCCTTTCGCCCTTCCTACCTCCCACCCACCCACTTGCAGAAAGTCAATTTACTGAAATTTGGTTGTGGCTGGGATCGTTTCCTATTATCCAGTTTCTTTGCTCTTGAAATTCTTCTGTTAACAAATTTCAATGTGTGTATCTGTCTGTAATGCATAGCTTGTTCGTATTTATAAAGCAGTAGTAACGAATATGAATGCTTTGCATTCTTCCACATTCCGGAAAGGTGACGTTTGAAAGCGAGTTTATTTAAGAATCAGGATCGAACCTCCAAGCAGAAAATAGACAGCTGGTAGCCTTGATCATGATATTTCCTGAATAGTATAAATGTACTTCGATAGTTGTTAGAACGTCGAAACAAAAACATGCAACAGCAACATCGTTGTATCTATTTTACTGAAGAAGGGATTATGGCTACTTTTCGAAAAATCACTAATTTAAAAAAGTGCAGTGTTTTAATATGAAAGGTTCCTAGTTGCACTTTTATTTAGCAGGTATGATATGTTTAGATATTTCAGAACGTATTTGTACCGTTACTTAAACGTTTTTTTTTTACCCAAAGTGGCATCGTTCTATTGTTCAAGAGTTTTTTTCAGAACCTGTTCACAGTTTATTTATAAATTTGTAAAGTTAAGGGGGGAGGGGGAGAGGGAGGCAGAATGTTCTGTATCCGCGTTTCTTTCGTTGTCATTTTCGTTTTGTTATTTGTAATGTTTGGACAGCATATTCTTATAAGTCTGGGAAATGAGAAGTTATATAATTAGATTCTGGAAGATAGCCGACTTCTGGATGGAATATTATTTGCATATTTAGCGAGCAAAGTTCACTACATTCTGTATTATTCAAATTTATTGCGGTGCAAATTTTTACCGAAATGGTCTTTCGATTTGTTTTTCCATTGGATTGTCAACATTGTGTGCATTGACGCATTAATTGAGCTTTATGCATCGATGTATACTTTGCTGTGATGCGATAATTGAATTTATTATATTTTTGTACATAAAACGTTCGAAAAACCGGTTGAATGACAGCTTTTTAGTGAAGTAAAAGAAGGTTTCATAGGGAGATAGACATCTTGTGGGGCAGTTAATAACCGGTGAAAATAAGATGGAGTGGTGATTGTGCTGTGGAACAGCTGGTCCAAAGGTGGATGGGAGGGAAGGGATTTGTTTCAGCAACCTCCGTGGATTGTTCTAGTTAGTCCTCGAATCCATTAAAATAGAAGGGGAATGGCATAAAAGCAGTTGACATTGGTTTGATAATGCGACGATAGAAGAGACACTGGTAGAACGAGGACGACGAAGGTGTTTATCAGATTCAGATTGCTCCTTTATGGTAACAACGATAGATATTAACTCAGAATGGAGAGGGCATCGACGCTTCAAGTGATATTAAATTGATCACTTAACTTTTGTTTGGATATACGGAATAGCAACATATCTATATAGGAATTGTTTAATTGTTCATTGCAGAGTTATAGTGGCATCGAAAGTGATACAGGTAGGCATTCATTGTGTGAACACTTTAGTGCTTATCATATATGCAAATAATTATTATTTGTTATTACATCAAAGCGATGTTGTTCACGATCACGACAGGTGATCTGGTGATCTACAAGGGGCAGGTATGGAGGATGGATAGTTGTGCGATCGACCGTTTCTTCTATCTAGTACTTTTTCTTTCTCAACACTCTTCCCATCCTCTTCCTTTAGACCATTCCCTTACCTTTTCTTTTCTTTCTCCTGTTTTATTCTGTCCTCGCGGCCTTTTACCTTGTACTTCCTGCACCTGGGCATTCATCAGTCACATTCGGTCACTTGTATATATCAATTTACACTCGAAGTTGTCAACAGTTTCGTATAAAATAACCGTCACATCATATATGCAGAAGTTGTTATCAGCTATTATTTTCAACAAATATTTCGAAAGTTTTCCATTACAAAGTAAATATTAAACGTAAACTGTCTATTTATGTTTATTGCTTTATTATTTTAATATAAACGTTCGTTTGCAGTGTTATTCCTGTGGCGATGGGCAATGAAACTATAGATTTGCGGGAGAGTGAATCAATTGGTGTTGTATATAAGGTCTCCAGTGAAGGTATTGTCTTCATATTTACACCTGGTTAGTCATACAGCGTTGTGCTCTTTATTTCTATTTCTTTCTTGTTCATATTCTCGTTTTTTTTTCCCGCAAAACGTTGGTTGCCGACATTTGCGCCTGAAACGTTATGGTGAGAACGAAGTTTTTTTTTAAGAAAAAAAACTTTTTTATACAATCGCAGTTGTTTGACTCCTGGTCACCTCGCTTCCTTCCCAATTGCTTTCTCCTTTTATCCTTATCATTACATCCTGTCTTTCCTCACCACTCGCTGTACATATGTAATTTCTTTCTTGTGATTGTGTATTAATCGGTTTTTCTTATCTTTTTTTTTTCCTTTCTTGTAATCAGGCGAGAAAGTAAATTTTTCCTACACATTATTACGTGAGCGATTGTAGACCTGATTTTTTTTTTTTTTTTTGTCATATGTAATTTCTTTTTTGTGATTGTGTATTAATCGATTTTTCTTATCCTTTTTTTTTCCTTTCTTGTAATCAGGCGAGAAATTAAATTTTTCCTACACATTATTATGTGAGCGATTATAGACCTGATTTTCTTTTCTTTTGCTTGATTGCAGCACTAATTACCTGCCGAAACTGCAACACCTGGACATTGTTCGTGAACTAAATCTTTTACGGGTACTTCCGACAACGTTCTCTGTCTTCGCCGTTTAACCAGTCTTAGCTTCGATTAGGGAAGCACGCAACTTGTTGCCTTTAGCAGTTCCACAACTATTTGTTTACTATCGATATGCATTCAGATTCATTTCAGGCTATTTTCCGGACCCTTACATCGACCAACGACTCACACCTCCAGGAAATCGATACGCTTTGGGAGATTTTATTGCGTTGAAGTTTGATGAGGCGAATATTGTACGGTCTCATAAGAAGACCGACCCTGTGCTGAGAGTTGAGGTCGATGGTGATCGAATCTTGGTTTGTTTTTGTGTATCACTTGCGAAAACGATATTTCATTTCAATGATTTAGTTAGGATACATTCAAGAGATGGTTAAGAAACTATCTCCCTCATTATAGTGGGCATTTTCTGTATATCCTTTTATTAGTGTAAAAAGAAGAAGGAAAAAGAAAGATAGGGGGACGATCTCCGTCGTCTCAAGCAAAGCGTATGACGTTGAAATTCCTCTTGCAAATCACACAACATTGTTGGCAGTTTACAGTAGTCAACATTTCTATCCTTTTTCTATCTTTCCACCACGAATCTTCCCTTCCTCTCGTTTCGCTGTTCATGCATCTGCTTGTTGTTTATGATCCCACTTTTCCCAACTCCATGGTAATTTCAAAGAAGGATGTTTTATAACCTATATCCACCATATTATTTTGAGAAGGATATTTGGTGTTATTGTTGATGTTTTAATGTTCGTTTTCAGGTGGAAACACAAATCGCATTCTATCCGTCAACGGGGGAATATGGGATGCGTGAGGAGGCATTGACCGGTAATGCAGCATGGTCACCTGATTTTAATGTTGTATTATGTGAGGCCGGTGTTATATCACAACCAAGACGTGATCATATGTATACTGTTTGGTTGCAGAGGTTTGTATCCTTTGTTTACTATTCGCATTTTTAATTCTAGAAGTAAATAATCAACGTTTATTGGTAAAAGTAAATACTATTGCCAACTTGGAGTACTGTGTTTGTATGAAAGTCTAGGAAATACAGTATACCTAGGTTCCTGCATTATTCAGTAATCTTTCGAGGAAAGTTGGAAGAGAATTTCGAACGGGAGGGATTGAAAATACGTTGTTAACTACTACATTTTCGTTTTTATATGGGGATGGTGATTTTGGTGTTGAGATGTTGTTTGGAATTTCGATTTGGCACTTCGAAATGTTATACATCTGCAACCATAGCTACCCGTATTTTATTATGAGTCTTATTCGCATGCTATGTGCTTATAATGTTATAACGTTTCATGATTTCCTTGACGCTTATATTTTTTTTACAGACTTGAGGGGCATTTGCTGCTTATGGATCAACCAGTCTTCTGGAAGGTATCAAACAAGAAGCCATCCAGCGAGCCTATCAGTCAGTTCAGTCTCTCCAAAGCGGTATGCGTTCATGTTACCCCACTTTTACTCCACGATGTGATTATGGATTTGCTGATCTTGTTGAACACTTACGAGTATGTTGGAAATGCTTCAGGATTTTCTTGATATCTATATATTGCGGTCTTTCAGGGCGTAGGTAGGAATTTTTCCCGAAATAGATGAGGGCTAGTCGGTATGGTAGTTAAGTATAGTATCTGCAACTTTTTCTTCATTCTGCTTGACTGTATGTGTCCCTACATTCTGAATAATCTGTGAAATTTCTAGGGTTCTTTAGCGTTTTCTTGACTCCATTCTGCTGTGACGCTATTTTATTCTCCTTTGAGACGGAAGTCATAGATAGAATCATATTTGATTTTGTAAGTTGACAAAATGATGTTTCTTTCAGTTGTTGATCGTTGTTTGACGTTACAGTCAGAATACCGTTTTTACCGAGTCAATCAGATACTCTTTTTACCGATTACCGAGTCAATCAGACTGCTGAAGTTTCATTTGAGCTGAGAATTCAGCCCGTCTTATGATATTGTTAGGACTTGAAACTACTTGAGTTAGAGAGGAAGATGAGGATTGGTTTTGAAACAATTCTGATCAATCCGTTACGAAGCTAGTTGACCGCGCAGTCGTATTCCCTTATAAATTTGTCTTCCTTAACCTCACTTCCCTTCCTTTGCAATAGTTATTTTGAAGTAGAATATGCAAATCGCAGCGATTTGAATGACACAGATCCTTGCGAGGATATCCATTGAGTTTTTTTTTGTGTTAGAGGAATTATCGAGTGGGAAGGTATGAGCAGGTGTGCATAACAAAGGTACTGCAGGTTGGTACCTCTAAGCAGGTATGCACTACATGGAAGCTAGAGGTGAAGGAGTAATAAGTTGATGCGCATTGTGTGCGTAGCAAAGGTGATAAGGGGAGGGGGGGGGGGGGGGGGGGGGGGGTGGTAAATGGGTGTGCACTACATGGATGATATGGGTGGAATGGTGTAATTCAGCGTTCACTGCATTCGTGGTATAGGTGAAGAGGAAGTCAAGTAGGTATTGCAGCTGCATGACTGGGCACTGTGGAGTACAGTTTTGTGGATATATGGTAGAAGAGCACAGTATGGTAGTAAGGGTTGTTACTGTGAGAATGATATCGTATAAAAATATTACGAATTCCACATTGTATACTGTTATCTTTGGTTTTTCGATATATCCCTGATATAGATCAATTTCATTGTCTAATCCACAGGATGGGGAGGGGGGATGGGGTAGACGTAGACTTACTTACCCACTTCTGCTATCCCTCCTCTTTCCCAGTTGATAGGTGCTAAATGTACTTCGCATTTCAATTTTATACTAAGAACGTGGTTCGTTCAAAAAATAGTATGAAAAACGGCAAATGGTAGAATGGGAAAAAGAAAGAATAAATAAATAAAAAATTTTCCTTCCGATGATCTGTTGAATGCCGTTTGTAAGCTGAGTCCGCAGTTTTGCAGCCATATGCGCAAATGGGGGAAGGTGACATTCATCTGTGAGAGAACAGCATCTCCGATATTAGTTTCATGGTGCATTCTGAAGACTATACTCGCTTCATAACTCAACGGTATTGCAGCCGTGGAATAAACACCGGCGTCGTCATTCAACACGTCGTTATTTTCCACATCGTCCATCTACTGAGATACTTAAGCAGGTATGCTGTCTATATATATTGGTTGGTTTTGTTATCTCAAATGTGTTAGGAATTCCCCTCATTTGTACCATATTGGTTTTGTTATAGTTGGTTCTTGATGAGTTATTTTTACCAGCATAGATGGAAGTTGCCCATGGGAGAGGGTATTTTATCTGGCCTTGGTTTTTAAAGCCAAAATCTGAGTACACAGGAAGGAATGAACTCATAGCAATAATATCATTGACCACCTAAGTGAATTCTATCGGAATATGAAGGTCTTTCTATTGGGAATTAATCAAAAATTCATGCCGATTCATATCTAAATTACTGGGGTTATTTTTTTTTACAACGAATTTATTTCGTTGATAGAGATGTTGTGTTATTGTAATGTTGATGCATTTTCTGTTAAAAGCTTTGAAGGTGATTGCTTAATTGTAAATTATCAAAGACATCTTTGATTTTATTATGTTTGTTGCTAAGAAGTTCAATGTTCTATACAATTAGTATATTAGGGATCTAAGCGTTATCCGTCGATATGGGTCCAGTTAGTAGCGCAAGTGACCAGTACTGAAATGCTTGCATTATATTTTCACCTGCATAATAGTGACCGTATCAGTAGTTACGCTATGGGGGGAATCAAAAAGATTATGGTGGCAGGTGATTGTCCAGTATGTAGTAATCGTCACTTTACTCGGTCATAATCCTAGGTCAAAGTTGCAAGCAGCAGTATCGTGCCTTGCAGATTTATTAAGAAAGAAGTAATTTACAGTATGCAAGAGATAGTTTCGAAGGCGTGGTGGTACGCACAATTGAAGAGAACGCAATTGTTTGGTCGGCAGCAATCCCGATCAGTGAGGTGCTATTTCTATTCGGTGAAAGGGAGGGTATGGTTGTTGGTGATTGGATGCGATTCAATTGCGAGTTCGTTTTTCTTTCTTTCTTCTTTTTTTTTTTGAAATATAACCTCTTCACTCATGATTGATGCAATGGGATTCGTTAATTGGTGTGGAGGTAAATGTTTTCTTCTTTAGACCATTGTAAGGGTCAGCTTCACTTAGCTTGTATGGTCATCAAGTCTCCTCGGGGAGTAAACCGCGAGCCGATACGGTATAAAAGATGAATGGTTTATCACATTTATAAATAAGGTAGCTCCAGCCGCCGGCACCATCCCGTAGTCGAGCTTTGAACTCCACGCTGCCGCCGATCACATAATGTGCTCCACCGCCACAGGTAGACCACTCGGCCTTGAGAATAGTCGAGAAGCTGGGATGAATACATGGGCAAATCAACTCATTTTGTATCCTCCCGATTCTGCCTCTGACTAGCCCCACGACACATACTGGGCAATCGTTTTTTCTGCCTCTAAGCTGTTGACGTTCGTTGACTTACCTTGATTTTCTGAATTTCAGAGTAGCAATTCGTGTACAGCATAATTGCTTTCTCGAGGGCAAAAAATTTGAAATAATTGCACCGATATTGCCTGTTCATCAGGTCAATAATACCGTTGTGGTAAGTTGATCAAATATTGATCCTTTTTTTTTTTGTGTTTCCCATGTAAAATGAGTTTTCAAAGAATGTTGTTGTGGACAGCTTCACATCATTCAAAAATTCAATTTTATAAGAATAAAACGATGGATTTTTTTTATCGATCTTCATAATTGTGGTCTATGCGACGGGATCGAGGAAAGAATTGCATCCTGCGATTGTCAGCCTTATCGACACCTGGGATTCATTCATTTATTAGGAGTGGAGAAGGCGATTGAGAATACTAATACAACGTCGTTACTGGTAATCCAACAAATGTTGTTGCATAAATATGTACTCGGGAATAAATCAGCTTATTAGATTGTAAATTATTTTTATAATTTGCATAGAGTGAGATGGTGAGAAAAACCTACACTGTTCTGAGGTGGCAAGTGGTGAACTGTCAATATTAATGGTTTTAAGGTCCACAAAGCTCTAAATCAAAGAAAGGCAGTGGTGGCGTTTTATTTGAACGCAGCAGTGAGTGTAGTTGTTTTCTAACGATGAAATCGTTGAGGCGGAACTGTCGCTAAACGTGCCGGACAGTAATTCGGGAGTGATCCGTCATCGGAGGGATGTGGTTACGGTACAATCGCCAACGCTTGGACCAATCGAGTTCCCATCTGGAATATTTCGTGACAGCTTCTATGGTGAAACGTTGAAGATTCGAGTCATCAAAATACCAAAAACCAGCAACACTGGTGCCAGCTGGAGGTTCGATAAATTTGTTTGCGATGATGAGGTAAGCTGCCTTCGGAGTAAATTCGTGATTACGAACCTTTTTTATTTGGAAGTAAATGCTAGCTTATTCTTGATGTAAACATGCAATGAACAAGTAAATTAGGCTTTTTACTTGTTTAAATTCATATAAAGAAGATTGGAAAGGAAACCAGGTGAGTGGTAGTTTGCTTCTTCTTTATGAAAAATAAAAGAAAGAATCGATGAGCGAGAGTTTACCTGATAGATGGTGGAGCGTATCTATTGAGTGAACTTGTCGTATTGTAAATTCGACTTCATCATCTATGAGTTTTATTTACTTTAATGATTTTTGATATAAATATGGAGATAATCGATGGTGTTCATCGATTAACTCTGAATACATCTCTGATTGTTTTTATATTTGAAGAAAAAGAGCATTCAAGAAGACCTATCTTTTATTTTTTCTTTCAATTAAAAAATAAATAATTTTTTCGAAGGCCTTAGGAGAGAAGAGAGGGAAAGCCAAGTATCGATAACGGCTGTTACTTAAAGACGGGGGGTTTTCTTTCGGTGACTTTCAGTCATGTTTTTATTATACACTGAACTTTTATACGTAACAAGATTCTACGATGGCATAAGGCGTATGATGCGTTGTTCAGAGGGTGCAGTATCGTTGAGTTCGATGTCTATTGCGAGAATAGTTGGGGCCATCACCTCTCTGTTGATGGTTTAAACTGATAGAGGTTCACCTTGGAAAACCCGTTTAACACAGTGTGGAAGTAGAACATCCAAAACGAAGGTATCTAAACCTCGTCACTAGCGGTGATGAGCGCTCAAAGTGTTTATGATAAACGAGCTTGTGGGCGTGTGGTTGTGGTGTCAGGTAATGCGAAACGCGTTGGAGTGAAGTCAGTTGGCGCTATCGGTTACTGCACTGTAGTGTCCCTAAAGAGGAGCACTGTTGTTTGTTGATTTATTATCATCAAGTAAAGAGAGGTTAAAGGATTGGAGTCGTGAGTGGAAACGAAAGTTGCCTTAAAGATTGCAAAAAGAATTTTTTTTTGACTTTTTCGCCAAAAATTGCTTTGAAATTTGAGATCCTAATTCAATGGTTTTAAAAAATGTGGAACTTTACTTCAAACCCTCCCTCCCCTCTCTTTTACTCTTATTTGCTAAGACGGTTATCTTTACCATTTCTGCACAAACGTATAGCAAAATTAGGTTTTTGTTGTTCTTCCTGCTGCTGTAATTCAATGTGGTAGTGTGGCACTGAATCATAGTTATATCTTAAATGCGGTTCTTAGAAATGTTATGAAAGGGTCAACAATGGAAAATATTATGAAGCGAGTATTCGCGTTGTTCTTTGCATTCTTCTCTTTAGTCTTCTTTTACTGTTGTTGTTATTCGCCACTCTTATGATGGCCATCGTTTAACGAGTGTTTTTTGTCTATCAGGAAGCAACAGTGACATCACTGCCGTCAAAATCAGTCACAGGGTTGAGTCGCTTTTCGCAGATGGAAGTACAGCATGGTTTCCGAACAAATGGATCGACCGCAACGGCGGACTTCAATTTTCCTCCCCCTGTTATCCCGCAGACGATTTCTAGCGAGCCTGCATTCGGCGGGCAGGTAAGAGTGCAAGAATAGTAAATATAAGTATTAGATAAAATTGAGACATAAATAAGCTTGCTCTATCCCAGCATCAGAAATTGGGTTGCAAACTCCGCTAGCTTTCAATCGGCAGTCAGAAGGATGAGGTGACCTAAAGAAATGAAGTATACTTTTGGCAAAGATTATGCAATTTTTGTTTTTATACGTTTTTAGAAATTGCAGTATGGTACAGTTGTGTCTATATGTACTTATTAAAAGTTAATGTTGTTGCGGTTAGGCATGACACTTTGTCTTCGAGTTGTTCCACTAAGAACCGTGGTTTAGATCGAACATCTACCACTACTCGGGTTGTTCCACGAAGTCGGAGAGTTTTGAATATATAGAGTTGCCAAAAAATCTATCGAATTTTGCAGCAGTATCGATAAAATTTTCGGTGATCTGGTCGTAGATGTATTTCCGTATAGAAAATTTATACGTATGGAGGGATTAGAACTTTTAGGTCGAAGCAGTATCTGTACATTTTTGCACTCCTTCTTGTTAATGTGACCAGCTCCACAGATTGCCAACCGATAGAACTTTTAAAATAAAGCGTACTCGTGAATTTCTACCTCAGTAAGCAAAAGTTTATATGTGATATTATGTTGAATATTTGCATATTTGTAGCGTATTGGTGGCGATGAAGAGCTCCTAGGAGTGATCACGGGTATCAACGGTGAGATGATCAGTGTTTGGACGAATAAATTTGGAGACGTTATATGGAATTCACGTAGTTCATCTCAACTTAGTGGGTTGGTGATTTTTCCTTTTCGAGTAAGAAGTTGTACAGCTTTGTGGTGATACGAGAAGATTCCTTATGAAAATTGAATTGTCGGATTGTGCCGAACAGATAGAGTGGACTAGGTGATAGTTAGTATTTCTTTATCTTGGTGGGCAATTATTGTTGTTGTTTAACATCATATAAAGGATTTGATAAAACGGGTAGAGTTGCATATCTTCGAGTTGGTTCCTAGAAGTATAATTTTCATTTATTCTAAAGCTTTGTATTTTTTAGTTGTTCATGGCGGCTATTTTCTTTTTTTCTCTCCTCTGTAGGTTTAAAATGCGAAAACTTCGCATTTGCTTTCTATGTAACTCTATAAACACCGAAAAATTACCCACTCTTCAGTATTGGGTTGCTTTTCTTGCAAGGTGATAAGTGATTGTGAGTGGACTTGCAATTTATTTGGCTTGGAATGGCGAAGACTTCCTCGAAGGAAGTATGGGAGATGTGGAGAGGGCATATTATCGGTAGTTGATACGGGGACTGTTAGGCTTGGAAAAGAACTGCTTGAGGGTGGGTCTCTAGTGG
The DNA here is from genome assembly GCA_006503575.1 of Baylisascaris schroederi. NCBI lineage: Eukaryota > Metazoa > Nematoda > Chromadorea > Rhabditida > Ascarididae > Baylisascaris > Baylisascaris schroederi. Next base: position 3,420,696 of record QEWY01000613.1, read on the forward strand.
GAGGGTGTGGGGGGAGGGACAAGAAAAGATCTTGTTTAATATTGCTGCTCATAGCTCGATGTTATTGAGAAACTTAATGTATTCCTGCAGACCAGTTGTACCGGTCATTGGACGATGGCTATCATACAGGAATTATACTATTGAGAAGGCAACGAGTATATCTCAATCGATTATCAGTGGAGTACCTGAGCCCATTGCTCCAGTGTTGCCCACTAGGGTTATAGGTGGACATGTCCAGGTTAGTCTCTGTTGGTGGAAATTTTCTAAAATATTTTTTCTAAGGGTGGTGGGGGAGGGGGAACTATGACTGTATAACAAAATTTGACTCAAACTATCCTACTTTGATCACATGCCGAACTTTTTCTTCGAGAGGTGCCCAGCATCGCATAATAGAGTATTAAGTTGTTGTTTTTTTTTTTCAGATCGTTTTTGATAGTGTTTTGAAATTTAGCGTTTACGGCTAATTTCAGATAAAAATAGTCTGTCATAAAAATTGCGCTCGTTTTTTTACTTTTTTATGTGCATTACGTTTGTTATGCTACAGTAATAAGTAGTAGCCCAAGAAATGTTGGCATGGATAATATTAAATCTCCCACATTAAACGCTATTACTTATTTTGCTGATAATATTTAATAATTCGTTATCATTGCGTTTATTTTTTCTTTTCTATGTTGCATTTTTGCAATTCTCATCGACTGTTCCTTATTTTTTAATCTCCTTAGCACACAATAGTCTCCTTAGCTTTCCTATGAGGAGGTTTTAATAAACTTTGAAGTGCAGTCGTAATCTTTGAAGGTTCAAACGAAGGTAACAGAGGTGGAGCGATGCATTAATGGAGTGCAAATGGCCTCGTCAGATGATGTGGGTCGAACGGCAGTGACTAGTGGAGTATTTTTAAAGGATTCTCGTGGTAGATATGATTACAGAGATGTTTTCCTCGTTTGGGTGGTCCACACGAGTGGTAGCCCAACGTGGAAGGTCGTTGAAGTGGTGAAGGTAATGCATTTTATTTTAATTCGATTAGCTTACACTGTATCAGTCAGATCCAGTAGAACCTCATAGAGTTATGAATTTTTAGAGGTTTAAGTTTTCGACGTTTCAAGAAAGCAATTTTGCCAAGAAATAGCATTGCATTTGTTTTATTAGTTGTTATGACCAACCATAAATGCGTAGATGAGAGACGGCAAACAACGAAATCCTCGAAAATGCACCTGACGATTGGGCGGTGATTTAATAATAGCATATTTGGCAGCGATTTCTTTTTTATTTTTTTGATTTGGGAATATCATGATCCATGAATTATTTTTTGATATTTTTTATATGGATTCGATCCGGCATGTTTAATGTGCGGGACGTATTTTTTCGGTTTTTATAGTTAAGTAAATAGGGAAAGATTCTGCATCACACAAAATCTGATAGGGATTTATTCGATATTTTTTATATGATGATCTTCATCGATTGAAAGTGTTTAGTGATTGCGGTTGTATCACACTATTCGAGTCATAGTAAGCTTTATTGTATCTACATCGTTGGTAGTTATTCTTGGATAGATTGTCAGGAGATGATAGAAAATTGCTGCATGCTTGGATATTTGTTTCGAATCGAGGGAAAGAAATATTGAGTTATAGGGGATCCATTCACCTTTCCGGACATTTCATTATTAAGGAAAGTTAACGCTAATGCCTTTGAGATGTGCAATGCCAGTGCAAGTAATATGGCCACAGAAGCAGAAGAAACATATAGTGACGACGATAGTTGGGGCCAGTTTGAAGAGATGTTCGGTGATGTGATCCCCTCTACCAATTCAACGACGACAAGAAATTCACCGCCAATCACCACCATGCCTCGACAGTTGAATCAACACTTTTCGAGTGTACCATCGAATTCCGGCACTCCGTCGGTCATCTCCGTCGGTCGCCGATTCGGTCGTCAGCCATCTACCACTCATTTCTCTGCTTCTTTCTCCAGTTATAATCCACCGGTTATTGCTATTCTTTTATTGTTCTTTTACTACATTGCATTTTACTCATATATGACGTATTTACTTTTATATATCACAATATTGTTTAAATAAATGGAAATAGAGAAGCTGAGAAGGTTTGAAAAAATAGTTTTCAGTTAATCCGAATCGTGAGCTTGTTTTCGTGTATGGAAATGCAGTTGTTCAATATTGTCTGGTGCAACGCAAAATCTTTCCCAGTGGTGTTTTGTTGAAAAAGCATTTGGTATACTTGTTAGGCAATCATAGATAGGTTCTTTTTTTTTGCAGCCATTCTTGATTTGGCTATATTTGAGGTGAAACTGGTACAGAAATGATAGCGGGCAAATTAGGAGTGTAAACTAAAATGCATTACCCCTTTATTAGTGTTGGATTTTATATTCTATGGAAAAAGAATTTTTTTATTCTATGTTTATTCTGTTTTTATTCTATTCTATGTTTATAATTATTGTTTTTTTAAAATGAAAATATCCCCTTTATTCTATCCATTGATAAGTCTGAGAATTTAGTGCTAAGTTTTTTAAAGAATTTTTTTAATGATTAAATAATTAAGAAGATTACAGTGATTCTTTTATTGATTGATGATGTAATACCAGTGAATTTAAGATGGATCAAGGAGTATTTCGTACGGTTGGTGGATTCCAAAGAATGAACATCTCAGAATCTGGAGACAACAGACGCATAATGGCAATGCAGCACTCACAAAGAGCAACTGAAAGTGGGGCTGCTCATATGGAGGGAGCTTCATCTTCGGTTGACGCTTTTCTCTCTCCACAACCCAGGCATGGCTTTCAGCAGGATATATCAAGGGCTTCTACTGTGCAAGCTGCAGGTAAATAAGCTTACCTGCTGTTTTCTTTTCTTATATCGATCCTTCTGTTCTTTCACAAATATTTCTTTTGATCTATAGGAAATTTTAGATCTACCGGCTTTGAAGCAAGCTAGAGATATTTGGAAATGAAAATAGTCTGTTTGCTTTTTTTCATTGCTCGTTTTTCTTTTTTTCATCTTTTACTGTGCAAAAATTAGACACATTAAGAACGTTGAATGGCTCAACATGATCCCTCTACGCTATTGGCATATTGCATTCCAATTTTCGATATTCATTACTTAAGGTTTTATTAAATGTGTAATGAATCGAGATAACTGAAATGTATTAAGGACGTGAAGTAGCCAGCAATTCACCACGTGATATGAATGTTTCGTCGACGGTGAATTTGACCGAAGAAAATGACCCGCTAGGACCGCCAATTTTTGGAGCCGTGAAACCGGTGCCGATCCATAATTTGCTTTCACCACCACTTGAATCATCATCAGATGGTAACGTTTTTTTAATGGAACTTCCATTATCGATGAGGCGTCATCCATTTGTAAATCTCGATATTCGTTAGTGCGGGCTTGATGCAACTTTATTTATTTATCTGTCAAAAGGAGGAAGAAGACGATTTTTTTGTTTTCGAAAAAGAGCTTGAAACCCTTTATAATGTCAGCTACTTCTGGGAGGAATCTGGAACTTCCAGCGAGATGTCAAGTCCTTGTATAAGGAAACCCTTATATATGTCTTATTTTGGACGTCGAACACTTATTTATGACGAATTATTCAGAGGTGCTTAGCACGTGAAAGATTTTTAGGGAGTTTGCTATATATTTATCCCATTTAATTTAGGGAGTTGATATAGTTGTGCATTAGCGAACAATAGAGTTAACCATTTTCTATTGAATTTGAACTATCCCATTTAATTATGCATTGCATCGACTACTTTAGATAAATTACAGCACCAGGCAGTTTCACTTTCTTTTGTTTTACATTATTTTACTCGAATCGATAAGTATTGCACTCTTGAAACGATAATTGCAAATATTCCATTTTATATGTAATGGAAAAGGGAATTAAGAGCCTCTAAAGATTTCTAGATGTTTTTAATAGCTTTTGTTTAATATTGTGGCAAAACCGATCTGTTTTAAATTGACTATTGGAGTAGAATGAGACCGATACCGATGTTTAACCATCTCATAGAAATGTTCTTTCCACTTCTTTTAAGAAGACCGGAGTTGCGATTTCAGTAGCGTAATTGCTTATAGAATTCTTTTAGAATCATTATTTTTGATGGGCTCTATGGCTTGATTGTTTTTAATGAAAATCTACTGATAATTATGCACTAGTTTTACAACGCATACATTTTTATCCGGAAAAAAATCAAGCCATATAGCCTTTTATCCGTTTGATGGAACCGTTTATGAAATACAGTGTCAATAATTGCATATCACACAGGTTGTGAAGTGTTTAAAGTAATAAGGGTGGATCGGGGAGTTCCTTTTTGTTTCAAGATGAATTTTCAGGTGAAGAGAGTAGAAATCCACAGGATGAACCAACAACGTCCGACCCGAATGTAACAGCCCTTCCAAGTTTCGACGATTGCATAAAACGTCTGTGGAAGATCGCACAGGTGCGCCGAACGGTTGCCACCTTGGATACTGAGTTAGTTCTGCATTTGTTGATACTTTTCTATACTTTTCCTCAATCTCCATCCTTAGTGACATATATGAACTTATTGTCGAATTATTTTTCGAAGGTTGTTGTATGTTATAAATACCAGGAATGGTGGTAGCGGAGAGAGATTGAAACGGTTGGGGGGAAGGGAGGAGAAGGGGTTAAAAGAGAATAACTTGCAAATGTCTTTTCTTTTATGGCTTGTGTTGAAGGAGTTTAGAAACTGCGAGAGGAGGGAGTGATAACAGTTTTACTTCTGGAGTTCCACAATTGGTCTGTCCCTTTTTCTAGAGAGAGGGAGCTCTCGTATCGCATTTGCGGCGGTTCAAGCCTGCAATAAAAGATTGGTGATTGCAGGAGTAGTGGATACTATGAGATGCACGCTAAAATGTTCCTGGCAGCTGTTGAAATGCCCCGTTTTGATGAGATGATGTAATAGAGTGAAGTACTTTTGGCTGCAGAATGCTGCATATGCTGTTTTGAATTCTCTCTACCTTACCCTAGCATAAAGTTCTTTATACTTAGAGATTTAACAAGGGATAATTCAGCAACAGTGTTTTAGCAGTTGTGTTTCATGACAAGGAAATGGTTCCTCCATTAATTCTTGCCGCTCTCGTTGGGTCTTTTCCCACCTACAGAAGAATGCTAGGATATCGTAATGCCCATCTTTGAGAAATAGATATGCTGTATTACGCTAAGTATTTTAGATATGATTTGCTTATGGTCAGAGTTGCTTATGGTTGCTTATGGTTGCTTATGGTCAGTTTTTATTGCAAATTTCGCTCTTTTTTTTTCTATTACAGCTTGTATTTTGACTTGTCACGTCATATGAAAGAGCGCGGTTGGCGAGTCGGTGATGAACTATCCGATTTTCCATTATAAAACTGAAACGCATCATCATGCAGGCTGGTATTGGATTGTTGTTCGCGGATCTCGTCTTTAATAAGGGCATACCAATGAACAGTCATATCTTTTGCTATTACTTTATTGTGTTCGTTTGAGGTTGCAACGTTGTTTTCTTTATACCACTGCACCTGACGGTGCCTTTCTGCGGCAGTTTCGATGATAAGAACTATGAGTTCCGGCGTGGAATCTGATGCTACCTATAGTCGTGATATTTGCTTCGTTTTCTGAGTAGCACGAAAATTTCCAATGAATATGGGGTCCTTCGTGGAGTTTCCTCTGAGAGGAAGGGCATCTCTTGTCAGATATTTGAGATCCTGTCAAATGAATGTGATCCTCTATCGGATAATCCCCGATACCAAGGGTTTTTTATGGGATATCCTCTGAAATGAAGGGGTCCTTAATTGTGTATCTTGTGGGATAAGGGGGATCATTCATGGGACATTTTTTGAGATGAACAGAATCACATTTATCGTTGAATTTCATTTGTAATTATTGTTATAATTAGTTGTCTTTCACTTTGCTATAGATGGCTATTTCATCTGCATTTTTTAAATTGATATTGATTTTGATTGATATCCGTTTTATCGAAAAATAGTAACTAAAAGGAAATGGGATTAAACACGCATATCGGATGACCTTTGACCTATGTAAAGGTTCTATTGATCTGTCCGAATAGTCGTAAATATTGGTTTAATTTTTTTTAAAATTATTCCAAAATATTTTCACACATTTGCTTAATGTAATTAATTGCATCGGATTTGATGTTTATACTTTGTAATGTATTTAAATTGCAAGAAAATGGGTAGAGTGTTGCTGAAATTAGTGGAAAAATCATTTGGGGAGGGGATTTTCTAATGATTGGAAGAGTTTGAAGCAAAATGCTCGAAGAATTTCATTTTACTGGAGGTGATATCTTCGTAAAAGAAAACTCTCGAACCATTAAAGGCTCATTTTTGAAAGTGAACAGAGAGAGAGAGAGAGAGGGATATCGAGGTTAATTACAAGGATTCTTACCTTTCGTCCTAGATTATGCTCTACACATTTTAAGAAAAAAAAAATTTTGATATTTGACTTTGTATTTTGTATTCCCTATATTTTGTATTCCTTTTATTGCTACTTGCTTAATCAATTTGTTACTCTATTGCTTAATTTTCTTCGTCTTTTTTTCTGTTATATTTTTTCTCTTGTCATTTGTTTATTGTATAACTATTGTTTTAATTTTTTTTTTTAGAAAATCCAATTGTAATGAATTGCATATTGCATATTGCAATTGCAAAAAAACATATTGCATAAAATATGAAACGAATTTTATTGCATTTATATATGCGTAACATATAATAGTATCACAACGATGGTCCTTATTGATGTGATAAACAATTCAATATTTATGATAAACGAACAAATATTTAAAAAAAAAGAAGAAATCTTTAAATAAAGAATGAAAAAATTCTTTCAGAAAAATTTTTAGTGAAAAATAATAGAGGCAAATTGTGAAATTTGCGATGTGTGTATACATTGGTGATCACATTTGAATTATTAAAATACAACGACATTACGATAATAGATGTTGTATTCCAGTGTAATCTTAACACATCACAAAAAGAGGTTCAACAATGAACAAGGCCTATATCATCCATTATTAGGTTCAAGCCTTGAATAGAAAGGCGTAACGGGTGAGAGGAAGAGGGAAGGGAATGCAAGGATATGGGGACAGGTCCCAATCTAAAACCAACGGATAATGAGCTTATAACTGAGGGATTGCTAAGATCGACTCGAAAGGTGTGAGGATGGAGAAATAAAACAGCATAGTGGAATTCACCTGATTCAAAACTAGCAATATACGCGTAAAATGGACTATTGAAATCTTACGCCATCTGAAAGCGTGAGAAACTGAAGAAGAAATGATGGAGAAGAGAGGATCGATGAAATCGAGGACGGAGGTAATAAACTTATAACGTGGAAGGGGGAGAGGCTAGTGAAGAATATTTTTAAGGATCAATAACTGCCATAATTAATCCACTAATAATAATAATAATAATAATAATGACTATATTTCTATAAGATATTATACAAAGAAAAAATATTTCAAAAAAAAAAAAAAAACCATCAGCAAGAGGAATGCAACAAAATGCTTAACAATACAATAGAAATAAAATCTTAGGGAAATGGACCATAAGGTTAAGCCACTCATTTCTTACATTGTAACTTCATAGTTTATTTCTATGTAATCAGATTCTCATTGATCTTTCGCTCAATACCATTAGTCCCTTGAACTTCAATAGCTATTTTTTATTTTAGCAATACTAACATCAAACTTTTTCTATTTAATAGGGAAGAAGATAAAGGAATTTAATGTTGAGACCTGAAATGGAGCAATTGGAAAATGAAGTTGAAATAGTCGCACGACCTTTTTTTTGAAGATGGCTATTTCATCATTTGTCAATAGCTTTGTGCTAGACTGCCGCGTAAGTTTGAATGTTTATTGACCAATAATGGGCAAATCCGGAAATAGATTCCTCTAAAAATTTCCGGAAACAGATTCGTCCGAAAATTCCCGGAAATGGTTTCACCTAAAAATTTATCTGCACAACTCTAAAATTGAATCAATCGACTACATTTTAACTGTTTATCAAATCGTAAAGCGGATTTTACGACCCGATGAACTTGAATAAAAATTACAAATGAATAAACGATGCCAAATTTGACCCCCCAAAGCCTTCAATCAGCAATATGTAAATCGAATTGGCGCTTTGTATTCCTCCTTTTCAGTTAAGTTTCATTTCCATTTCCAGAGGATTCTGCATGTTTTTCTAGAACTCTTATATAGGATCACTGCCACATCTTTTTTTGTAGTTAATATTTTCAGCGGATATGAAAGCTTCAATTAAAAAAAAAAACATAAAATTAAGAGAAAGAAAAAACTTCAATTGTATGAAAAAATAATAATTTACAGAATATTGAAAAAATTTTGAAAGGCACTCGAATTGTCGAAAATCGATTTTTTTAAAATTTAATTAATGAAGTAATCAATCGAATTCTATACGATCGTCTATCGAGTTTGCCAATTTGCTTCAATTGATCGCCTCGTCTCATTCGATGATAATGAATCTGTTGGTAACGATGAACCGTATCGTTACCATTTCAATTACATCTAACTGAGTAATTTTTGTACCAAACTTCTAGTCGCATCGTTGTCCATATCGAACTGAAACAAATCAAATCAGTGAATTATACGACGATAACGAATTGACTGCAATAATAAAACTGCGGTCGATTCACTATTTAGCAAACTGTAAAAAATTACTAAATAATACACTTTGGGAAAAAATCTGCCAAAAAAACATTAAAAGAAATTTAGAGTTTGTTATTGTTTTTTTGTATTTATTGAAATTTATAAGAGCTACCGACCTAATATTTCACCTATCAGACTTATGAGGAATTCTGATAGGTGAAATATTAGGACGCCTGATATTGATATTTATTTGGCTGATATTGATATTTCTTCATATATAGGCCGTAGGTGATAAGGTCATATATGCCATTATACTCGTGTATTATATATATATATAAACAAATAGTTTGCAAGTCTCGACAAGAAAACTACAGTATCGTAGTTATTAGTTACTGAATTTTTTGATCAAACGTACTCATAACTAACTTTCATTTCAGTTGAAGCACCCGTCTTAGATGTTGTAATTATAAGATGCATAATAAAATACGTACCCCTCCATTGCCAAGATTGAAGTCATAAAGTTCGGTCGGTATAACGGGTGTTTGTGTGGCGGAAGCCGTATTGGATTCGTTTATATTGGAAGGCACAGTTGAATAGCCGGCTGTCATCATAGCACCTTCAGAGCTGATGTAATATGGAGTGGGATTGCTCTGTTGAGTGCTTGTTGATTGATTATGCACCATCATTTGTGGTGAGTTAGTGGGATGGACAATGCTATTGCCAGCCATAACTGCTGATTGCTGTTGTTGTTGTTGTTGTACTTGTTGCGATGGTGATTGTGGCGTCATTCGTGGTGATATCATTTGTGCGTATTGCGATACTCCAGCAAAACGAGGCGCACCGAGATCTGCAAATTAATTCAATTACACTTAAATATTCCCAAAAATTATCCTATCAAAAAAAAATTTATCATCTATATGCAAATTTTTTGTTTATTTATCACCTATATGCAAATTTTTTGTTTAATAATGGGAACTATAATAGGAGAATATTCTTTTAAAAGAAACGGTGATAAGTGAGCACCTATTTCTAGTTTACTGTTATCATAAAGTGCTTCAACATGAATGATAATTAAGCATTCATTCCTTAACAACGTATCTTAATGATTTTAAATATGAAATTGAATGCTTACACAACTGATCTAATCGGAAATTGTAGTCAAAAATAGACATTATAAGAAATCCATATCCCTTTCTTATAAGACAAATTCTTCAAATATTGTGATTAAGAGTTGAAATGGAATTGAAATTTTAAATTTTTGGGAAGATTTTTTAAGAAATTTTTGCAATCATAAAAATTTAGTAACTTATAGACATTTCTGTCGCTAAATTTTTGTTTATATCATCAGATCGAAAATCAGATAAGAAGGTATGCTATAAAAATTTCATATTTGATACATTCGTTATCAATGATGAGCTAATTTTCGAAATTATTTAATGAAGTTTGGTTTGGGTGCAATTATTTATACGCATCAAAAATTCATGAGCTATTGCAACAGGTATGAAAGTTCACGAACTTTAGCAAGAGATGTGCAAAATTGGATGGCTTCCATCTAAGAGGTTCTCTCTGCTCGAAAAATTGCTAGACATTTCTTGAGGAAACTTTTTGGAATTTAAGGACGACAGCTTATGTTGCAGAAATTTCATATTGTTTAAGGAGATGATCTCAAGATTTTGAAAATTTCAATGAATTTCGCATTTTTGAGGAGTTTTTATGCAATGGTTTTAGAATGATGACTCTTTTATTCCAAGTTGTGGATTCAATCCACGAATGCATTTTTGGTTTTTCTTTCCCCAATTATGATGTTTGAAAATCCATTAAAGATGCCCATGAATTAGACCCCATTGCTTCCCCTCCCCTCCGGGGAAAGCTATACACCCTTAACGATTTGGCATCTAAAAATGCAAAAACAATGCAAAAAAAAGCACGTTATTGAGTTAATCCTTAAATCCTTAAAAGTTAGTAATAAATATTAGTTTGCCTAACGGAGAAAAAATAATATTTTTTTAAAAAGAATAGACGTCAAACCATTGGGAGACAACACGCCAGGCTGATTAGGCGATGCGGCATGTTGCCGTGCTTGCACTGAATGTCGCAACTCCATTCGAATAAGCTCCGAACGTGATGGAGGTCGTTTTGACCATTGTCCTATACTATTCATCACACATACCCCATTCTGTGATCCATCGTAGCTGTAAACAATTAATGATTACTAGATAATTAAAGATATATATATATATATATATTGAAAGAATCGAATTTGCTACAATTTTCACGTATAAAAATTTCAAAATAAACTGCAAATAGATGTGAAACTCATCTAGTACTGTTGAGTATAAATAAATAATTTAGTTCATCGTTTCACTACCTGCCATATGGACTGAGACGATTGACAGAAGTCGCTGACTGCGTTGCAAATTGTGGTGAGGCGACTGATTGTTGATACTGAGGTGATGGTTGCTATAAAAACTTAGCAACAGTAAACCCGAATTTATCTTCACAATGAATGATTCAAGAAACGAAGTGAAGGCCAGTTATGAAGTTGCTATAATTCCAGAAGGAACCTTTAACTTAAGTTAGAGTTCAAAGGAAAAGAATAGGGAAAAATAGATATAAATATTACATCTTTTATAGGTAGAATTTTAATGTAAAACTTTTATCGCCTGAGGCATTTGGCATTTCAAATTTTATGAGTTGCAACAATATTGGACTGAAGAGACAATCGAGTACGTCATTATACGAAAGGAAGCCAATATTCAGTTCTGCAAATACCATGAAGAGAAGATATTTCTTTCGTGTTTAAGCAGTTATTTTGTTCTAACAAATAAAAAAAATTATATAGATGGCAAGAAATAAGATCATATAATAATTGGCGCGACATCAAACTCTTAATCTGGGCATTTTGGATTCGATTTCGTTTAGAAGCCAGGTATGCATTAGTAGGTAAACAGATATGTAATCACCTCTTTCATATATTTACCTCATACAGTTATGCATTCAGACTATACTATGGATTGCTCAAAGTCATGAGGCATATTTCTCAGCTACAGAAGAAATGAATAATTCCGACAGGAATACCTGGTAGGGTGCATATTGAGCTTGGTTCATATGCGCCAGCTTTGAAGGTAGTTCGTGTTGTGTTGGTGCAGCTTGTGGCATTGCCGTTTTTCGTTTCAACGGCGACGCTTTCATTTGCGTTATACTACCTGATGTGGGTACCTGTTGATACATTGCCTGTAAAATATTTAGAGATAACTAATATGTCGGTTAATTCCACTTGTGCTGAGGAAAGACTAAAATACGACAGATAGGTTCGCTTGAACGAGGGAGATTCTTTCGGAGGGAAAGGATGCGGTGAAAGCTTTTTATCTTTTCAAGAATATTCAGCAAAAAAAGTGGGAAGCATGCTATTTATAGGGCGTATATGTATGGCTTGCTGATGCCCCTACAGCAGCTAACGGCTACTGAAACCCTGCAGAGCCGGGAGGACTTCGTTTTTGTTGGCTGGAGCTCGAATTGTTCGTCGAATCAGCTACCGGCGTTGTTAGATCGACAGTAGCTTCCTTCCATCAACCCCCCCCCCCCCCCCCTCCCACCAAGAAAGACAGTCGAATGCTAACAGGTGTATATGTGACGTCATTAAATCCCAGCCTGTACTGAAAATCTAGTGCTTCAATGGCCAAAAATGGCCGTCCAGATTTGAACTTATAAGTCTTATAATGCTTAGTGCATAATATGAGCCATCATTGTAAATAAATTTCGAATGAATACTGACCGTTTGTTGTTGATATAGATACTCTTGTTGGGAAGTATTCCATTGTTGTTGCAAAGTTTGTTGTTGTATTATCTGAGATTGTTGTTGCACAGATGTCTGTGAGGAATGCATCATTGATGCACGTATTTGCTCTGTATTTCCACAATTGATTTGCACCATTGCTGAATTAGTGCCAACCATTGAAGGTACACCACTGTACAAAGAACATTCATTCGATGGACCGGCTGGGCTATTCGTATACGAACAACTGCAATAAATTTATCGATCATTAATATTCTTTATTAGTAATTAACTTTCTAATTACAGGTAATTTTTATGCAATAAATTTCAAAGTGATTTCACTCAGATTTGCAGTTTTTGATGATAGATCGAACTGTTTTGATCTTTGCGATTAAAATCTTTTATTCTTCGAAGCACCAAAAAATACTCTTCGAAGCACTAAAAAAATTTCACCTAATAAGATCCCCGTATGGATCTCATTAGGTGAAAATGATGCTTTCGAAATTAAGCTCCCATAATTTCACATTGAAGGTTTCTTAACAGAGTTTCTTATGCATGTAGAAATGATCGGTTCATAAACTAATATGCAAATTTATGACATAAGTATATGCAGGAAGGTGGCACAAAATCAGATTCAACATCTCGAGGTAGACACCCTCCAGCTGCTATCTCCCAGGATTGGGACTTCCTTCTACAGCATTTTACATTCGAACAGTCCGTTCTATGATCACCTCGTTCTAATAGTGCAGATTTTGATGAGATTACCATTCTTCCAATTTATTTCAGCAATGTCGATCATAAAAAAAGAAAAAATCTGTGCCCTTTGTTTCTGGCAGCCGATACAGAAAATTTCCAAACATTGCCATTCCAATAAAAACATTCAAAGGGACCCAAGGGACTTCCATCAGCAGTGAGAGTTATAGTCTTTATCCTTGCTCCACAGTATGGCCATGCTTTATTCCGTTCTCTATGGCAATGTGCATGGCAATTTATTAAATCTGCATATTATGCAAATAATAAGAAAATTGACGCTATAAAAAAATCAACAAATTAACCATGCGGAAGGCGACATCTGCGTATTGTAGAGGTTGCCCATTTGCGGAACGGAAGCGGAAGAAGGCATTCCGGAAGGCATAAAACCACCAGTTAAAACAGGTTGCGATGAGGTCATTGTCGTTTGATACATTGCCGATTGTGGTAATGGATTCGAACTTGTTGATGCAATACACGATAAACACTCACTGCAATAAGCAATAATTACGATGAAAGAATATCACGAATGTTTACTACAAATGTGCATAGATTCTTTGTGTTAAATCAGCTGACTGCGTGATATTTACCTGATTCCTATTTCACAGGTTTTTACACCATTAATCAATATATATATAATCTTTTTAAAGCATCATAAATGATAACGTTTCTTTCAATTCTATAAACTTATTCAATTTATTTTATAGAATATTATAAGTGGATATAATGAAATGGAATAATAAGGAGCTGATAAGTTTTTTATTGATAAAAAAATGTACTAGAATAGAATCGCAATGCGTCAAATAATAATAAAGAACAGGATCTGCACAAATGTAATGGTGCGACCGGGGAAAGAGGAGACTGAATTAGGCACAAATGTTGGCGATAGCGTAGACATAGAAGCTCCGATCGCCGGTCGCCGATCGAATGGACAACACGATGAGGCTAATTGTCATAGCTGAGCCAAAATGCGCCTCCCTCACACTTATACCACATTGCGCTGACCCTAACATGCCACGAAATGACCAACAGCACCGAGTGACCACCACATGTACATTTCACGCCTCCCATTTACTCTTTGAGTTTCGTTGAAAATAGGGGTCTAAATTAGTAAATGCCTCTATGCGAGTGCATATATCAACAAAGAGACGGTCGTTTGGTATTTAACCAGTAAACCGACCGGGCATGATAATTCATGCACATACCAACAACTAATGATCACAATTCTTTTGCAACTGATTAGATTGGGCACTTAGATGATGGTTCGACGACGAGCAAAGAAATTCACTGCAAGTACTTTATCAGGTTTTCTATATAACCTTCACTGGAATTCAATATTTACGCAGTGAAAAAAAACGTTGAACTAAATTTCAATGAACGATAAAAAAAACGATCAAACATTTCTAGATGAAAACTCGTTTTCAAAGAGTACTCAAATGCAAGTGAACACTGAGTATATTGTGTTCAAAGCAAAAAAAATGCTATGAAGGTGCAGACGATTGCAAACTATGATGCGAATATTCCCCTCCCTCCTTCCTCCACCCCCTCCCGCCCCCGCCACAAGAAGAATACACTAAGAAATGATATGCAAATATGGAAAAAAAAACTCATAGATTCTATACAGTTTTTAAGCGGAAGGAAAATTACGTCAAAAAGGTTTTATAAAAAGGAATGGTGTTTTTTTTTGAATGTTTTTGCTCTTAAACTTCCGCCAAGGTATGAGAACAAAATATCTGAGCATATATTGCAAGCTATTCCATGTTTCATACTTTGAAAATTTTGCTATGAACGCAATTATTGAAAAGGTTTGTTTTATTGAAGCGGAATTTATTTCTTCTCCTGAAAATTGAGAAATTAGACGTTCAATTCGAGCAGAAAGTTGACTAAATGCAAAAGTTTTATTTCAGGTTTTACGTTCGGTTCATTTCTTCATTATTCCTTTAGTAATACACATCGATAGTATTGCTTTAAATTCATTTAACAAAGAATATGATTGTGGAAAATGAATTTAACTGATTTGCATTTTCACTCTAATTAATCGTCAACGGAAATGATCATGAGTAATGCTTTTAAAGTTAGCATGGCTAAAAGGAAATGCCATAAATGAGTGCATGCGGTATTTAAAACTGCAGTGAAATATCAGTATGGGAAAGTATGAACCCGGAAGCACTCACAAAGTATATGTATATATCATTTTCTCACGCAACAGGTAAAAATCTTGGCAATGCATTCTTTCCATTGTAACGGATATACCACGCAATTAAAGTCCAGAAATTCTAAAGATTTTTCAAAAAGGTTTATAAGGTTTGCAGCATTAAACTTTCGAATGTCCACTCTTGATGATAGCCAACAGTTGTGGTCATCAAAAACTACATTATGTGCTCCTATATCTTATTTACATTATCGCCATTCGTATATAGATGACCACTACTCACATTGCATAAATTTTAGCTGTTTATATCATATCCAACTACAGTACGCCCCTTTTATTAATTTCAGTCCCTTATAATATCAATCGTCGCATACTCTTCACTACGGTATCAACTGACGTACGGCTCTTATTTCTATATAATACTTTATGCTGTTTTTTGTTTCATTTTTATTGCATACATTCACAATAATATTTCAACAATACGAGTAAGCTGAATTACAACGGGGAAAGAACAGAGAGGGAGAGATAGAGAAAGATAAAGAGAGGCAGAGAAATTGAGTGGTGAATGACGTCATTCAACTCAAACAATGCCACCCAAGCGAATGCTCTAAACATGAGCAGTAAGAATAATCTTCATGCGATGCGATACGCTTTGCACTCTTCAACATTTTCTCTCTCTTTCTCTCTTTACTCTCTTAAATTTACGCATTGATTTCAATTCAATTTTCGTTGTATTTTTCTTTCGCTCTCTCTTCCTCTATTTCTCTTTTCCCCTTATCTTCATCTTTCATTTGTTGTCCATAACAACATATTATTCCTTTTGCCCTATAACTTTGTTAAATCCCTCCCATTTGAGGATTGTTTTCGTTGCTAGCAAAGATTTGTCATGAAAGCTTTGCAAAAAATATCACTGAGTTGATTTACTGAAATATAAATTTACAGTAATACTTAGACCACAAATTTACAGTAATACTTGGACCGCAAATTTACAGTAATAGTTAGACCGCAAATTTGCAGTAATGCCGTCTTTATTAGGAAATAGTAACAGGAAGTATAAAGTCTAAATACTGCTCAACATCAAGCTTCTAAAGTGGAATTTCCATTATCAATGATAACAAACAATAGCCACGTAAGCTGCTGCTTCCTAACTGAAAAGCTGTCGAAATGTTAATAAAAGAACTATTATGAAAGGGTAAAGATACGAAAAAATTGTATAATGTACTTAGAGAGGTAGATATCAACAATCACCTGAATCAATGCCATATTTATGGTTCTACGGTAGAAGAGCATTACGGTAGGATAGTCAATGATACGATACTTATGATATGTTGCATTTCAGTTGCTCTGATTTATCCAATGTTTTCTAGCAACGATATCTAACGGAATTGTATCATTACTCGCTATAAGCTTACTTCATACTTTGGCAGTATAGACCGTCGATTCAACATGCATCGAGAAATACGAAATAAAAGCTTAAAAATAGCATTTATTCGATCAAAACCACTCTAAAATTTTGATAAAAATTTAATACGAATTAAATTGGTTTAGTGGCGCCGATCGAATGATTCGTAAGCCTTAAACTTAGGCTTTTTTTTTGCAGAAAAAAGGTGAATAAAACACCTGAGGATACAACGTTCCCAGGTATATTACCGTTTTACTTCTCCCTTTTCCAGGTATATTAGCATTTTACTTCCGCCTGCTTCCTATCAACTACCTTTAACATTTCCCTTTATTCTTGTGACCTATTATTACCAGCCTAACGAGCTTGAACACAAGGGAAATTCAATCGGACTTCATATGTATTGTGATATTAATAAGCGCAGTTATTGCTTCTCATTGACGTAAACGACATAAAGTAAGGAAATGAGAATAGACCAGAAATGGTCAAAGATCACCGAGCCTAACTCAACAAACGAAAGGATCTTCGTTATTGTGCAAATTACGATTCTATCGTATATTAACGATAAGCTAACCTTTTTCGAACGACTCTCTTCTTGGGGATATGGCACAACCTAAGATATCTAACTGTGATCTAACACTGCGGTGGTCACATTTACTTGTATAGTCGATTCTATTTTATTCTTCTTCACTTAATGTCATTGATCGACTCATATGCTCTTGTGCCGCCCTAGCCGATATCTGGGGCTTATATAAGTCAGGCTTCGGCCCGTTTGTATGTCTTTGGTTTCTGGTTCTACTCATGTTTGGGATCGTGGTGCTCCCCGTTAAATTACTGCTTCTATCTCGCTTGTGCTCTTGCATGTCGGCATCGACAAGCGGTTATCGGCTTCTTCCTTCTGTCCTGCACTCGATCCCCTCGTCAACGCCATCGCTGCCAATCAGAACACTACTGTTACACAAACCTCTTTCAAAGAACAACTGATGAGCAAATCTCTATTACGGCAATAGTGAGAACAAAGAATTAACCAAAAGTAAACGAAGCGGCATCGGTCTATAAATCCAAGAATGCATTATACTCTCCCTTAAAGACAAATAAAAATACTATGTTATAAAAGCTAAAAATCAGACGCAAAAAATAATAAAAGAAAGGCATGATAATTTGAGTAATGTAATATCGCTCATTTCATACGCATCTTTTATCGTTTTTCGTTATTAATCGCATTCCATAAAACACCATCGGAAAAACCTCCTTACTGTTTCCTATCTTCGGTTATCGACAACCGTTTGGGTTTACATTGTATCAGTCTATGATGCAATTTCGAACTGTTTGTTAGTCCATATTTTGCTATGCATTCCGAATGGAGCAATCAACGCATCAGAAGTGTTGCCGATCACAAGCGTCGTGTCTCACATGGTTATGCCCTTACTCTCCTCTCCCATCTTCGCAAAAAATCGCTGGAAGGGATTTAGCTATGTGGATGGAAAATATAAATATCGTTATAATATGACTTGAAGAGGATGACAAAAACCTATGTATAAAACTATGATAATGCCCTCAAGCACGTAATGAATAGTATAATATTTACCTGTAGTATGGAGGTTTTAAGTTTTGAAAGAGAACGTTAGATTGGTGGTAACAGATGGCTGGAGAATGACGAGCTTAATTAAAATCAGTGACGCGAATGCAATATGCGCAATCACCAAGCAAATTTGCGCATATGCTTTGATTACGACAATGCTAAGGATCAGAACATTGCCATACACGCAACACCATAATACCTTTCATAGCGATCATCATGCCGATAAGTGCAGGTAATCGAACCTGAACAAATATAAAAAATTCCGAATAATCTGAATGCACAGTGACTTCCAGTTAAGCTTCACGAGCTCGAGCTCAATGTCGGACTATCAATAACAGTACTTGTGGGAATCGCTTCGTTACATTATTTTTTTTTCGAAGAATTTCGAAGAAATAAAAAAAAACCGCATTCGTTTATGTTAAAAAAGGAAAATGAAACCGTAATACGATAAAATTTTCAAAATACAAACAAGTTCTAAAAAAAAAAAAAATTGGCGTCATTTAAATATAAATTCATAGATTCTCCCGAAGGTCAAAATATTTTAGGTGAGATTATTGCGGATGATGCTAAAACTACCAATATTACAAATTTCATTGTTACTAACTTGGTTCAACTATTTTCGATCGGGCTAAATACTAGACCTAAAAAGAGATGCGCTCTTGTCGCATAGCCAATAATAAAGAAATAAACTCTCGACACATTTCTTTATAACGCTTAAAACCTCTTATTGCTAAGTAATGGAGATCCCACTTGAACGTTTTGCCATCTCTGAGTACCATAAAACGATAGATGATAGGTATTATACCAGATATGACAATTCATAAATATTGCAATGTTAATTAACTGCCTCATCGAATAAATAGAATTAGGAAAATAAGAATGGTTCTTAGCTATATCTACTGTATTTATTTCGATTTCAATTTATTGAAAACTTGATAAGAATATATCGAATCATTTGCAAACATAAATAGTGAATATAGACTTTAACGAAACAAAAGTTACTAGGCGGGCGTTTAACGCCTCAAATATCATGCAATATAGCATGCAAATATTGATATCAATAAACAATTAAATGACTATAATATTTCACTATTCATCTTTTCATAAAGAATTCACGATTCATTCTCTTATTTTCGAGAGCTCTCAAAAATTCGTTTTGCCACGATCGTTATATTCCACCAACTCGCCAAGTGGAAGGGAATCTCAAAGATAAAAATGAATTTAAGGTGTTTGTTTGTTTCTTTGTTTGTTTTTTTTTTTTTTCAAAGTATCTAGCATCTATACTATAAGGTCTCATATTTTCTAAATTAAGCCTCTATTGAAATTAAATTACTTCTCTCCTCTTTCGAACAGGTCATTTTGCACGCGGAAGGTTATATTGCGAGAAATTTTTACATCCGTCGATGAGCAACTAAAAAAAAAAAAAAAAATTGCAAAACACATCAAAGATTAATACTATGATACCGCTATCCTCAACTGAAGTGTAGAAATTGAATCGACAAATAAAACTCCATGACAGCAAACGGATTGCATAAGTATATTAAGCCGATCAAAGACTATCGTCATAGCTTTTCTTGATGTTTGAGTTGAAACTTCAAAATGCATCTTTTTGAACAATGCATAAAATTCTGCGGCATTTTTTTTTTGCATTTATTTTGAAAATTCCACCACTGAAATTTTATTAGGATATCGCAATCAAATCATCAACTACATTATTATTTTTCATCGGAAACATTCTTTCAGTGTTCATAAAATTTTCCAATTTTTTTGATGTTCGATTTGCAAAAGTTTTTTTGGAAACCAACTTTTTCGTCCTATAAAATTAGTGCAGCAAATCTGCGGAAAAGAGAAAGAAAAATTCGAAACTTTCGATGCAATAAAAAATGCAACGCATGATGATATTTCACATTCGAAGAAATCTGCAAAACTACATTACGATTACGAAATCGTTGAAATTGCATTGCAAAATTGCAAAAATTGCATTATTTGTGCATATCTGTATGTTTATGTGTTTGCCTATCTCACCGATAATTTCAATTTAGAAGCGGAAAAAAAACAATAGCAACGTAATTTGATAAGAACGATTCGCAACATTTTTCTCTTATATGACTTTTGCTCCTATTTGCAATTTCCTTTACCTATTGCAAATATTTTTGGGAAAGCGCACCAGTTGGATTGAAAACGACCAATAAGAGTTTTGCATAAGATGATTTGTCAAGGCAAATTTTCTCTTCGAATATTTTATAGAATAACGAAACAATCTCCAATGTGTTGTTCTTTGCAATAAATCGATTCTGCAAACTGTTAAAAAAAATCTCTTTTTCGGACACATTCGGCCATGGCCTTGGTCATATGGCCGATATGGCTACATTGGCCATATCGGTCATATGACAAAATTCGATTATTAAATTTTATCGATGACAAAAATAGTACGAAAAAATTACCGCCAGCTTGAAATGAAACAAATTCTATAAAAAATAATACGAGCCCCCCAAATGCGTAATGTGTATGACAGCTGATTGTTTGATAGAGGCTGCCACTAAAAAATTCCATCAAGATGTGCACTGTCACTAACAAATACAACCATTAAAAAAATGCCATCAACTACCTGCAATGACAATATGCAATTCTTTCGATGGCTTACGATAGAAGTTCGGCACAGTATAAATGCAATTCATAGATTGCTCTAATAAATCAATTAATTCGAATTAAATTTGCATAAATTAAATTAAATTAAATTCAAAATGCATTTTCTGCAATAACATGCAAATGAGCGTGTGAAAGTGCATACTTCATCAATCCCCTGTTAGTTTTTTGATAAACTATCCCACTAGGCCTTTGCATAGAGTGCATGCTAGTTTCATCTCAATAATAAAATTTATGACATGCCTTCAGCGATCTCTGCTTCGCAATTAATTACGATAACATTATTCGACAACAAAACGAGAATATTCGAAAGTGATAAGCAAAACATGGGGAAAGTATAATTATTATTCATCAAGATAAAAATTTTTCTGTTAAATATTTATTTTATTGCCCCTGGGATTATAATCCAGCTAAAACTAAAGATCAACCTAACTACATTTTTTTCGATGGTTTTAATGAATAGTTTGATGTGAATTCATGAGGCATTTGCATAAATGCATACCTGAATAATTAGCGTTTTTGATATTCAAAACAAACATGTGTGATCACAGCATCGCTTAACTCCAGTTTTCTAAATTTTTTTCAATGCTTAAAAATAAAATCGCATTATTACTCGTAGACCTAATATGAATGTAGCAATTTTTTGTGAATAGCTAATTTTCTACTAATTTTCAGTGAATTCTTTACTAAAAAAAAAAATCCACCATTCTATTCTACTGATGTACATCTTACTTAAGCAAATATAAAATTAGCAACTTATGGAAATTTTTCACAAAAAGAAAAAAGATGAAAAAAAATTTCCACAAATATGATGCGAAAAATTCACAGAATATGTTTGTGGATCACTATTGTAACATTGAAATGAGCACATAAGCACTGAATGAAATTCGTCAAAGAAACAATCCTGGATAGAAAAATGCTTTTATTGAAAATAACAACTCGCCAGTCTAAAGTAAAATCAGCAGTCTTTAGTATATTTTTAGAAACACAGATATCGCCAAACCTATGCTTCACGTATTGACTGATCCTACCCATCGGAGATGTTCAACTATTATTACATATTACTTTTATATTTCAGTAATAAGTCTCACGAATCTATTGACCGCCTCATCTACAAGGTGGTCCTTTGGCTTATTTTTCGATTTTTTTTTTGCCCTCCATATATGCAGAAAGCTGCAAGACAACATTAATATATAATAATTATTTGATACTGTAAACACTAGGTTGGTGGCAAATATCAGGCAAATAGCACAGGTTAATGAGTATAGATTGCAGTGGTGACTTGTTAACATAATAGAAAGAAAAGGAATAATGAAGCATGTAATTTTTTTTGCGTTTCAACAACCTATTACATGACGTCATGAGTCTCTGCTTTCATCTCTAGTAATTGTTCACGTTTCTGTTTAATTAGTTTTTCATTCGTTCGATCCTCTCTCTAACATCCTTCTCACTTGCAAATCGATGCTCCTTCAAAGATTTGTTATTTTCTCTTCTCCAGTATTCATTTTCAACTTTTTCTCTCTCGTCAAGTTTTTTTTCAAGCACTTACTTGTCTGCCGTCTACTACAATCTAACTTCAAACGTCCATCATCATGCATTCATTCGTTTATACTGTCTGCTGCCTCTACTTTTTCCAGTACTTCCAACTCCATCTTCGTATTGCCATGTTTCATGTGCATATACTCTATTAGTTGGTCGTCTCTTCGTATAGCTGTAAGATTTTGAATGATCTTAACGCTCGCAGTGTTAGACAGCTTGAGCAAAATATGGGCGTAATAGGATCGGTTGTCGAATGAATGCTTCTCTAGGTCCATTCGTTGAGCTGTTTCTAGGCTATCTCTCTTTGTGGACTAGGCCATCTCTCTTTGTGGACTAGGCCAAGCCAGTGCTCTCGCTGCTCATTTCGAAGCGATGTGTTAGTCTGCAGTTTCGTGTCTATAATCCATACGGAGAGACACGCTTGACGATACGCTCGCGCACTATTTCCGTTGGTCACCACAGCAACGCAGCTTTGCGTTTAAAGCTCTCGTCGAACGCTCGAACAAGCATCGAGATCACTTCAACGTTCTTCTTCACATTCGATGAACGTCTCTCACAACTAACCTACCTTGAAGGTATCCCCATATTATAATCCTCAAGTTTATTTATATTTTTATTTATGCAAATCAATCGAAAAGTTTGATTTATCTTATTTAGCGTATTCATTTGAATAAAACATTTCTTGAATATTAGATCTTCTACCGAAAATTTGAAACATCAGAATTTGAATTATTGTCACTTCCTGCATTTTTTTAAATTTCTCATTCTCAATTCGTAATACGAAATATGTAAAAGTGATGATGCTTTATTATGCAAATCAAAGTATCTACTTGTAAAATAATAATTATTATACTTCGATTGGGAAGCTAATTTTACTGAATATGCAAATACTTAAGAAATATGAGATACAACTGAAACCATTCGAATGCAGCCCTACCTATTGACTTTCACCTTTAATACTTTATATCGTTCTACTACGAATATCGCAATTAAATTGTGAATGTAAGCGGTAACTTTGTACTTTTGCATAATTGCTACTCGCCAAAGTAAGGATCCCAGATGGACAAACTTGAAATTCTATGCCCAGCTGTCAACTACAGGAATCGAGATTTACGCAGTTGGCAGCCGATGCACTCTTTCTCTTCTTTAGGATAGACATTTTAAATATATTCACACAGAATTTTGCATATATTGTTTTATATTTTTCAGTCATCCGCCGTTCTTCTGCATCCTCTTCCTCTAATTTCCTCTTTTAAATTATGTTCCTTGCCATAACCAAGAACTAGGATAGCGTTGGAAGAATATTAGCGAAAATTCGTTAGTTAGACTCAAAGAAAGTGATATAATCATAAGTACTTCACTTCTGTTGATTGTTATACTTCACTAAAACCTTATTTCGAATCTCCACTAAAAAATTTCGTTGTTTCCTTTGAATTTTCTTGTTGAGCACCGATAGAGTATTGTTTCCCTGTACTCATGACGATGAAATTAAATAACCAAAATAATATTATTGATGCAATATTCAATTATTTTACTACTTTCATAAGAAATATTACTGCGGGTGGGACCTTGCTTCTATAAATTGAACTATTAGTAGCAGGCGGTAAATTCACAACTAATAAGTCCGCAAACATTTACCCAATTGGTTCACCGATATTTGGTAGGTTCAGGTGGATGGGCCAACTGATCTGTAGATAACCGAAACCAAACCGCACGCATGCGACTTACAGTAGGGAAATTATGGAAGAGGACCGGTCGTTATTGCCAAATTTGTGGTAACAAAGCAGATCCCCTTTCTCTCTATCCGTTCTGATGTTACCTTCCCATTCATTTCCCCCTCCAACCCCGCTCTCAATCCTCCTCTTTATTTGGTGAAAACTCTCTAATAAAGTAGATTTTTAATTTAAGCGGTTTGATTGCCTTCGCGTAAAATCATGAGAAAATATTTACAATTTGTCGTCATGAACATAATAAATTCAATACTCATCTAATTAATTGAAAAACCATCAAGATTGATTTTTGAAAATTTTCTCAGAATTTTCAAAAACGAAAAATTCATTTTCAGGAGCAATAAAGTGAAAAAACAGCGCATGCAAAGCGCTGTTGCATGAGCAGAGCGAACGCAACATATAATAGCGCTATAATCGCACATAATAACAACAATAATAACACACCCACGCAAATGGATCAAGTCCGTGTGCAAGCCGAACAACTACGTATCGAAGCGCAAGTAGTCCGTAAAAAGGTTTCTGAAGTCTCAAAAGAGTAAGTTCATTTGCTAGCAATTCATTTTTTCCACTTTCAGATTATAAAAAAAAAAAAACCAAATCAAGTTTTTGATTTTAAATTGCTTACATATTGATTTCTTGCTAACGTCTTTATGTGTAAGATTTGTTAGCACTCAATTTCGATAGCAATATGGCGTCACAACTGAATATTATCAATTCGGGAAAGGCGATAACCAATTTTACAATACCACAGCATAGGCAGTTTCATAGATTAACTTGTAACGGATCGGTTATAAGCCCATCTATAAGGACGAATCCTTGAAATGCCCACAATCTTCTATTGGCTGAAGTAATCGCAATTCAAGCCAAATAATCAAATTAAAAATAAAAAATTCGCTCTTTTCATTTGCTAGAAGACCACCAAAGTTGAATAGAATATGCTTGAAATGCGCAAATGCTTGAAATCTTGTAGTATAACAAATTGTGTGTTAACGGAATCAATGAGATTATGACGGTGGCCATAGCAATTTGGCCCTCTCAAAAATCGATCTCTATAGCGCTCATCAAATATTTAGAGGAAACCAGTGTGCAACAAACGACAAAATGCCCAAATAAGATAGCAAAATAAGTATCAAACGTTGACGGTCAAATGGCTTAACAATTGAACGAAATATTTAATTTAATTTAGTTCAATTCATTTCAATTCAACGTTCAGTATAGTAGATTTTAATCCTCCGTTCATTCAAATATGGTAATACGACTACAAACAACTCCAAGAATCCCTCCACTTGACGATTTCAGAGTTGACATTTGTGCAGCAAATTATCTACAACCTAACCAGAGAGAAATAATTAAAGACGAAATATTATTGCATAATTTTTGATATATTTTCAACTGTTAGGTAATCGAGTGATTGAAATTCATTCGTTTTTCAATGAAATCAAAAAAATTTAATTCAAATATTCAATAAATTTCCATCTAGCATTCTGATGGACACCTATAAAATCAGTCATATCATATCGTCGAATTTATAACAATCTAGTTTCAATATGGGAGATCTACCACCCCTCTATATTAGATTAGGAAAAAGAGAAGGGGGGGGTTATATTTTAAATTCAAATTATAATGCTGACCACAAGAAGTTCACTATGTAAAATTTAACGAATATTATTTAATATGAGTGTAATTTTCAGTCTGATCGAATATTGCGAGAAAGAGAAGCCACACGATATGCTCGTTAGTGGACCACAGGATAATCACAATCCTTTTCAAGAAAAAAAATCTTGCACTATCCTCTAATTTTTTTCTCCGTACTTTATATGTATAACAATTGCAAGAGAAATTCTCTCCCGTTCGAGTATATTTCAAAAGGCACAAAAATTTTTTTTTTGAAACTTAAAAATTTGAAATTCGATTTTTGAGTTTGGTTTTTTTTTTTTTTTTTTTTTTTGCTAGAAAAAATAAAAAAATCCAATAATATTTTAAAGGTAAATTCTTATATGAAATTCAAATATTTTCATTCAGAATATTTCAGAGGAAAAATGATATATTTGAAAGATTTCGATGAAAAAAATTTCGACTAAATATAAGCAATATAAGAAACTAATAAAGGAGTTAAATGAAAAGAATGCTGAACGCTAATAAATCGTCTCCATTGTTTTGTGAAAATTTCTACACAGCAGATATTACTCGGGAAACACTAGTAAACACTAATGAAGGGAAGAACACCAGAGATAATGCTCTAATGTGGACTTTTTTTTGCAACTCCGTCAAACAGATCGCCTGAAAACTCCAATGTGTTGCAAAGTTTGTCAAGACGACTAGCATAAAGTGTACTTTTAGAGACCAGCTAGCAAATGAGTCGACAGCCGACTGCCTATATATATCCCCAATCGGCTAGAAAATTAATTCTACGAACCTTAATTGAGGAAATTATTTACTAAAAATTGTTGCCTCCCTACGTTCATGTGGTAAATTTAAGGACTACATACAGTCACCAATATTATCCATTGATATGTGAATGAGAAAAATTGTGTTATTATGAGACGATTACTACAGTATATCTAACTGCTTTTATGTTTTTCAAATTCTACCAGAAATATCAACAAATATGGAATAATGTACGTTTACAAAAATCCACGAAACAGCATAACCGTCCACGTATAGCTCACCACTAAGAATTTCGGAAATTTCAGTGAACTCAATCATGGAGGATGGTAGAGTGTGAGAGGCAGATTCCTACGCAAAGATGTAAACATTATTTGTGTCTATGCATGTAGGAGAGGGGAGGGGAAGAAGCGTAGGGGAATCACATAGGCTGTGGAGTAGAATTCTGTTGTTTAACATACAATGTCAAGTTCTGCTATTACATAAGCAAGTTTGCAACTCAAAGGCAATTATCACGATGTTCAATTGCCAATCACAACGTTTGGGTAAGACAGTTGTGTCGTTTGTGCTCACTCTTTGCAGTCTATACTTGATTTCTCAGGTATTTTTTCCCTTTAAACCTCAACAGGTAAAGTATGATCCCAAAGAGGTTCTTTGTAGTGCTAAACTCAACAGAAATTTTAAGACAAATCAACGAAAAATAACCTTTGAGTATCATCTGCGATAGAGCATGGCCACATCGGTTCGTGATAGGCGAATGACGGCTGTGTGTCGGATGAGGAGCGCATTATAGGTGCCGGATCAGGAACTGGAGAACACAGCGACGACGAGGAGCTACAACGCGTCGGCGGGGGGTCAGCCGGGTGTGACGATTGTAACAGTGACTGAAACAACACAGCACTGTGCTAACGCACTGAATCACCAGCTTATCTACGTCTCTACAATCGTGCACTGAATATTATATATTTCAATGCTGATTTTGCTGATTTTCTGTCACTATACTTCAAAACAGTTGAGATTTGGCGCTGCAAGGACTGATCATCATTCATATCATAATGAAGAAAGACAGAGCAAAAAAATCCGTTTAAATATTTGACCTTCTTCTCGAATTTTGTGCTTCCTCTTACCGTACCCTTTGCTATCTTCGGCGGGTAAGTTCGGTCATTAATCTATAAGTTTCCTTCCGTAATCACCTCAGCATCTCGAACTTGAGGTTAATTGAGATGAATATTCTTACAACAACAAATGACGTCAACTATGACCAACTTAAATGATCTGGGGAGTGAGATTATCAAGGCGATTACCGTCCTCAAAAACAACAATTATTATAAACGAATTGCGCGTTGAAAAGTGTGAAGCATTCCACTATACCTTAAGCAAAGCGTCCCTGACCTTTGGAGGACCACTAGAGCATTGTTGTGCACCTGAGACGGTTGGACCACCCATCTGCGAATGCCACTGTGCAACATTTGAAACTACACCACCGTTGAGCAATGGTTCGGGTGCAGATGTTTTCCTTCTTTGGTTAGCACCACGCGGTCTTGCGTTCGCTTTCGGTTGTCGTGGCCGCCTGATAAATGATAACATCACTTTACACAACAGTCATCACGACCACTCCAATATCAACTTATCATTATATCAAAACACTGATAAAGGATGAGTAATTTACCACTTACGAAATACATGAATAAAAAATTTAGGAAATTTTATCTATTTGAATCGAAATTTAAAAATTTATTCATGTGATCTTTAAACTATATTATAAAGAGCAAAATCATTGCTATGGGTGGCCTAAATGAACGAATATTGCGATATGCTTCAGTTGCAACTCAGATCCGACTCTCTTCTGCAATGAGGTGCAACTTTCAAATCGGTGTGCCTCGAATACGTCTATGCAAGGCGGTATTTGTACTCTGATGTTGGCATGAGCTTCGTTAAAAATTTTTTAAAGACGTTTAAAAATTTTAAAGACGTTTAAAGAGTTTCACTATTCACAACAAATATGAAAGCACATTACGGGAGATAGTGCATTATGGCCTTTGCAGGTGAGCTGATGAGAACAACCCGTTGTAAAAATAATCACAAAAGACGTTATGCGATCTAATAATGCACCTCATATGGTTTTGGCCGAGTGAAGAGTCTCCAATCATGAATTTGCACTCTTCATTAGATGAATAGCTGTTGCGAGTGTTGATGCAACTAGATAGACAGGGAAATATAAGCAGACTGGTGCAATGCCGGGAGGTGGGAAGGTGGGGGTGGGCATATGCTGGACAGATAGGCGCATACACAAGACAAATAGGCGCATATATTGGACATAGAAGCACAAATAAGTGTGGGCGGAATGTGCGAAAAAAATCCACAAAAACAAAAAAAAAACTGCATAAAAGAACTAAACGGGTGAAAATATGAAAACTAAAGTCGAAAAACGTGAACGGAATTAATCTATTACATCGAAAACAAACAAGGATATGCGCTTTTGAAGTTCCACTCATCGTATCAATGAGTACAGCAAATTGCCTCTAAACAATCGAATAGGACATTCACGAACCAACCATTTGTACAAACCTTCTATATGAGATTATTTTTCAGTTCGACTGTGCAAAATGCATCTTGATTAGGTTACCGAATCAAAACTAAGGGATCGGCACAAAGATATATATACGCAGAGATAAAATGTTACCATAATACCCTCTCCAAGTATACAGTTGCAAGAGCACATAACCTTGGGAAATTACCACGAGAAAAAAAAAAACGTAGGAACCTTATTTTGCATTCGAGTAATAATGAATAGAAGGAATTCCTTATCCTCTTCTAAATCTCAGGTGCTATAAGAAAATCTGAAAGTTCCACACAGTAATCTAGGCACTATTTGCATGAGCGATTAAATGATTATGAGATTCAAAAAAGCGCATATTACACCAATTCACTTGAACTGTCTCCTAGTTGTTTACGAACGCTCGTTGAAATAGGCGTCAGATATGTCGGAAAGATATATGTTTGCTCAGTTTTTTTTTGTCCTGAAAACCGGAACAACTGAGTCCATGGATATACCGAAGTGAAATTTGAGATCAGATCGCATCTATGAAATTCATAAGCATAAACGTTTTTCTTATGCGCTTTTGTAAAATCGAATTTGCTAAGCGAATTATGGCCGAGCGATCACAGATTATGGCCATATGCCAGCGAATTATGGCCTAAAAAGACATTTAAAAAGTATCGCCTGAGATAATACGCAAAAACTATGAAATTCTATAATGCGTTGTTGTTTGCATAAAATGTTTAACGTTTATATCTTTATCGCTTATAACAAGTTAACCTCATGGAAACTTTGAATCTTATATTTCAAAATAAATGTCAAAATTTTTGCCTTATCACATTACGATACGATGTTTCACCATGTGGTAGAGTTGTATTTGCGCTTCCGCGTCTGTCTGTGTCTGTCTGCGCGACACCTTCAACCTACTAAACTACAACTCCACAGCTAAAAAATTTGGTGTGCAGCGCACTCGCGAAATGTGACCTATACCAATCAGCAAAATGGTCCATTAAAAAGTTATAAACATTTAAAAAAACCTAAAAAATTGCACTCATTTTAGAGCGGTCAAACCGGAAAACACCAAAACTGCATGTATTAGTCTTCATATTATTTTGTTTGTTAGTAATTTATAAGATCGGATGGCTCAATCATTGGAATTTCAAAAAAAAACCCATATTCCTTTTCATCATTTTCAACATCAATAATAAAATGTTTCTTTCAAGTAATCAAACATAAAAATTGGGATACTCTCATCGGCATTGAGTTTAGTGGAAATGGTGGCAATTGTAATACGAAACGCATCACAACTTTTTCTTCCATTTTAATAAGTTTACCTTGGTTTTCTGACTTTTCCATTCTTTGTCAGTTCAACAGGCAGCGATTCATTGGAGGCATATTGTGGAGGGCATACCGTTGTTGGTGGTAAACTGCTTGAACATGGCGCATAGAACATCTGCAATTTCATATATTCATAATAAGAATCATTCTCTACTATTTAACGAATATTTCATTGGAGAAAAAAAATTCATCAATGCTGTGTCAATCATTGGGCATTTACTGAAGAATAAATAACAGATAATTCATATGTGCATTCGTCGAAAATCATTTGAATATAACACAAATTATGTTAAAATTAATAAACTCCGTATAAATCGTTAACTAAATCGCATTGTTTATCTATGGAGAATTTGTTCTATTTCAATTGACTGTGTTAAAATTAAAGAATTAAAAAAATATATATCTGCAAGAATGAGCCTATTTTTGCACGATTGAACACATACGAATGCAGTGATTATATAAAGGAAGTATAGTGCAGATAGGAAACTAGATGATATTTCAACCTTCGGGAAGCTACTGACATGACGGCTTTTAAGGCCTGACCTCAGTCCTGACCTAAAAGATGCCGACCTCATTTTTAGTTTTGCCGGCCATTAGCCTGAACAAGGATTACTCCGAAGAAAAAGGACTTCAAGACTTTGAGGTTAAGATGTGCTAGGCTCGAGTTCTCTTGCCCAACCCAGGTATAATTTGGTAACACTATTTTTTTGAAGGATATATTCTAGAAAAAAAAAATTCTTTTCCCAAGAGGAAAGCTTTTAATGGTTAATATGAAAGAATCGGTTTGCGCTGTTTTTCGCGGCCCTCCAGGAGGAGGTTAGGCAAACTAAAATTCTTAGCTAACAAATACACTAACAAACAAGAGAACATATGATGTCGCCGTGATGCCCTTTAAGTGAACAAAAATTAAAGTGAATAAAATGAGTGACAATAGGGACGTGAACATCGAAAATGAAATAAAAAGAAAGAAGAAATAAAGAAATAAAGGAAAATAATGACTGCACATTGATGAAAAGGTAACGTTAATTTGGCCAAATATGGCCAATATTAAATTTTTTTTGTTTTGAGACATATGAAACAATGGTGATTATATAAATATTTATCAGTTACACTATAAATAAAAATGCGAAAACAGTGTAATTCAAAGAATCGATTGCAATTTGAAATGAGGATAAGAGGATATCCAAGGTGTGGATTCAAACACATTTCAGAACAAACTACCTCGACAGGATATGCTATACAAGTGAAAATAATTGAACTACAAGCTATGGCAAAATGTAGATGCATTAAGAAATATAACACATTCATCTCATAAACAAAACGGCCTATTTGAAGTATGATCCATCAAAAGTTTCCTTGCTTCTTGAATCGTTTATAGCCTTCTATATCAGACCACACCCTCCTCCTTCTGCCGAAGAAAATTGCTGAAGTATTCCTTATCACTGAAGTAGAACGGCGACGACACTGCTTTTTATGCGTATGATAATTGATAAAATAGGATAAGAACTGACTGGACTGCTAATATAAACAGAGAATGATATTGCCAATGGCGCTTAAATCAAACGCATACTCAAGGCATATTCCCACAAATTAAAAGTTCTTTCATCGACGCAACTTGTACTGTAGCTGATTTTACGCTACAGTATTGAACTGATCATACACCACATTGTACTGTAAGAATGAAGAGCTAAGGAAATTAGGAAAAAGAACAATAACAAAAATAAAAACACATAATAATCTTTACTCTAGTCGAAAAATATTTTTAAAAAATTGCACAATGAGTGGAAAAATTTGAATAAATGAACTACAGCAAACATTTGTATTAGTACGTTCTATGATCGGATTAGAAAGGCATAAAATGACGAATTGAAAAGGACCTTTTTTCAGGGAGTAGAGAATTGAATTTAGCAAAACTACAATAATATTGTTCATAAAAATGAAAGAAATTTTTTTGTGGTTATCATCTTTACTTATATCAACTATCACTGAGCTGATTGTTATGTTAAATACTTCATTGAGCATTTCGAACAAATATTTTTTTGAAGCTAATTTCAATGCGAAAATTTTCGGCTCAATTAGTTTTTATACCGTATTAAAGCCGAATGTTATCTTTATTCACGTTTACACTAATAGCATTCCAATGTAAGGTTTATTGAATCTGTCTGAATTTCGGACGAAAACCTATAAGTTAGTCAGGATTTCAGGATAAGTCAGATAGATAATCTGGATTTAATCCTCGCCCTGCTTTCCTCTTCTTTGGCTACGCGCCTATATAAACTATTCATAGAGATATTTGAAGTAGCTAATAGCATTCCACTTCAATAGTTATGACCTCGAAAAAAAACAAAGATACACAATCATAAAAAAATCTCAATGGGATCGATTCGTTCACTGAAATACGATGATTGTAATTCTGCAAGTGGCACAGAACATCACCCAAACGGGTGATCGAAAGCATGTGAGGCAAAGATCGCACCTACGAGCGAAAATGTACGTTAAAGTTCACAAAAATAGGGGCATACCATTTCTTACCACTCACATACATCGTTTTCGTTATTGTTGTTTGAGGTTGATAAGCTTGAATATTCAAACTTAGGCGACAACAAAGACAAAATGGACTGCCCCTTGGAGCCACAAATATGTAAATGAAGGAAAGCGCTAATTTGGTTTATTTCATGAGATTTACAAAAGTATTTAAAAGCGATGCATAAATAAGCATGAGCTGCTCTAGGTAAATTGATACGCTGGCTTTGAATGGGAATACGAATAAAAATATGCACCTACACAAAAGCAACGTTCAATTATGAGTATACCTTTCCCTAATAAATACATATTGCAATTCAAACAACAAAAGCATAAAATGTGGTGATCTAGCAGCATACGACCACCATCATGGGACTAATTTGTTGTCGGCTGAGGTGTGTGCTGTAGATGGAAGCACGCGTGGTTGGCACTTGAATAGGAAAATATGAGTGGCGCGTATTCGTGAGAGGAAATTTTTCGGCCGCACGCGAACCGACCAGCTGCGTACAGCCAGCTGCCCCGATCGATCGATGAAACTGTTCGTCACCTCGTAGTTCACCACCTTGATACGCGTTCATTCGGCGAAAAAAAAAACGCGAAAAAATCGCTATTGTTTGTTTTGCGCTATAATATTGGCTGTGCGTTGCGGTCAATTTCATATTGGGATCAGCTATTGATAATCTAAAGGTGTTTCAATGAAATGACTTAATAAGATCAATTCATCTGAGTTAATCTCAAATAAATTGAACGAAATAAAGCATTAAATCGTATTACATTATATATATATATATAGTAAATATTCGAATAACTTACGTAATAAAATAGAGAGATTTATTTATAATTGATGAAAATATGACGTTCGAATAATGCATAATCTTTCTTTTAATACATCTATTATATGAACAGTTAGGGCGTTTTTACAGTTGCGGTCAAATCGAATAGGAAATTGCAGACAGTATGAGTAGATTTTTTAAAGTTAAATCCAGGCCCATTATTAATCCAAGATCATAGACAGTATCAATTGATTTCGTTAAGCCCAGGATCAATCGATAAATCCAGGATCATCATGACCCACAGATTTTCTACTTATGAAATAACATTTTGCAAATAACAAAAATTTATTGTAGAAATATTTTCACTAATAATTTCTATAAGTGTCGATAGTTTCTTTGAAAGTTCAATTTATGAATGATCAAAGAAAAAAAGAAAAAAAATGTTACATTAAATTGGCTTCTGGGAAACTTAGCTTTAAGCTTTTAAAAAAAACAAACATAAAAATGATTTACATAAATAATTCTTTCTCATCCACTTTTCCAGGATAATAATAAATCTCAATGAAAATTCAAATGGGCATTAGCTAAGTGACCTTAAAAACGAGATTAGTTGCACCTTTCTAAAGGAATTGCAACACAAATCGCATTTCTACAAAATGAACTACTCTCCTAATTTTGCATGCAATATTTTATATTTATACAAATTGTATGAATATTTTTGCAATTATTACATTTTTTTTTAACTTATATTCAATTTGGAAAATCTTTTTCAAAAATTCGAAAAAAATCGGTCCAATTTATGAATTTTCTTAACGAAGAAATCCAATATGTTAGCAATTGTTAAGATTTTTTTTTTGAAGCACTAATGTGTTAAAAACAGTGTAATAATGGTAGAAGTTGAAGGACATAGTGGCGATATGCATGCAATCGTTTCAATGTTATTTTTGAACGAACTGATGTTTGAGAGAGCAAGATCGATGCGATCACCTCAATAATTCTACTAAAATCTTTTTCTCTTCTTTTTTTTTTTTTTTTGAGAAGAAACTTTCCGTAGAAACATCTATAATTTTCATAAAAAGGTATTTAGTGAAGCAAGATCAACTTAGATCACCTAAGATTCGTCCAACTTTTTGTACAGAGAGGATACGTGATGAGTATTCAGTGAATTATCCAACGTTATCCATCCAAATCCTATAGCAAATCATCTTCCCCAATGGGCATTCATATAAAATGATGCAGAAGAATGTTTCAAGCAATATTTCTGTTTCTATACGCTTTCATTTATGCATAGTGAATCGAACTTCACGTTTTGAAAAAAAAAAGGAAAGAAATGGCACAGAAATAGTGAAAAATGAAAAGAAGGAAAGACATTACAGAAATAAATACGAGTATATAGGTGGGTCTTATTTCTTTAAATTACTTGAAAAGATCAATTTTGAGGATATAAATTTATGAAACGTATAAAAACAACAAAAATGTATTTTCTGAAAGTAAAAAAATATATAAATAACAAAGAAGAATAAAAAATTTCATCGAAAATGAATAAAAATATATCTTTAAAAAATTTATAAAAATTTACTGAAAGAAAGCATAGAAATGTATCTTTTAATATGATTTGTTTAAAGGATGCCTCAATTCGAATGAGTCGTTGCTAGTATTCTCTAATTTGTTGGCAACAAAAAAAAAACAAAAAAAAACAGGACAGATGTGAAAAGTGGAACTGCAAAAAAAAACGCATATCGTTCCAGCTCAACTTTCCTGGCGCGCTTTTCTGCTTGTTTGTATGATGAGCGATTACTATTACATTTGAATTTAAACATCATATACTTACGACTGAAATTTTTATTTACACAGTGAAACGTTTTAAAATTTGTAAATTTTTTTTTCACCTCGTGAAAGAGTGAAATTTATTTGCATCGAAATATTCCGATGAAGTAATCCAAGCAGTCTTCGACGTAGAATGATATTAAAAATAGATCAGGCATTTTATTCAAAGATTAGATTAGTCATTGTTAAATTGATAAGATATTATCAGCTAAGATATTGATATAATCCTATCAACAATTATACAGCTAAAAAAAATTCCATAAGAAAATTGTGAATGATAAAAAAAAATTATAAAATCAGTAGAAAACGATAGCTAAACGATATATAGAGTACATAATGTATCGAAAAGAGGGTCACTTCAATAAAGTGAATTTCTTCTGACATTTTGAAGCACC
This sequence comes from Baylisascaris schroederi, assembly GCA_006503575.1. Classification (NCBI taxonomy): domain Eukaryota; kingdom Metazoa; phylum Nematoda; class Chromadorea; order Rhabditida; family Ascarididae; genus Baylisascaris; species Baylisascaris schroederi. Next base: position 3,456,677 of record QEWY01000613.1, read on the forward strand.
TAACGAGAAAGAATAAATAAAGAGTGGAGAAGAAACTCGAAATGAAGTGGTAGAGAACGATCTTTGTGCTTTATGGCTGTAGAAAAAATTAAACCATTGGCCAGATGCAAAACGGCTTAGAAAAACATTACAGCCCTGAGGACAACGGGTACGGTATGCGCATTAAACTATATCAGTGCTCAAGATGTGGACATAGCTATTCGCGAACTCTTAGGGTTTTCGTGGAAGAGCAGCAATCAGTACCTTAGAGTTCGAGGTTATCAGCAAACTGTATGAGCTTTGGCACTTTTTAATGGCTTAGAGGTTTCAGAGTCAAGTCTTTTAGAATACAGAAGCAGAGTCCGATCAAGTTATAAATAAGTTTACTGTAATAGTTTCAACAAAAAATAAAAATATAAAGAAGAGGAGAAACGGATATAAATATTTGCCTGCACCAAAATTTCATTTCCGGTTGTAAAATGTGGATGTTGACTCGAGCATGATTTCGTTGATGACGTCATTGCTGTTGCACAATATTTACATGAAGTTGACATTATGTAACCTTATAGAGGTGGGTGGTTTGCGTCGTTAGTAAACGATTAAAAAAAAAAAGAAAAAAGAGTGAGACGACAAACTTGATCTGTGTAGAACTGGAATGAGGGAGTCTGCGTCACAAGCGGGGGTGCTGATTGGGGTGCATATTCGCTCACTGAGTCCGCCTCCGAGAAAATTGTCGTACATAATTGCGAAAGTGCATCCGAATTCGTCTCAGTGGATTTCTACAATTAAATATTTCAACATAATAGACGCATTTGCAATTTCATTATATTATAGCTCATTTAAAAGAGGCAAACGAAACAATTTCATACACAGGAACAATTTTTAGGTGAGGACATCAGGAGGTAATGAAGGTTATATATATATAAAGTGAGAAGAGACTGTAAGGATGAAACAACAAGAACGATTGCAAAGATAAAAAATTTCATTTAATGCGAATAAACTTTTTCTCACCTGATCGCTAATTACAGCAAATGGTAATGCAGTACAATGTGGGAATTACGAGCACATACGTAAACACATAACACATTGCCTACAGTAATATAAAAATATAACTCATTCTCTATAGTAATATAAAGTCTACAATCTACCGTATTTGATGAAACACATTCCTGGTGCTCGATTTGAGCATAGTGCAGTCAAGTCACGTTAGTCAGGTAACTAGTATAAGTGACTAGTGCACGAAAGGGAAGACGATAATAAGAAAATGAGGTAAATAGATGACGTGAAATGCATTTTTCGAGATCAACATCCCCCATACCTACTTCCCCTATCCTCCCCCCCCCCCCCCCCNCCGAAAAACCGAGAATTCAATACATTCAATCAAAAACCCATACATCAGCTATCTATATTTTGTGCTCACATTATTCCATTCCACCAGCACATTTTTGCTAGTTATTTTATTAGTTTGAATATGGTGTATAATATTAAAGGTGCTATAACACATAAAAATATGACCAACCACAGACTGAAGTAAAATAAGTACAATACGTACCGCCTCTGGGGGTTATTATAATATGTCAACGTAATGGTCACATATGACCTAATCAACAAGCTGAAACCATAAGAAGTACAGACAAAAATGCACATACATACAGACAGACATACACAAACGTTTACAGACAAAAGTTAGCCACAACGAATTTCTCGAAGAGTTTGTAGCGAACACACGGGAATCATAATATCCATAAAAGTATGCAAGCTTTCCTTTTCATCACTTCGAAATTTCGACGATTGTGTTCTAAGCGAGAAGAATGTTTTATGTAAATAAAGCAAAAACGAGCATCGTATAGAGCTGCAAATTAGGTGAGTACACAACGAAACTAGTTTGTTTGGCAATCGTTCTTTAAATGCAATGCCCTACTTTTCTATTCATTTAGCATGCAATTTGCCTAATAATATATCTATTTAAATAATACTGATTTATTTCCAGAAATAAAAAGTATTTTTCTGGAGGATACGTTATGCAAATATAAAATAAAAACAAACTCTCAGAAAAAATCTTTATAATTGAGTAGATTAGTACTCGTTTGTACTAGTGTTATGTGGCGTGGGATTTTCTGCTTGAAATAGGGATTAGAACTATGCTTTCCATCACACGTCACCTCTTCACGCAAATGGGATGAACCCAAAAAGATCGAGCATAGACTGGAATTTTCAAAGACGATAGGAAGGTCGACCCCAATTTTGTGATAACGATGTATTAGCAAAAGTCGTAATACAATAGAGATTCACCAGTCGATTTGAACGCTGTTTTCCTAAACAAGCTAATTGCCGGATGCATTTATCGCCTATTGCTTCTTTATAGTAACCGATGCATCACTGTATTATGTTTCTGAACGATGAAATCGGTATTTCATGAGAGGCAAACGATGCAATTTCAACAACAACGATGAATTCACCGATGAGGCAAAACGATGAATGGGATAAATTATATGCAAATAATCGTTGAAGAAGAACAAATATATAAGTGAAAAGTGCATCGAAAAGTGAACAAACGATCTATAAACGTCAAGAAAAGTTATAAAAGAAAAAACGTTTCTATCATAAAAAGGCTTTATATAAGCGAAATTAGTAAATAGACTTTCAAGAATGACATTCACACATGGTAAAATCAAAGGAAACAATAAATAAGAGTAATATTATAATATCAGTCGTATCTTCACAAGAAAAATTTCTACGTTCATACGTGACACATAAAGGAAAATGATATGTAAGCCTCAGCAATTTCATATGCTAAAAAACAGAGATGAACATATCCCAAAGACCAGCATATGGTTCTTCTGTTGAATAGAAATGCACATATACCTGAGCATGAAAACGAGATATCATGATTAATGACAGCCGTTTGCAAACGAATTGGTAACACCCATTTAGAACCAGCCACTCTTTCTAGTCGAAATTATAAAATAAACTTATCAACCTGTGGTGATCAGCTTTTTCGAAAACAACTATCGCAAGCAAAAATTAATACTCCTTGCTATCATTTGTCTAATAAAGTCTTATCTAACATTTTAAAATTCTTCCAACTTACCACTTCATTAAGGATCGATGATGGCGGTGATAACGTTTCAAACTTAACAGTTGAACTCTCGGCGACATTCGGCGGCGAAATACCCTCAGGGCATTGAGATGCTTCGAACGTATTTTGAAGCAATTCCGATGAGATGGAATGCCGACGTCGTTCCTCGTTGAATCGTTGTGCATAACTTTCAAGAGAATCGCTGCTGGATGATGACTTCAGCTTGTTACAGCCACCTAGTGCATATGGCTTTTGCAGGCACTGCTTCAAGAATCTGAACCCAAAAGCTGATTATCAACTGCGCTAAGCATGAGATATCATTTTCAAGTTCATCAAACAAATAAACAAATAAACAAACAAGAAGAAAAACAACAAAGAAAAATAAATAGCGATTTGTAGTTGAGATATATGAAGGGCAGAATCAGAGGTCGGTTAAAAAATGAAGAAACCAACGACAATCTATAATAAGTGTGGGATATCTCCAGCTATATAACAGAAATATAAGTGCTGACGATATGCCACAACGGAAAAACGAGATTTACGGATTGCTTTAGTGTCTATCAAAGTAAAAATACCAACGGGAAAAAAATGCATTGATTCCCCATGAACATTTTTCATAAAAACTGATGAAACTATGAAAAAATTTTTAGAAAATTTTAAAACTAAATCGGTTTTTCTTCTCTCTATGAGATGAAATATTTGACTCATTATTTTATTGATTGAAAAATTCGATATCTAATTTTTAAAATGGATTTTGCTTTTTTCGGATTTGGTAATTTGAAAAAAAAATCAATAATTCTAACCTGATAACGACACATTCAAGTACGAGCGGCTCTTCGGAGTTATTTGTTTTGAGTGTATGTGCACGTGTTGAAATTATATAATCTTTAATACACAACCGCAATTCGGCACTGCATTCAGCCACTAAAATTAAGTGGGACTTGATTAGAGAGTACGTAATTAATAAGTTTCAAATGAAAATATGTTGAAGTCAGAAGAGATCAGGATTTTTAGATTCTTAGATTCTCAGTGCCAACAAGAAACGCCAATTCGAATCCTAAGAAATCATCAACAAATTAAATTTTATGTAAAAAATTCAACAGTGGTTGCTGAAATAGTAAACAATCGAGAGGAAGGTAAATAAGCAAGAAGAGAAATGAGTAAACTCTAACGTCAGCCTCCCCCTCCCCCTCCCCCCACCCCCCGGAAAATTCTTTTGTACATATTTATTTATTGAAGTAAACCGGTACAGTTCGGATCCGGCTTAATACTGAATACAGCAGCAGATGCACTAATTTCCATCCCCACTTGCGAAATTTAAGTTCGATGGTCCTAAATATCAAGTTTCATTGCATCACTTCATAAGCTATGCACTTCACTTTTCGCAGTAAAGAGCATAAAATTCGATTGCATTGTTGTATAAGAGTTACCGCCAGCTGGCTTGTACTGCATGTCATGACGTAGGTGAAGAATGAAGCAATCACCGGAAACTTGAAAAAAAAGGTAACAACTTTTTCTGCAATCAAAAATTTGCTCAGTTCGCATCTCTATCAAGGGTTACTAAAAAAAATACCAGAAAAAACCTCACGATAATCTTAACACTTGTTCTACAACGGAAACCTTTCATATCTTCACTATCCCCTCTGGATTACCTTCACTACTTGTTTGTAGGAATATCAAGTGCCCATTTGATCAATAGTCGATGCTAAAATAGAGATCACCAGAGTCGAGGAGGGTGTCCAGCACCGATTTGTCGTCTTTACAACACAGCTCGTCTATACATCGTCCGATCACATCCGATGCACTTATGTCGGAATGCGAATCCCTATAAAAGAAAAAAAAATTTAATATGCATAAAAAATTACTTTATTTTGTTTTACTTCACAAGTCCTGTCATAGTTACATCGTTATGCTATAGCTTAACTTATTCAATCATAACCCCCCACCTCGTCATGTTTATTCATATGTCATGTTTGAGAGTTTGTTCGAGATTTGACTTTATTACACGTTCGCCCTTCTATCACATTTTTCTCCTCTAGCTGTTTCGAAATTCTCGACTAGGACGAGAAGAAGAACATCAACGATCCCCGGAGCATATTTTGTTATGACTTTTTCACACTAACGAAAAATATAAATCCACATTTCTTACAATTTTTCTATAGATGAAATTGTTGAAACGAAATAGTTAGAGAATATTGAAATTAAAAAATTCAAAACATCTTAATAAACTTCCCGTGTATGCACGAAATCCAAAAATGTTAATATAAGAAAATTAATGACGATTTTATGTGCAACATTTCTTCATAATGGCTCAAAAAAAAGATGCAAAAAGACTGTAGATATAGCACTTTGATAGGTAATAAATATGAAAAATCACATATAACAAAAATATTGTAAGATATTTCTATATTGTATTCTATGCAGGTGATCGCATATAACAAAAATCGGTTCTAAGAACATTTTGCTAAGTGTAATATTTGTAAAGATCTTTAATTAAAGTAATGATCAAATATTAAGCAGTAAATAAGTATAAATAAGCCTCAAAGTTTACCTGAATTCAGCATCAGTGATTCTGTGGGAGGCATTGAGGGTGAATGAGATCAAAGAACATTTCGAATCGTCGGAAGGACCCTCCGATTCCGACGGACGCCGCGCAACGCATACTACGCAGCTCCTCTCTGTGAACGAATTGCTTTTGCAAGATTTTCTTTCACTTGAAATATTCTTATCCCTCTCCCTCTATTCTATATGACTTTAATCTATGCTATAACCTAGGCACTCTAATATAATAAATTTTTAACTTCATTTTTTTTTGCCTAGAAATTTCTCTCTCATTCCTATAAAACCTACTCAATCGACCAAGATTCGCAGGGATGAAATCAATGCTTAGATCTCTAAAATCTAAAGCATATTAATGGATGTTAAGTAAAATCTCCTATCAAAACAAAGATTTTACAGCGGAAAAATAGATTCCTGAGGTTATAATTGTTGTTACCCATACAGTTAATCTTACGCCCATACAATGTCTATGATAATAGAAAGAACGATTCTTTAATGCTTATAGCGTAAGAAACGCTGCATTCATGATAGTATGCAATATATACTATTTGAAAATTTCTAAGAAAATTTTTTGAAAATAAAAAAAAATTTTTTGACTTATAAATTGAAAATTGTCTCTAGAATTTGGGAGAAAAAAAATCAATAACTGATTCATTCGTAATTCAGCCGCAATTCGATTGAAAATTGACCACTTCAATAGTTTCTAAAATTTTTTGGCTTCTTTCCAACTTTGCTTCATAAAATTGACATGATAAGATAGTATAAAAATGAGATTTCCACAAAATGCGCTGAACACTGATTAATATATGAAAATATTTGCAATAAGAAACAAATAGTTTCATATTGTGATTGCTGGAAGGGCTTAAAAAATGTTCCGTGAAAAAATAATGGAAAAGAAAAGATTTAACTGTATAATTTAGAAGTTGATAAATATAAAAAGTTCTTCGTAATATTTATATGCATGAAAGAAAATTTCGGAAAAATTTTTTCAGTCGAGAAAGAGCACATCGAAAATCTTTAACGTTGAAAATGGTGTAATAATAGAAAAAAGTATGAAATATGATGGAAAACCTAAATCGACCAAAGATAATATAAAATAAATGAGATAAAACATTAAATATTTATAAAAAAAGTTCCTAAAATAATATTATTCATCTTAAATTTCTGCGATAATTAGAAGAAATCTTAGTATGCGATAGTTATNTTTTTTCAATGAACCTGGAAATGCGAAGAATACCAGTTTTTCCGGTTATTAAGGTGCAAAAATTGCCGAAACTACGTAAAATATCAAAAAAAAACTGCAAAAATATCCGTATAATGTTGCTATCTATCACTGAGTTCTGTGGAAAAATTCGTTTCTCGATCAGATCGTATAGTGTGTAAACGCAATAGACAGCAGAAAACGCCTCAAAAATGACAATCATTTTGCAGTCAACTATTCGTGAACTCTTATATTCTATTTTTTAGCCTTTGTGCCATAAAAACCAACATTATGAAGCATTTATCGATTATAAATAGCCCTTGTAAAATTATAAAACATCTCTCCCCTTAAAAGTGGGTTGTTGTTATATTTCCGTCGTGAGTTATATGCGTTCATTCAATTACGCATCCCAACCCTATAAATTGTTATCTACACAGCATGCCCTTTACGTACCTTTACGTACCAGCTGTTATCTTACAACCGCTTTCAACAACCTCTTTATATTTTGGCAACAGTTGAATACATTTTTTCCTATCTTATATACGCCTCAAAAAATAAAAAAATTTTTTAAGTCGATAGAAACCTCTTGAATTTTCACAGTAATTAAGATGTTTTCCCTATGTAAATGACATTGTGAACAACTAAATTTTATCCGGAAAGCCACAGTAACCAAATAGGTTCCAGTCGTTCAGTTTCCAGCAATCCGTTGATTCAAGTGTTCGATGGTCAATGGTATAACATTCCATAGACCTACTGTTTAACCACCAGCAATTCGGCAGTTAAAACTCACCGAATTGATTGCGCTGATCGAATTTTATGGGTTGCATGATCAGTCATAGCCAACTACTGTCCCAAAAGAACAGTATCGTCGAGAATCCGACATAATCATGACTATGGAAAAACAAAAGTGAACCAAAAATTTTGCAAATTTGTAGCGAAAAATTTCGCAAATCAGCACTTCAAAAATAGCAACCAAGTATAGCTACGAAGACGTTCCACTGTAACAGACAATCAGGTAAAAACACTGGATCTCGTACATAGTCAAAATAAAAATTCATGTAAAAATGTTCGATGTTCTAATATTATTCATGACAGCAGCATTCCATATCCTGAGAATGAAGGAACATCAAGTAAATCCTTGCTTGACTTTGTGGATCATCGAATGTATTTTCCTAATTCTTTGCATCTGATGCATTCAAAAGTCATAAATAACAATTCGACCAAAAAAATAAAATCATAAACAAAATACATAAAATATATACGCACTGGGTTTCTTTCTATCATCGAGCCTGAGAATCCAGTCCTCCTTTTCGGCTTCCGGGAATTTCTTCCGGATTTGACTTAGCAGATGGACTGGATTTTGAAGTACGGCCATATTGCCGATCAGTTGCTCAGCTAATCGCTTTGTCTATTTCATTTGAAATCCATACATTTCGTCAAAAATACACTCACAATTACTGAAATATTGGAGCGTTCAAGGATTGAAATATTTGATAATCATGAAAATCCGAACGGCTCGCGTATGCATACTGGTAAAATTAATAAAATTACAACCAATGTTAAGAACGAAGTGATAATAAGCTGAAAACGTTGGCATATTCTCAATTCGCGTATTTTCGTATTTGCAATTTGTCTACAAATTCCGCGTAGATTTTCTTAGCAACAAATAGAAGATAAAATTCAGCACAATCAGCGAATTCTTTTCACGCTAAAGTATGCAAAAATGTATCTCAGAAATAATATACACCTTGCGGGTAATGCGACAACTATTAGGCGTATTTTTTCGATGATTACTTAGTGAAGTGTTGTTTTTGATGTGAATTTCTGGATTATGCTGGAATTCACTTTTGGATTATGCCGTTTCACCATCTTCGCGCTACACACTCTCACATCTCACAAAAATTTTTACACTATCTTGCATTTAGATCAACATTCATTATTTTCCGCATAACCGCTTCACATATTCCAATGATTAGTAGAGAGTTAAACAAACCAATGCCGCCATATATAATTTCATATTTACCTTTAAATTTTTTGATTTAAATTAACGAAAATCGGATAGTCAAAAAAATTTTCCTCTTTTTCTTTCATTTAAAAATGAATAAAAAGATGACTACATCGAGACGCTCATTTGCATAGCGTTCCATATGCAAATTTCTATAATTCAAATCGGGCAAACGATTTGCGAACGATAGGAATGTTGAAAAGCTCTAATATCGCGATCCAACACTAAATGAACACATTCATTATCTTAATTATTACATTCATCTTAATTATTTGTAAAATGGTTAGTTGTGTTACTGCTGACCTACATGCGACCTTACTATTTCACTTAAGCGGAAATGATAGCGATATGAAGAGAAATCTATTCGAAATGAATGCTTTATCGATTAAAGTAAGTAAATAAAAAAAAGAAATAAATAAAAATAGTAATATTACTAATGCTATTCAAAATAAACGAAAAACAAGCATGAAAGATGTGAAGTACACAGCAACGAATAACAAGGAAGTTATTATAATAGCAATGCACTTACTGCATAAACACATCGTGAGAAAGTGGGCACTTTATTTTGATTCATATAAGGCACTGCACTAACATTATTGATATAATGCAATATTCCATCCTATGCATTTATTTTAGTTTGGGCAAAATTTAGTTTTTTTTTTATTCAATTAATCGTGAGCATATTGTTAGAGAGATGGTTGGAGAGAGAAATAAAGAGAGGGAGAGAAAGGGAGAGAGGAAAAGGGGAGGAGAGAAAGAGAAAGGAAAAGAGGAGGAGGGAAAGAGAAACGAAGAGGAAGAGAGAGGAACAGGACGAGAGAGAATAAGTCGGGGATTTTCCACTCTTTTCATAAGCTATTCTACTCTTTCTAAGATAAGGAGGATAGAGAAGTGGTTGTCGAATCGTTAGCAAAATCGAAGCAAAAAAAAAAGAATCATCGAAATAGGAATGTTGGAGCGCGAACAATGTATATATGCGCGTGTGACGTTGTTTTTTATACTTCGAGCGAGCTCGTATGCCTGTCCTTTCGATGATTACAATCATTATCGATTGATCAGCATGGTCGAGCATATATCAGCAAACATATAATCGATCTAATCATGCACATCCCTCTGTAAAATTCCCCCCTTTAATTATCACTTACACTACTAATCTGCTTACATAATATCGCCAGGTGCCCATAACCTTGCCCACATAACATATTTGATCACACTATTCTTTATCTCAATACTTTTGATTTACCTAAGGACAAATGTATTCAGAAAAAAAAAAACTCCCTACAGCTTTCAATGTCGAAATTGTGGATCGACCCGATCACCACAAAGACCAATTCTTCTGATTTTCGGCGGAATTTTTCTCACCTTTGTTCGTGATATTTCATACTAGAATCCTCTTCGCATTCCTATCTATTCCACTGCAATTTGCAAGAACTATGAGGTTTAGTGCCGTCGTATCATTTAAGTAACATTAACTTCCGATGAAAACTTTCATATATTCTGAAATAAACAACTCTATCTTCTAAATATTATCGTAATTAAATTTGTTGCTTGCCTTATTAGCTTTTATATTTATTTTTTGCATATTGGTATATTAGCATTCAATCGATTGAATCATTCTATATTGCCGTGTCAATTCAGTGTGCACTTTTGAGGAGATTCGTTCTATGATCAATGATTAAGTCATATGATGAACAAATAAATTTGCATATTAATAAAATGTAGATCAACTGCTTTTGGGTAGAGCAAAGAAGTGATGAACATGAGATAGAGCAAACTCTTCGCAAATGCCATGAAGCAAGGATCGGTGGATATAAAAGGTGAGCGTGTTTGATTGCTTCTAGCTTTTTACGTGAGGTGTCGTCCATACGAAGGTCCGTTGGGACCGCAGCGATGCACAGTCCGGGGGCGATGTGTCTCAGGCGTGAGGAGTCCGTGGTGCTCGTTGGCGCGGAGATGGCACTATTCGTGCCAAGGATCTGTCAGAACGAAATCCCCTTGCCGTCATATCATGCCCCCGCCTTACTATTGTTGATTTTACTAAGGGTTAATAAAAGAACCGTAACCTCTCGTCTTGTTGCCAGATTACATAGCATTTGGTCGAGCCTCGAAAGAGCAAATACACAAACTATTGGTCTTGACTGATTTACATCTGTAAAGGTTAATAGGCTCACTAGAAAAAAGTAATTAGATAGATAGTCACAAGCATGTAGAAGAACAAAACATTCCATAAAAAAGGATGAATCTTTTTGTGACAAAATTGCAGATAAAAAAGCTTTGCAGACGTAACTAGCTCATTCCCAGCATAATCGCTCTCCTTTCTTTTCCAATCTCTGGCTCTTAAGAATTCCGGAAGTAAAAATTCTTAAAAATGAGAGGAAAATTATAAGCTTTATTAAATTTTATACTATGTCTAAACAATAAACAATTAGCTAATGTAGTAATCATTAGGAATTATAAATTAAATTTCATTGAAAATATACAGCAAAAACTAAAGAAAGCAAATAGTAGAGAGCAAAGATTATAACTTCGTGTGCTCTATAAAAACATTGCGCTTATTCCGCGAAGACAAATGTTTCTATCCTTTCCCATAGCAACCAATAAGTCAGCTGACCAAAGAGTGACGCATTACGAATATGATCAGCAGAGTTTAACGCAGTAATGCTAGTAGTGATTACCTTTACTATTATTCTTGTAATTATTATTATTATTACTTGCGTATTATTACTATTATTATTATTATTATTATTATTATTTATTATTATTATTATTATTATTATTATTATTGTTATCATTACTTGTGTTGTATTTTTTTAAAACTTTAAACTTTTTTAAAACCTGCTTGATTAAAACTTAAAACTTTAAAACCCGAACTTAATAATTGAAAGTTGCATAAAGTTTAAAACTAACAAAGTTCATTTAATTGTAACAATGCTCACTGAAGGTAATGCTTACTTCTATCTCATAATTTATGCTTTCATTCAACAAAGTTATGCTCATCCAATTTTGAATCGAGAAATCGCCCATTTAAGAATTCCTCTTATAAGTGAAACGAACGATACAAATGAATATCGATCTAACCGACACATATACTTGGCAATATCATCAAAATTAGATATTAAAATATATTCATTGGAGAACCTAAGAGGACGATAGTAAAATAAAAAATCGTCGAAAAAACTTTTCTAGGAAAGTCGAGTATTAAGTAATAAGAACCTAAAATATTCCTAATATTGATCGCTCCTCTCGCCGATTTTCAATCGGCTCCAGACAGACTCCATAGGAAATATTATTGCAAAGTTTATCACTTTTATTATGATAATATCATTGGAAAAATTGTAGTAAATAATCAAAAAAATTAAAAAATAAAAAATCATTCTAAGCAAATTTTTGAAACATCTTCTTCAACATCATCATTGCGAAATAACTATTTCACTGTATACAGGGATAGATGATTTAATACCACAATGCTGCAAATAGTAAAAAACAAATAGAAAAATAAAAACACGGTTGCAAGTATAGAAAATTCTGCAGAGAGAACATAATCGCAAAATTTCTGAAGGGGGGGGGGGAAGTATAGGGATACTATCGGCGATCATCTTGTGGTACTGCAACTTTAAGTTTAGTCATCCACTTATATATTCTGTGTCTATCACATTATGCTAAAATAGAAATAATAGTAATATGAAGAGCATGAGATCGATTTAAATCACTAAGCAAAGGTGAGAATTAAACGACGAAAGGTATGTGATGATCGGAGGGTAACGGTGGAGTCGGAGCCGTGGTGATATGGCGAGAAGCGAGCTGGCCACGAGAGCACACGCAAAGCATCTGTGGTGGCGTGCGTTACATTTTGCACATGTGCACTTCACGTGCCCCTTTCACCCAGCTGTACGCCGAAACCGCCCTCTTGCGGCGTTCCACCAATCGACTCAACTACCTATCATGCTGTTGATAATCTTTTGAAACTGGTTGCAAACGTCCACCAAATGGCACTGCAAAATCACTGACCGCAAAAATGTGTCGTCATTGATTTGATGGTCACTTCTACTTTTCGTTACCACACCACCTGGTTACCCCAGTCGTTGATCTTCCTTACGAACTACCTGGTTACCTTTATTGTTGGTTCCCGTTACCGCACCACCTGGTTATTCTTATCGTTAATCCTCGTTACTACGCTACCTGGTTGCCCCTACCGCTGATCGCACTTTGCCAACTCTGGCATACACCTATGACGGGCTTTTAAAAATTGACTTCTTCATTTGAACGATGATGAAAGGAAAAAGAAAAGTAGCTGAAGCAAATACGAAGGTGTTTTTAGGTGTTTGAAAATATCGTTCGAAAAAAAAACCAAAAAAAGTTGATATTTTTCATGACGAAAATTTTTTTCCAAATTCCCGATGAAATATTTGCAGGATTGCACTCACTACGTATATACCAAAAAGATCAAAAAGAATCCTCGAAGAGCACCTTAACTTTGCTTATATTAGATCTCGTTCTATCCGTACGCGTTTTTATATTTTATAGTATTTTGCTGAATATCTTATTGGGTGATAGGAGGTTGAAAATGCCAATTTAGTCCGGTCTTCTGTGGATTCCCTTCTTTGATCTTTGATTTAGAACATAAGTGGCGCTAGTGCTTAATTTATGGTCCTATTTCCAGAAATTACTGGATAAGTTCAACGCTAATGTCGGGGCTTCGAAGTTCGACAGCAAAGCCTATTTACCCCTCTTATGATTTTAAATGAGTCTGTGAAGATATCGAAGAATTCATTTTTGCAGTCGATTTATATTTAGACATAAATATTTGAAAGCATATTGCAATAACTATTGCAGATACAGCATAGACTCCATCAACAAGACAACCGTTTAATGAATTCAAGCATTATTATTAGTTCAGAAGTTTTTACACCACTATTATGCCTGTTTAATAAAAGACATGAGAATTTGCATATTCTTGATGAAAATTAGCTCATTATTACTATATTTACCGCTGTTACTCACACCCACTAAGTGGAGAGACCGATAAATCCCATAATAGAATAGACGGTGTGTAAGGGGAAGGGGGAAGGGGCTATCCCGTCTTACCTTACTATATCTCTGATCTGAACATTTGTCGGGTACACTTTGACTGCAAAATATATGGAGAATAGTTGTGCTAATTTTTTAGATTTAATGAGAAGCCGTTAAAACACATCCACATCGATGAGTGCCATAAGTTTGAGTTAAGCTGAATCAGAGGTCAATGAAGACAAATGTCGTAACATTTTCCTTCCCATAAATCAATCTTCTCTACTCACTAAGAATTTGCCACCTACACGACATTTTGTGGGTGTGTTGGTGCTTAGTTGTAGTTGCAATAGTAGTGTCACACTTCATATCAGCCTCCTCGAGTGCTCCATCCCCCCCCCCCCCCCTCAAAAAAAAAATTTTTTTTGTTCCTTAATGGATTTTATCCTCTTTTCGCTCTCTCTTTCTCCCTCTCTCTTCTTCTTCTCTTTCTTTACATACAAACATTTCAAACATTCGCCTTAACACCGTCAATAGGCTTACTTGTCCATTTAATAATATTGTAACTTTATAATCACCAACATTCAATTCAACGAATAAATTCAGACACCATGTTTTCTATATATTATACACAAATTCTATCTATCTCTACCTAAAAAAAAGATCGTTATCTTCCAAAGTTTAGAAAAATTTCTCGTTAACGATAATTTTCGAGAAATTTTGTCTCGCTTTTTCTCTATTATATGTGTAAAATTACTCGTTCGCGACCTTTCTCTAACCAACCAAATTCAAAAATAATGAAGTGACACGTTAGATTTTATCCAATTTTTAATACTCTTTATGAAACGGTTCATGGACTAGGTTGAAATTGATTTAGGCGTGAGAGTGTTTTGGTGATTTCTTGGTTGTACTTGTTGGTGTTTGGAAGTTCTGTGGGCAAGTTGCCAAACTCTGAATTATGCAAATTGTTTCACAATTTGTACATATTTGTGTATAGATTATGTGTGCGATGTTCGACTAATAGGGTATATGTGCCATAAATTCTTTTACATTGATGCGTTGAAGCAGAACTTAGTGAGTACAGAAGGTTGGTAGAGAGGTACTAAAGTTCGTACGCAAATTTTTTCACGATATGCAAATTTCTGATATTCAGCTTATTCAAATCAAGTCCTCTGTGCCTTCACTTACTCTATTCCAGCCGATCGCCGGTGTTCTTTCATTGGATCATTCGATTCAGCTCTACCAGATAAATGCAACCATGTAAAGCATTGGCATGTGCAATCACGATTATGCCCTCTGGCAACACTTCATATTTTAACCAAATTATAAGATCTGCACATCCACCAGTCCACAATGAAGCATTCATGGTGCAACAGGTAGTGGATCTAACTCTGCATCTACTTCCTCCGCTGTATATGCGAGATCCGTGGGCATGAGCATGAATTTACTGTTAGTAATGGATGCAATAAGATGGAGATTTCGCTTGCAGTTTTACCCTTCAATTCAAAATGGGGAGAATAGCGAAAGAGAGGGTGAGGGGGGGGGGTACTGGCTTCCGCTCTTGACAATGATTTTGGGTAGTTCCAAAGACGGGAACACATACGGATATGGGGGACAGTT
The DNA here is from genome assembly GCA_006503575.1 of Baylisascaris schroederi. Classification (NCBI taxonomy): domain Eukaryota; kingdom Metazoa; phylum Nematoda; class Chromadorea; order Rhabditida; family Ascarididae; genus Baylisascaris; species Baylisascaris schroederi. The sequence continues at coordinate 3,472,127 of QEWY01000613.1, forward strand.
CGGAAGCGCCGAAGGCGCAAAACTGTTGGACAGTTTTACCTCCCCCTCGCAGCGTCCGCCATTGCGCAGCGTCCGCCATTGTATTTTGCTTTTGGATAGTCAAGTTCGTTACAACAGAAAACATGGGATACGTGCAAAGTGTGGTTGGAAAAAATGGAAAGATGTGCAACCATGTAATACCCATCATTGTTACTACTGTTCGTATGAATACGTAAACTCCTCTATATGACTTCCTGTTTGGAAATTGGGATCAGAAAATAAAAGCATTAAATTGAACTCATCAATGGTTTGCGCCACCATCAAGGATGAGATCTTCATGAGGCTGTAAACTAAAAGTTCAATCGTCATAGGTAACTTATATTTTCTGTGGAATTTTTTTTCGAATTTTAGCAGTTTTTTCTCAGTTGCAACTAAGATTCTGTTTAAAACTTTCTAAATGATTGGCAGTTTTTGATTGTTTTATGGGAAAAAAACTGGGAAATTTTCGAGCATGAATTAACAGTTTAATATGTCGAAAAAGTTTATTTCTATCCTCAATGATTCCTGAATTGGATTCCAATATTCTATATTATAAAAAACTTATAAATATCTCTAAAATTTATTTTAAACTTTTCTCTCATATTGTTTGTCAGTTTATTTCCAATTTTATATTTGTTCGAATAAAAAAAAACGCCTAAACCAACACTAAATATTAGAACGACGAGATTAAGCCGAAATGAAAGGAATTATTAACATTAATTGAAAGTTTAATGAATTCGCAATAGATAAATATTGCTATGGAATTCTCTTAGCTGTAAGAATCTTCATTTGTTACATATTCATCGAGTTTCTTTCTATCGATAATCGACCTCGTTTATAACCTAATGATCACCCATTGATAACAATGGATAACCTCAGGATAATTTAATTCATTATCAATTCCAGTTAGATTGCACTAATCCGAACAGATTCTAGCTCAACTTATAATATCATAGGGAACTTCAAGAGCCTCATAGTTCCTTTGACCCTACAAAAATCTTGGGAAGTTTACAAGTTCCAGTATTTCAGGATACAAGTTTTAGGATGTAATATGGTGTATGATGATATATTAGGAAATGGTTAGGCGCATATAAGTGAAGAGATGAAATGTTTTAACGGCTAATAATTGGTGATGTTTATAGCATTAAAGAAAGTTGACTGGCCACATTTTTTTCTCGAATGAGTTCCGCATCCTGAATATTATAAAAATAAAAATAAAAATAATTAATAATAATAATAGTAATAATAATAATAATAATAAGATGGGTGGCGCGTAAAAATGAAGCTGAGTGGGTGGAAATCTTAGTCCGGAAATGATAGATTGGGGTTGAGTTAACTGCTAGTTTTTACGCTTTTCATACCTGCCTCGCTCCGAGAACAATACAATCGAGGCAATATCAAATACCCAGAATTTCCTTGAAAGAAAACCGTTATATAATGTGAGCGTAGGTTGATTGGTAGTTTTAAGATTGAAATTTCTTATGAAAAATTTCCATAGGAATTTTGAGAACTCTTTAGGTATTCCATAAAAAAGAATGGAATACGAAGAGAGAAACAGAAGAGTGAGAGACATAATTCGACCAGAAAATAAAAAATTTGAACGAGTGATAAGCAAAGAAGTAATTTTTTTCAACAATGAAAAAGTTACGCCCATTCTATTTCAAAAAAAAAAAAAAAATCAATATTTTTTCGTTTAAACAATCAGCAAAAACATCACCAATGTACTAAGTGAACACTTAAAGTACAAGTGAAAGATAACGTCATTAATTGCACTCTAAAAGTAATTCATTTCTTAATTGCCTATTTTAGTGCTCAACTGTATTTCAAATCTCACGTATGCTTGCACCTCTCTAGTTAAATGAAAAAGGCGTAATTTTGAGATTTGCAAGATGGCTTCGGTAATCGGATATCCTGAACAAAAAGGATGGTTAACTTTCACAATAACTTATAAAATTCCAAAATTTCAGATAAAAATTTGGTGAAAAAATATATATGAATATAAAACTTCCGGTTTTGCTTCCGCATAGGTGTCTTTTTTGTTAACTTTCGCCAAACATGATCTAAAAGATTAGAGTCCTCAGTTCACATAAATTTATCACATGTAATTGCATACTTTCTATAGGAATTTATATAGCAAAGAATATTTTTCATTACTTGAAAACTGTTTAGTGCACAACGACAATATTATCGCATTTCACCAAGAATTAAGTGTAAGTTGAGATAATGTCTATTAAAACGACTGATCAAAGATCACTCACAGCAATTCATAGGTAACCTTGGTTGGTAAGGTATAAGAGGAGCGTAAATTACCGCTTAAACCCCATCTGTGGTTTATTAGAATAAGATCTTAGAACAAAGAATGATATTATAAATATAATTAAAGACTTGAGTAAATTAAAGAATTAAAAATTTTAGAGTGATATTCTGATACGTTCGAATGTATTAAACAATCAGAAGCACTAAGTAAAAATATTAGAAAGTATATCTTCACAACAACGAATGCAAAGACCATTGCCGCGGGATAGCAATGTCCTCTTCCCATTCAGCCCAGCCCCTCCTCCGCACACGTTCTTCTAGCCCTAATTTCTTCCACTGATATTAGGTATAGATATGAGAGAGCAGTAAAGTGTAAAGGAACAAAGTTTTCGGTGATATAATTGTGATAAAATTATTTATGTTTTCAACAATAACACACAACGCCTCGCTTATTGCTACCGATCTTCAGTCGATGTTCTTCCACCATTGAATGACACTTATTTACACGATTTATAAGTTCTAAGAACAACTGTTACTGCAAAGGAACGGAAAATTTTAAATCATCCTCAATTTTTAGGGAAAAAAATATTTTTTTCTACAAATTTACGGACGAATTTCAAAAAATGTTGAATCGAATTTTTACGAAAATATTTCATTTTTTCAACTCTAAAATTTTCAGTCACTAATCTTTCTATTACTTGACTACTCATCACTCGTCATCTCTAATTACTAAACGATCAAAATATGCAAAAATTAAATTATAATTACATAAAAATTTCAGCATAACATAATAGCGTAATCATTTCATAAAGTAATAGTATAATCTTAAAAAGTAAGTAAAAAAAGGTAGTATAAGTAAATGCAAATTTTTAAGAATTCAAGTAGTGAAGAAAAAAAAAAGAAGTTGAAAGTTTTCGATTATATAACACATGATAGTAATAAAGAATGCGTCAATTAGAATGACCGAGGCAACACAAGAGTAGTTGTTGCTCATTTATGAGCACAACTGATAAATATAGATGCGTAGAGCAATCGTAAATATAGATGCGTAGAGCAATCGTCAATCTAACAACATCACAGTAAAATGTTCTCTCTTCAATTTTCTATGTACAAGATGCTACTGATTGCCTCTATCCATAAATATTTTGTTCGTTTTGCATTTGCATTGCGCTATGTATGTGTCTGTGCGTTTGTCTGTTTGTTTGTCTGTGTATTTGTCTGCCTATATTTTGCTTTCAACTAACGGCTAATTAAAGTTCCAATGAAGATGTAAATAAACGACCAAATTATTGTTCAATACATAGAGATATATTTTTAAATTTCCTCATTTGCTTAAATGTCTTCGAATTTTTTTTTTTCACTTCATTTTAACATTATTTCTATATGAATAATATGTAAACTTATTCAGTGAATGCAATTGGCAAAATGCATAGATGTCGTACAACAACGACATCTCAAGTGTACATCAAAATTGCTTTCATTATAAATTAGAAGAGATAATTTCCACTCGATTCACTAGCTTTCTTCTTGCTTGATCAATAAATTTAACTACTATGAAACCTTGACTTTGATCTCTCTTGTACCATAATTTTTGAGTGGATCGCTCTTAAACCTAATATATAAAATTCAACCTTGAATAAGAATCGTTGAAACTTGCAAAAAAAAAAAATGCTTCTGTCCCCTATTTGAAGGAGACATCTTGAATAAAAAAGGCAATAGCATGGTAATGAAAACGAAAAAAAGAAAAGTAAATATAATTGAAAAAGCAGTTAATGTAAATATTAAGCATTAAGATTATTAAAAGCTCTCGACAAGCAATGCGGTTGTAATTCTATATATAACTTCAGCTTCAAAAACTATATATTGTGGTACTCATCAACCATACAGTATTGCAAAAGACCTACATACGGTGTCATTCTACAATGTAGTAAATATATATGGTACCATCTACAAAATAGTATCCTATAATACGATATCATCCTATCAAAATTGGGGTAGAATTCTCACTGAGCATCTGCCGAATAGCAAAAAGGAAAACATAAGTGAAAAATCATTGAAAAAAAATTTACACAGAAGAAAACGCAAGCCCGCTTTTTTGTAATGATAACATTTACACATCATTGAGCATTGAAGCTTTAAAACGATTAATATTTCGATTTCTGAAAATTTTTGCTACTTTTTTCTTTCGCTTCTATAGTAAACATTTCGTATAGAAACACTAAAACATTATAGATGACAAAATAAACTTTAGATAGATGTTTGCATAAGAAGTTGACTAACGATAGGGCAGCAAAAGAATAGCCAATATAGGGAAGGGAAATAAACGAAGATAGTATTGACGGAAATATTTTAATAGACTGTAATGACGTCAACCAAATGTATTGATTTTTTAATTTCTTTTTAATTTCAATAATTTTTGCAATTATTTCCTATTAAACGAGAATGAGGTGCTTAATTACTACTTAAAAATCGATCAATTGAGATGGCTTCCTCCTCCTTTCCTATAAATTTCATGCCCCTTATATCAATTATCAGTAAACAGAATGACATTGCAATTGCGAAAAGTTAGGCAATATAGAGGCACAAATATTCCCCGTTAACGTATCTACTATAAACATGAATGAGAGATAAAATGCACCATGAAGCATACTATCACAATATTTGAGGGCATTTTGAAGCGAGGATTTAATGGATTTTGCATATCTCATTATGCGAACAACCCCCTCCCCATTTTTAAAAAGAATTCTGGAATTTTCACTACAACTTATAATAAATGAAATAACTGTTTTGCTTAGGTATTGGATGATGTGATACGATCTCGTGAAAACATTCGCTTTAAGACGCACTTTTGTTTTGAACCAATATGATATGTACAACTCGAAAGCAACTGCGCTCTAAATATAGCGTATTTGATGCGAGCGAATGCAAGAGAAAAATGCTGCAAAAAAAAGAAGAAAAAATACCATTTTCACATAATGACGATAAGAAATAATTTCCATAATTGAATATTTTTCACACTGATAAGAAATTTTTCGTCCATTAAAAAAATTTCATCCGTACTCATTTCGGTATTTCATTTCTAGTTATTCAATTTTATGATTTTTGCGGAAATTCCCAGGAAAAAATATTTCATTAGGCAATATGATTGCTATTCACTTATAAAATAATAGAAGAAAATGGCATATTCTTTGCTTATTTAATTTCTATCATAACGTTTATCTAGTTCTCCGGATTGGCACTTATGCTTTAACGCACTTTACAACCTGAGATGGAACAATATGTCTATAAAAGCACACTTTGTTCACTCACTATAAATTACCAATATTTGTTGCAAAAAAAAATGAAAATGGAAAGTTTTTCGTTTATTTTTCATGCATGGTTTCGAATATAGAAGAACCGGTATCAAAACAAGCGATATCCAAAACGAGTATCGGAATCTAGTCAGGTGCTAATCTATTTGAAGGAAATCAGAAAGGATCTTTGGCATACACAAATACATACGTTTCCATCTATGTGTATATGAATGAAAATAACATAAATGAGGGGTAAGATGGATTATTATTGCTCATTTTAAAGAAAAGTGCTTCTTGAAATAGTGCTTGAATTTGCTGAAATCTTAACTATCATAGCCATCAAAAACTATGTGCGCAATAGTTTCCTGTTATAATATAACAAAAATTCGCTGTAATAATATACGATAACAGGAATTTGCATAAATTAAATCGTTGAAATTGCATAAACAATTCACGAAAACTTCATTGCATATATGATCTCAGTAAACATGTCCATATATAATAGTATATTTTCGTTAACTACACAATGCAGCAACAGCAACATTAATCTCTATTTGTATAAACTATATGGACTTTTTATTGTAACGAAATAAATGTTGAAAATATCTAGCAAATTTTTTTTTTTCAGTTAAACAACTACTACCGTAAAAATGATATAAATAATTCATATCTAAATAGTAGTTAAGTAATATAATTCTCAAGTTATAACGAATGTGAAATCGTGTTATGCATTTTACAATACAATGATGTAGCAACTTTGCCAGGAAAGAATTCTTCAAATTTTTTTCACTTCCTTCACTCATTGATTATTCAACAATATTTTTATGCAAAACCTGTTACTGCATCGTTACTCCATTAAACTTCTCTTTTACAGGTAATCAATCGTACAGCATTGTATTTCCATAACACTCCACATAAATACTCACTCACAGATAAAAGGTACATGGGGAATAGTCTACTATATCAGAGAGGAGATTCTCTATATTTCGACAATATTACCTATAGCGAGTAAATGAAATAAATTTACGAATATAAATGTATTATTGATATGAGGTTAAATAAGGCGAAAAATTTCTGTTGATAGTAAGAGATTTGTTAATCAATGAAAGCGCTGAGTATATTTTTTTTAGGTGGGATAAGAGGTTGGGAGGTAGGAAGGGGTACTTGGTGGGAAAAGCTGTTCAACGAACAGTGATTTCCGTGAAACGTTCGTAGTGCTCCCGAGAACTCAACTATTAAGAATGAGAAAAAAAAAAGAAAATGAAAGCGAACGATGAATCAAAATTCCATTTGAAATTTCTTTTTAAAAGAAAATAAGTTCATTTTCCGGAAATTTATTCGATCAATGAAAGAGGGAGAAAAGCAAGATAAGAATATCTTCAATTTTTCCTTCTCTTATCTCCTCCATCTTTCTCCCCTGGCCTCCTCTCCCCCGCCTTGATTATCACTCCTCTGTTAAATTAAACCAAATTTTTATGTAACAAGCACAGGTAGAACTGGATATTCTCTAATATCATCATATTTCCTGAAGTAGGCTTCAGTAAATTGTAATTAAACGTAATTTTCCTTGAAGAAAATTACTTTCAATCAAATACTCATTATTCGCATCAGAATTACTGCCTATAAAGTGGCCAGTAATCAGCAACCATAATATTCAATATGAATCAATACTCAAATTCTTATTTAAAAAATTTTTTTTTCATATTATAAAAAAAAATCACTTAATGTTTTTGTTTATAAAAAGAGTAAAATCTCGATAGTTCCAGTGGGAAATATGAGCTTAGCCAAATTTTTCTCTTTATAAAAAATTATTTTGGGAGAAAATTTTGGGAAAATTTTATTTGAGTTCGAGGGAAAAAAATCCCCCTGAGCTAACGCTGAGGGATCTCATGGAAATATTCTTGGAGATAACGCGAAATGGCGAAAAAATTATCGTACAAAACGGTAAACATAAAAATGGAACGGCGACAATCGTCTCTCATCAAAGATTGTTAAAAACCAATGGAATCAATTCTTTTTTTTTTTCGCAGTAATAACGAGAACTGTCAAAACTTAAACGACAGCTGCAACAAAAAAACAGACTAACCATTGTGTTGAGGTGATTCAAGACAGCTCCAATCGTTATTCACATATCCGCTTGGCTCCGCAATAGTCACTGCTGATACCTAGAATAAAAATAAATTGAACGTTTTCGGAAATAAACGCCGTGAGATTTTTTAGATTTTAGATTTTTTGGAAATTTTATAAAACGCATTACAGGAAAATGATGCAATTGCTTCGTCAAAAAATATTTACATGGTTAAATAGAAATCAATACAATCAACACTATATTTTAGTAGTATTTATATCAGTACTGTATCAAAGGATCAATCACTACATTTAATCAATCAATACTGCATTTAACTTACTGTATACATATTGCAACTCACTGTATCAATCAATACTGTATACATAAAAGTAATGTGGAATGTTGACGAATTAAACTCTTACTGCACAAAAATTTTGCATCAATAATAAACGAAATGAAATTGTTCATGTGAACAAAATTTCGCGTCTTTTGATTCATTTTTTACCTAATATCAGTAAATTTGCAAACAAATAAATTAATGCAACGATTAAATAAACATAAATTTGCAACAATTTTTGCATTCAATCGCATCATCCTTTTTCCCTCAATGTTCATCGAAAATTTGCAACTATTTTATTGCAAAATAATTTTCATTTGCAAAGATTTGCAAAGGAGAAATGAATTATTTGGCAATTATATTACAATGAATATAATTTACGCAAAGAAAAATACAGCTATATTATTCTCTTCATTTTTCTCTACTACTTAGCAACAAACGGTAAATTTGATCGTTAATATATTTGATAGGAGTTCAGCTTCAAGATAGGTAAAATCCCTAAGAAATCGCGTAAGAGAACTTAAGATCCGTTCTTTTTTGCCTATATAAAGCGCGCTCATTCTTTTTGACCTGTACGGATTACAGGTATCCAGAAAAATCCAGACTTTTTAAAGCTTTTACCAGTTCTAGACATTCAGAAAAACCATACTACCCTCTAATTGCGTCACATACGAGGTAAAAATAATTTCAAAACCTGTAAATATATATCTCGAGGAGTATTCGTTGGTCCACGTTGAGGAAGAAATCGACAAAGGAAGCTATCGTAAACGCCAACCTTGCGCTCATTTTCCAAACCTTTAACTAGAGAACTTAATTAAAAGTTATGAGATTAAAACAGTATCGCCCATTAAAGCGACTGAACGTTTGAGTAATGCTTTCTGCGAGTTTGTTTTTGCACGTCATCTACGTCATCCACATCATCTACGTCTTTTAACGTCATCACAACCTTAATAATATTCACAACGATGATGAATATTATTCTCATTATAATCAAAATTTCTTTATTTCACGTATAGCTCAGTTTAAAAAAATCACATCGTTATCAGTCGTTTGCAAAAAAATAATGTCCATTAATTTCCGAAAATATTTTGAAACTTTGGGTGAAATCTATTTTCTTCTATCCAGAAATATCAAGCATCAAAAATTTTTCCATCTGAACGACCAAAATATTCATTGGTGATCTATATCGATGCAATCGAAATAAGCAGTCCTATTAAATTAAATTTCGTGAAAATTTTGCCTATTGTTATTTTTTCATAAAATTTCAGTGTCAGTAAATTTAATAATTACTTACTGATAAATAGGCTGAAGGTTGCAAATTGCAATTCATCAAATTGTGCGAGAAATTCGCATGAGAATTCAAAATTCGAAGCTATCATATATACTATGCCTTTGCGATTTGAATATGAATGAAAACCATTGATGTAACTATGATATATCCCAATATAATAGTGAATGGAATTCACAATTGCATTAATATTGCTATTACAGTTGAAAATTTTTCAAAAAAAAAAGTTATAACATTAGAAATTTCACGTGTAATATTTTCAGCAAATATATTAATTTTCGATTTTAATTTATGCAATTTCATATAAACTAAGTTCGTTAACTTAATTAGCGCCTTCATAATACAGCAAAATGCCAATTTCTGAATAATCGAGTCAATTTTCGTTCGCTTTATAATTTGCGAAAATTTGGTCTTCCATCTTACCTTTGTTACCACCACCACTTTTATTATCAGGTAATAGCTCCAGATATAGAATATATGAAGTTTTTGAGGAGACGGAAACGGGAAGGATGAAAGAAGTAAACTTAAAAACTGAAAATATAAAATATTTATAGAATAAGATAGCTGCAATCTTCAGAAAGTTTACCAAATTCATCGGGGAGTAATCGATTGAATAGGTCATGATCGGCAGGTGATACGTAATTGAATATTGACTGGTGCATCATTTCCACCTGAAGGTTTCAGGCAACTTTTTTGTTCAGAAATGAATAAGATGATATTTAGAACTATCATCCAAAATGTTATATTACTTTTCGTTCATGCCGTTAGTTATGAATATTTCCCAGGTGAAAGAAAAACGAAGGTAAACATGACGGAGCATCTTCAGCGTGACCATCCTTACGGTGAATATCATACATAATATAGGATATGAATTTTCGCTTGGGATACTGCTAAATGAGCAATCGCAACTGATGGTATCACAACAGCAAGATTTTTACATAATATTCGCTGAAAGTGAAGCGAATGCAGCGATGAGCCACAAACAAAGAAAATACTACATCAATTTGTTTGAATTTAGCTTACTTATGTTTGCCTGTAACCGAACTAGAAAACTACAGGTTTTTTCTAAATGTTTTTCCCTATAATGTTTGCTGTTTTAGCGTCATGTGTTTATCAACTCGTTTTAATTGGTCTCTTCTTCGACTATATTCTGTTCATTTTTTTTTTCAAAATTTTGACGATCACAATTTAGGCCATTATGGAGATGTACATGGTCAGTATACAGAGTGACCTTTAAGTAGCAGTGTGTTGTTCATAGAGATGTAACTCCGCGAATTTTGATTCCTTCTATAAAATTTTAAAAAATTTTATTTGAAGGCAGTCATAATTGAACATTACAATAAGCACTGATCAACGCAATTCCGTCTAAGCACTATGGAGCTCAATGGACGTCTGACTGCGAGATGCATCCTCAGCAGTACTCCTTACTTCAAAGTCAGTGACAGCAATCTTGATCACTCTGGAGTGAGGAAATCCTCAAGTAATTGTCTGGTAAATTTTGGCGAAGTCATCCTATATAATTTCACCATGAAAATGTGTTATTGTAGCCAGTGACTGGTAAAACTCATCCTGTTCGGAAGTAATGGAGGGGTATGTATCAAACACCATGGCGCAAGGATGCAGGCAATGCGCTTGTATGGGGTAGCCGAACGCAAGCGATGTACGATTGCACAAATTGCTATGACTGTCTGCGCCAAAGCTATTACTGCGTCCGTCTGCTTCTCTAACATAACGCCTAACCCGCGCGCCGTCGACTTCGCAAACGATACACACCCATCGGCTGATGCCAATCAGTGCTTCCCCACCCACCCGACCAGCGTGTGTGGGAGTGAGGGGAGGTCGCCTCTCCGCTGAAAACGGACCGGCCGAGCGTCGTTCCGTTGACAACGGAATCGCGAGTGCCATCCCTGGGTGGAGTTCCAGGCGTAGGGTTTGGGATTCGTCCTTTAGGAGGGCGGCGCCTGGGTTTCCTCTAGTTGGGTGGGGTGGGTGAGGCTCCCACTATTTGGGTTGGGCGGATTAGGCCCCCACTCTTTGGGTTGGGCGGGTTAGGCCCCCACTATTTGCGTCGGGCGGGTTAGGCCCCCACTGTTTGGGTTGGGCGGGTTAGGCTCCCACTGTTTGGGTTGGGCGGGTTAGGCTCCCACTGTTTGGGTTGGGCGGGTTAGGCTCCCACTGTTTGGGTTGGGCGGGTTAGGCTCCCACTGTTTGGGTTGGGCGGGTTANGCCCTACCCCTAAAGGACGAATCCCGCCCGCCTCACCCCTAAAGGACGAATCCCGCCCGCCTCAACCCTAAAGGACGAATCCCCATCCCCACGCCCGGGACTGCACCCACGGAGGGTGTTCGCGATCCCGTTGTTAACGGAACGACGCTCGGCCGCTCCGTTTTCAGCGGAAAGGCGACCTCCCCTCACTCCCACACACGCTGGCCGGGTGGGTGGGGAAGCACAGATCGGCATCAGCCGATGGGTGTGTATCGTTTGCGAAGTCGACGGCGCGCGGGTTAGGCGTTATGTTAGAGAAGCAGACAGACGCAGTAATAGCTCTGGCACAGACAGTCATAGCAATTTGTTCAATCGTACATCGCTTGCGTTCGGCTACCCCATACAAGCGCATTGCCTGCATCCTTGCGCCATGGTGTTTGATACATACCCCTCCATTACTTCCGAACAGGATGAGTTTTACCAGTCACTGGCTACAATAACACATTTTCATGGTGAAATTATATAGGATGACTTCGCCAAAATTTACCAGACAATCACTTGAGGATTTCCTCACTCCAGAGTGATCAAGATTGCTGTCACTGACTTTGAAGTAAGGAGTACTGCTGAGGATGCATCTCGCAGTCAGACGTTCATTGAGCTCCATAGTGCTTAGACGGAATTGCGTTGATCAGTGCTTATTGTAATGTTCAATTATGACTGTCTTCAAATAAAATTTTTTAAAATTTTCGAGAACGACTCAAAATTCGTAGAGTTACATCTCTATGAACAACACACTGTTAATTCTGGGTGACCCTGTATTATCTACTTAGAAACGAGGTATGACCAAAAATTGATTTTCCGGCTCCCGAACGGATATCTCTACCGGATCGCTGAATATACATAAATTTTCTTCATCAGCACGTCCAAACTGGAGTTCCCGAGAGGCACTGCAAAAATCTGGCGAAAAGATCCAAAAATGGCAAAATAATAAAGGATTCCGGATTGATTTTCGTATAATTTGAAGAAATTTCGGAAAAATTTTCATATTTAGGATTTTTTACGCAAATCCACACCCACTTCCCATGATGGCCCACGTTGCCGCCCAAAGACTCCAGAACGAACATCCAAAATCCAACGAACCAACAAGAAGATATGACCGAAAACGCTTAAGTATGAAAATCGCATTTCTACCTGAATGACTCAACCGCCAGCAGGAAAACATCCACCAAATTTTGTAGGTCTCGAAAACACTACCACGCAATGAGACTCAAAAAATAATCACACTCCTACATCAACCCGTATGGCCAAAAACGTTAGTTAAATCGCAAAATAATTAGTAAATTTGACCACAACTTTACAAGAAAGCAGAAAAACTGTGCTTATGATGCTAGAGAGCAACAAGAAATATTTTCTAAATGGGTACATCGAAAGCGTTGTTAAAATCTTTGGTGAATAGCTCGCCAAAATATTTTACCAAAACATTCGACGGTTCCTCTTGCATAAATAGCTTCAATTTCATCTATTAAATCCTTCAAACATTTTAGGATAAGACAATCGATCGCTGATAAGTTCCTTGACAATTTCAAAACATTCTCACAACCACCAGTGATAAACATCGTTATTAGTGCTTTATGGGCGAACACGATGAGATGTTACCAACTGCATTAGCACGAACGACGAAGGGAAGAAAAAAGGAGGAATGTCAGCTCAATATTTTCCTGATGACTTTAGAGATTTACCCATACACAGGTATGCTTTGAAAAATTGTACGATTTTTGATTTCAGGCCAAAACCAAATCTCGAAAAGTTTGATCAAGTGCTTTCCATCTCCTTGATCCGCTATTTCAGGCCAACAGTTGTAGCGTTTCTCAAGCCTCAGCGACTTCCATCGAAGCAAACAGCAAAGAATTCTTACGTACCAAATATTAGCACGTCTACGCTTTACAGAAGTGAGATTCCTCTCATTACTATATTCAATCATTTCAATAACATTTACTCTCTCGTAAAAGAAAAATTCTCGAACCGTAGAAATTCTCAACGCGAAGAAGCATTTGTAAATTTGTGAAGTAGAGGAAAACTTACCGAAAGATAGTTAAGATAGATTGAGGCTTTACTCGAGACAAAATCGAGCATTCCGTCACGATTCAACACAAAGAAGAATCCATCAAACGAATCGAGCACTGTTGCCGCTGAGTCACGCAATGATTGTGCCACACTTTCGATGGTACCTCCTGCATAAACTATCACCATAAAAACCTTAGTTGTAACATTTACGCTTGACCTAAGAGTATTTGTGATTGAGATGTCGTTGCTAGAACAGACATAAAATTCACTACCTATTAATTCATGTAGTTCTTTCGCTGAATGGATTGAATAGGCCTCAGAGTTTAGCAATATTGATTTCAATTTTTCAAGAAACCCTTACTGAACTTCAACTGTTCACCTCTTATTTAGTCGATAATTGAATCAAACATAATAGCCTATTAGGTATGTTCTAGTCATCCTAAAATGCAATTATGCCGGTAAAAAATTATCGCTGAACATCGAATAATCAATCCCTTCGAAATAGCAAGCAAAAACATCACCTTGAACTTCAGTGAAACCTCTTCCTCATTAATAACCATCGCATTCCATTTTTAAAACCGAAAAAAAAAATCTAGCGCCATATCTTTATTGCTATATCTTTTAAAGCCGAGAACACATGAACTTATATATTGTTGTTCTATATTGTTAAAGAAAATAGCACAACAGATGAACATTGATCTTTCTCTCTCGCTCTCTGCTACAATAAAACATTCTCTGCAACAGTGTAGTTTCTATAGCTCCTGAGCTTACAAGTTCATGAACGGTTCGACAAACCTTCAAATGCGATTTCCGTTATGATCTCATTAAGGCAGTGAAGTTGTGCTGTGTGAACACTCCATTCCTAGAGCATTACGCAACAATGCGCCAATTGTGGAACCAATTGAGGGAATATTCGATTCTGGACAGCCGGCTGCATCTGTTGACAGCGCATTCCTTGAAAGCGCTGTCCGCGCCGCTGAGGTTGTCATACCTGAAATTCATAAAAACACACACCATTCTTTAGCGATAAATTAATTGTTTCATGAATCATTTGGTATATACAACAAAAAGAATGCTAAAATATTGGAAAATTTCCAAAAATTTGCCCTCACATACCTCATAAAATATGCGCTTTTTCTGATACTATTCTATAACAAAATGTTTCCATCAATTTGCACAAAAAAAAGTATTGTTAATAGAAAGAAACAAAAAGCAAAATCAATGTAATTATATGCATGAATGAAGCTTATTCGTTACAAATCGTTATAACGGATGGCATCGATCCAAGGCTGATTCTTATAACGCAATCAGCAGTAATCATTCTAACGAATCAACGATTATTGCGAATTGAGCAAAATAACTCCAATGAACAACACAAACTTACTCAACAAAAAACTGCTAATTTTTGAATTAAAAAATAGGGTAATAATCGGGCTACGTTTAATTTCTTAGGAAGTTTAGAGCTGGAAAAAAAAAAACTCGAGTTATCTAAAAATAAATAGTAAACAACAAACAGTCAATATTGATAACAATAAAAAAAAGCTGGAAAATATTAGAGTGAAGCATATAATAGATGATAATCTAATAGATCTTATTGAGTTGTCTGACCAAAAATGTGAAAGAAGACGAGCTACGCGCAAATATTGTGTAATTTTTTTCCTATCTTTTTTTTGCATTGTGATGCATTAATCATTATCTAAGAAAGTTCGCTCACATTTCACATTTATCACTTAATCAATGAAATTTTTATCACAAAAAATATTACTTTGAGTTTGATTCATACATATCAGCATTAAAAAACCAATGTTCGATAAAGTTTTCTAATACAAACTAGAGATGAAGTGATGTAAAAATACAATTAAAGTAGTATATTATTTAAACATCAATTAAATATCACTTGGAAAAATATGCAACCAATTGCTAAAAATTGCTAAAAATAAGGATAAACGCTCGAGGATTGCGCTTCTCCGCAAAATACAATGGATAGCTGGCACTAAATATCAATTAAAAAACCTTTTCAGATCATATTTGATTTATTATAAAACAAAAGTGATGCGAAAAGAATAATTGTTTTATCTCGAAAAAAACGATCGATGGTTAAAATGAAATGTAGAATGGTACCTTATAATATGGTTAATATCAACATATTCTTTTATGATGCTCGAGTTGGAATTTTTGAAGCTTTCGAACAGGCAGACAGAAATAGACACAAACACAAACACAAAATATACAAGCATACAGCGCGACTATAACGCATTTCTGCAACGACTAGTGAAAGTGGTATGAAATTGAGAAACAAAAGAATAGCACATATGCGAAAACAAAAGCCTATCACTAACAGCACAAAAATTTGGTAGATTTATCGTCACATTTCTTGTACTTCAACGATACCAAAAACCTTTGAAAGATTTCTTTATGCTTAAATAGGATTATAGAATAATAATTAAATATAGCTGTGCCACGTTTGATATGATTTGAACTTCGTTTGTTAGAATTTTTTCTGTCGCATTCTATACCAATTGAATTCAATCTAGCCTCTTTTTTTTTAAATTTCTGATCGAGTTTTTGATCATCTCCTGATTTTTTTCCCAATTTTTCAGGTTTATTTTATCTTCTTGGAAATTCCCAAGAATCTAATAATTGAGAATGGTGCTTAGTTGCACAATCGTTCTCATCACAATCGATTGCAAAACAAAATATGCAAACATTGATTAGAGATTATTAAAACCGGTTAGAGTGGCTGCCGCTTCCAATACTTGGATCTATTGGGGCGATTCTTGACGCATAATAATGGACAATATGCCGCAATACGAGAGATTGCTTTAGAACAATCGAAAACCTAGCATCGAGTAGGAAATTATTTAGTGGTGTGGATCGAATAAACTGCGCAATTCAATTTGTGATAATTTCACTAGTAAGTAGACGGAAACACACGCAGATACATACGCACAGACGTGACGTCATCATAGTGCACTTTTACACAGCAAATTTGCAATAGGGCACTAAAAAAACGTTGCTAATGGTAATGTTGTTGAATAGTTGGCCCATAACTGGGTGGGCTCATTTCTACTTTTATATATCTTCATCAAATAAAAGTGAAATTAGTTTCCAAGTTGATAAAATATTTATGTCTATATAAAATTCACCAATTATATATTAAATTCATTGAATACATTAATTAAAGAATTAAGTGTAGCCATGCACTGCAATAAACGGGGATAACCCCAACATTAGAATGTTGCGAACGAACTATCGGCGTTGTGCGATGCGACCATAAATCAATGATGTTTACCGTAAAGGATTTTCCAAACAAACCGGTTGCGGCGAATCGGCTTTTAAATTTCCATGAAATGACCCAGTCATTTCTACTAAACTTATGAAATAAGATTTTGTTTTGAAAAACATTCTTAATGACATTAATATGCTAAAACCTTTATTTTTGATCTTAATAGCAAATATTTAAGTACTACAATATCCTACAACCCCAAATACTATCCCTATCTCCTTCCAACTTTTTTCAAAAGGTTTCATAGACTCCCAAAAGGCCTTATAGCAGAAAAAAAAACAAAACAAAAGTTTTATCGACGAGTAAAATACTATTAGTGATGTTTTGAAAGCAAAAACTAAAACACTTTTTTTTGTTGCAATACAGATTGAAATGCAACAGTGTAATAGTTCGGTAAGGAGCAAAAAAAAAAATCTCGCCGATCTTTAAACATTGCAAAAAAAAAAATTAATAGAAAAATTAATTAGGCTTGTAGGTTATAGGCTTAATTTTTCTATAATAGTACTTGAGGCGATATTTGAAATTTACATATGTAAATAAGATTTGATGGGAAAAAAGAGCTTTTCACTTTCTCAGATATTTTTCATTGCGTATATGATTTAAAAAAACGTTTTTTTTTAAATAGCGGAACTACGATGAATTGAGCTGCTCTACACATGATTTTCATAGATATTTTCAAATCAAGGAAATGGGAGAAATCGCTTATCGATATATCATTTTGTACTTTTTAATGTCGATGTCTAACCGCTCAGTATGACTGCATGAATAAATGAACAAACAATATATATTTATCTAATGTCATGAAACGATTTACCTAGTCTACTAATTGCATCATATAATTACCAAGCCTTACCAAACATTACCTAATTGGATCAGGTGTTTATTATTAGACTTTACCTCATAGAAATATCATCCACTCTTATTTGTTATTGTAGCAACTCAAATTCTGATTCTATATTTTTATTTAAAAATTTCATTCGGTAATGAGGGTATGAAAGGTGACGTCCTAATTTCAAGAAAGAGACACATATTTTAATTCAAAAGATGAGATAATTTTTATTAAGTGAATCGAACTTAATTAAATTTATGCGACGATACTTACGGAGATAATGCGTGATAATGTAATGGAAAATTTGAATCATTTATATACTTTATTTGCAAAGCTTTTCAACTTTGCAAATATCAGTTGAAAAAGTATTTTTTAAAGAAAATATGCAGTAAAATAAATTGCGGTGATTTTGTGGAATTGAAGGAATTCAACTAATAAAAAAAAAGAAATATGGTTGAGATGAAATAATATAATTTTGTTGTTTTGCTGTGTGATAAGAAAAGTATACAAAGTGGAAAAAATTAAACAACTATTTTTTAATTAATTAAATTTCTGATAGTAAAATCTCTAAATTCAAAAATGTTGTACGCATTTAATAACACATGAAAATCTATAACATCTATTAGGCGAATGATAACGAGAGATATGGAATTGAAAATCTGATAAACTGATAAAGGGTGAAAATCGGCTCATAGAGATATTTATATAGGTCTTAATGACAGAAAAATAAGTGCTTGAATAAAAATTTTAAAAAAATAAAAAAATTTTTTTTAAACATCCTCAAATGAAATGAAAAAAAAGAAAATGATGAAATCGAACTTCTAGTATAGAAAATTCTAAATTTGATTTGCGAAAAATCTACAAGGACTATCATTATAAAAAAACTTTCTCGCAAAAAAAACTTTGCAAGGGTTCATTCCATCAGCTTATCTCCCTCCCCTTTCCTTTTCCTTCTCTTCCTCTGTCAATAGCAACTTATTATGACTAATTAGCGCTTATCAACTATCTTATTTCTAAGGAAAATTTATTCAACGAATTTATTCATCAAATTATATTTGAAAAATAAAACGATTAGCAATCGAGAGCATTTGAAAATCGGTAATATTTCGATAGATTTTCATTTCTTTTATAAACAATGATTTTTGTGGAATTTCGATGTGAACAACACAGTACGACGTGGTTAGAGCAATACACGAAGAGCGAGCGCACAACAAATCTAGTTCAACACACACCGCAGACAGCTTAAGAAAAATTTTCGATGTCAATAATGTGCGGAAATATTGTGCTAAACGCGAATTAATCGCTCATCAGATGGTTCTACGGAGAGGTCTATGAATCGAAATTAATTTTTTTTTTCAACAATTCTATTCTATCTATTTCAATTCAATTTCTTTCGTTTCTCTAATATTTCTGTAACGATAACGTTTCACCTTGAAAAGGTTATATGATTAGTAAAATTTTATGCATTGAAGCGGAAAAAATGAGAAATTTTATAATGAAGAGTGAAAGAGATAAGAAAGACATGGGAATGCCATCGCTGTATCTAACACTTTATGAATTTGAACTTAGGAAATTCGAATCGAACAGTTCCGAAACAACGATGCCGCATGGCACAGAGGAAGGTGGCAGGAAAAAGGCGACAACTTTTGCTTCCTGTATATGAACCTCGTTGATTTCAAAATGGAAAAACATCTCTTTAGGGGATAGGACAATAGGAATCTTTGATGGATAATTATCGTTATCTGAACTTGAATGCTCGCAATTTTAAACAGCACCGAATTTCATGAAAACCTCAAATACCCACTAGCCAAATCAGCATTCACAAAATTGGCCACTGTGACTTTTTTGGATATAAAAGGAGAGGATTAGGGATGCAAGGATGACTGGAACCTCGTATTCATTGACCTTCAGAAGTTGTCTTAGTCACTCCGTTATGCAACCCTCCCTAGCTACGTCACATCAACAAAAGCATAACATAACATTAGCTATGCACTTCATGAAACGAACACCTCCATTCAATAAAAATCATAAGCGCTTTAAATTACAAGTAAAATGAAGTGGAGGATGGAGACACTACAAAGGCGGGCCTAAAACGATCGAAAAGTTTGCCGCGAAGTTTAAACGAAGGCGGAGTTGTGAAGGAAAGGAAAAGGAAGAAAAAACAAGCGATTTTAAACTATTCAAGTTGCGACCTCTTGGGCCCAATTATGGGCCAACTATCCAACAACATTGCCATTAGCAACGTTTTTTTTAGTGCCCTATTGCAAATTTGCTTTGTAAAAGTGCACTATGATGACGTCATGTCTGTGCGTATGTATCTGCGAATGTTTCCGTCTACTTACTAGTGAAATCATCACAAATTGAATTGCGTAGTTTATTCGATCCACACCACTAAATAATTTCCTACTCGATAATTCACGTTGATTAATCAATATTGAAAAAAGTTGCAATTATTTAATGGCATTTTACTGCCTTACTAGTAGTTTCAAGGCTAGTTGGTCACATAAGTGTGATATGAAAATGGAAGTCACGCCGCCTCCTCAGGTGTGCTCGGCGAATTTTTATGATTATATGCGATCAACAAACCCTTCCAAAAGTCAACAATTCCTTCCACTAGGTTACCTGTAACTTTATGCTCAAAAAGTATCGAAGAAATTACTTCTACATAACAGCATTTCGAATCCTGAGCTGAACATTTTAATATCCATTAAAGCGAACATTAGAATTTGCGCCGTCTCCATCTTCTTTAGCATCCACCTGTGCCAGGCGAGCGATGATGGTTTAAATAGAAGACGGATATTGGAACTGCCAGAAATTTCGAGAGTTTTTTGAGAAAGTATGGAAAAATGATTTGTAGGATCGCAAATATTGACCAAAAATGATGAGCCGTAAACCCCTCAAAAAAAATGAACAGATTAGTTAAAAGCTTGTTAGGAATTATATAATTATGTGAAGTAGCATAGATGCAGGAATCTTACGGTTACGATGGTTACGTACGGTAAAATTGTTATTTTAAGTAGAAGCATATAATATATATTAAGTATAAGTAAAAATATTATAGCATATTAAGTATATGATATTATATCCACATCTAAATTGAACTGATATGAATTAAACTGAATAGCACGCTTTACTGAATTGTATAGTCGTACGATCTATTAGGTCTGTGCTGATCGTGAAAACTGCTGTTACATGCTTTCGCAAATTGTTTACATATGCCATTGAATCGAATATCTTTGTGAAGTTGTACGGAAGAGTGAAAAATATAAAAGAAAAAAAAATCGACGCATTCAATTTCGCTCAATAAAATCGACATTCCGATAGCGAAAAAGTCCACAATTTATTCGACGTTAGAATCGATTTTTCATATTATGTATGCATTACTTTAACTTGTGAGAGACTATAGCCAATGACTATCAAAAAAAAAAGTTTAATTTTTTAATTGACCTCAATACTAGTAGAAAAGGATAATTTGCAGCGCATTTGCAGAATTTATAAAGCGTTTAATGTTATTTCCGATGAAAATAAGTTATTAAGTCATCAATTCCAGTACAAAAACGAATTATTAATTCCAGTACATTCCTGATCAGAAACGCTCATACTCTCAACCTCACACTAATACAAATACTTCGAGAAAATTTTTAGTTTCGAATCGTTGTTTCAGTGCAATCCGATTTGAGTGCATAGTATTATGTAACGTCATCAGAAGTGAAAAGAATATAGGCCGCGATTTTTTCAAAAATAAAAAAAAATGAAAATTCCAGTCCGCCTATACAATCCTTCTTCTTTTTCATCCTATATAATTCTAATTTTCATATTCAAATTTTCGCACAATTTTTCACGTAATACAATTACTTTGTAAGAATTGTAGTTTTTTTATGAATCAGTAATAATAAGTAACGTACACAACGAAACCAATATATAGCCTATTCCAAAGAAATATAATAATAAGGGAAATTATAACAAAATCGATTCCATAGAAATGCATATAGCATGAATCAAATTTGAAATGTATACGAGAAAAATATTTCAGGCCTCAGGCCTGTTATGTTGCCAAGGATTATAAGGTAGCCAAGTATTCTTTCATCCGGTCATTACTTTATTGACGACCCTATTACCTAACTCATTGAGGATTCTGGTATTTGGCTGCAACGTTGTTAGGATTCTACGACTTGCCTATAAAATTACTCAGAGTCATGATTTCTCATTATAACGTTCCTGCGGATGAAGCTACATTTGAATGCCACCTAGAAATCACATAGAAGAGATATTACTAGTAAATAAAATATGAAAATCTTGGAAACAAATTGATATTACCTATCCTGAAAAGATTAAAAAGCAATGTACTAATCAACAACTAAATATTGCATTCTTTAAAGCAGTTATCTGGTGATTCGCCTCCAGCTGTCTGATTACAACTTCAGCTTTAATTTAGCTGCTTGGTTACAACTTCGTCTATATTTTGGTTTTAACTTATAGAAGCTTTTCATAATTGAAAGCAATGATGAATTAGTACGCTGTTCATTAGGTCATTTGCTTGCGTTTGTTTCATTGACCAAAAAGCAATCGTATTTTTTCGGCTCAATCAACATTCGATGCTAACTCGCCGAGCATGTTCTTTCAAGCGACCACTCCCTCTTTTTAGAAAATAAAAACATTTAGAAGCTTTTGAGATAGAAATGCCCCCATTCTCACATCTCTTCCACTATGATAAGCTCTATACCTTCATAAATCCCTGAAAATAACCAGTTTGGGGAATGGGGGACCATATAGTTTGGGATGGAGAAACTTTGAGGATGGGAAACCTTTCTAAAAAGTTGCAAAGTTTGCAACTTGGCAATTCTTATGAGGAATTACGCATAATATAAGTCAAGAGAGGAGAATGGTAGGGTAAAGCGTGCATCATATAAACGGATGTATGAGCACGGGGGTAGTGGAGAGTTTTTTGTTGTGCATTTATGTGCGTGTGTGCTGGCATACACAAGACGCGGCGGCGAGCCGTACCTGTCGTCAAGGCCTGCCACAAGAATTTCCAATCGACTGAAATGCTCGATTACCCTCCAACCCCCAAAACTTCTCCATAAATATCAACATAGAGGGCAACCGTTTGACAATATTGCAATTAGCTAGCTGTTAGTTTAATGATTAAATTTCGATGCGTGAAAATATCGAAAATTTTGATATGTGAACTAAAATATAGGAAAATATAAAGGAGAATTTAATAGGAGGAAGTCAGTTGAAAAATTTTTTTTCCCTTTCTTTTCACTAAAATCCTATTGCTGAAATTGCGATTTAGCAATGCGAAAAATAATGCGCCACTCATAAATGTTGATGACAAAGTTTTAACCGGAAATTTTACCAAAAAGTGATTTTTAGTGATCTTTAACCAAAGCGAAGGGAAGCGATTAACCAAAAGCGATCTTCACGATAATAAAAAAAAACGATTAATGATAACATTTTTCAGCGTTTCTTTACTCGTAAAAACCGACTAACTGCAAAAATGCTCGAGCAGAGCTAATATAAATGGAAGAGTGCGCCAACACTGCAACGATACACATGTTTGGAAGTTCGCTCGTTGCATTAGCCACTATCGTAAACTGCCAACGAATAATACGGCAAGTACATAACTATATCTGCAAAAACGCATAATAAATGATGGGGATCGCAATCACATGATAAGCGTTTGCATTTTGGAATGTGAACCTATCAGAAAAATTTATATATATATAACTCTGCGCTTGTTACTTCCACGTGATTCAGTGTTAGCGCACAAGCAATTTCCTTCACCTCAACAGCGTTCTTCCCAATTATTTTAGAGAACATTCAACAGTCTGCATCGTCCATAGGCTATCATCCATCCTTACCCACATGACCAGTCAAACAGTACTTTTTCGCACATATCGTTACAACGATGCCGTTAACGCCAAAACGAAATTGCCGGTCTTCATTGGAGATATGCTACAAATTGCTAATGCCCGTTCCATAGCACTTTGTGTTTACTCTTTTGCAAACGTTGTGTTCCAAATTTCGCATCCCACAACCGTAGAGGAAAGATAATATTTTTGAGCAAATGGGTTTTCATAAATGATGCATTTTTCTATCCTCGCAGATGTCATGGAACTTTATGAAACTTTCCTTCTTCTACTCAAGCGTACTCATACTGTCGCCCATTTTATTCCTCTTGCTCCATAGAGATATAACTGTCTCAAAGATCGACCTTTCGATTTTCCAGTTTCATGCCAAATCGCGGCAGTGCACATTTCTTATCTACTGCATCCTGCAGCTGTAATTTTGAGCCCAATTTTCGTCGTATTGTTCTCGTGTTTATTCAAAAAATTCTGTAAAGTTTGCGGGCTTTCCACAATGAGCACCACGTCATCGGCAAATACGAGCATTTGCCAACCGCTGACCACATACAATTTATCTGTTGCCGTTATACAGCAACTTGCACTCCAAACCTCTATTACTTGTCGCATCCAACGTTCATCTTCTTCGAGTACGCTGAAGGCGTTTCTTGCCTAGGACTGCATTTGAGACTTATAACTGTCTTCACTGTAGCAACAACATCCATTTTTATACTTGCTCAGAAAGTGGCTGGAATTTGCGACAGTGTTGCTTCTTGAAATATCCCAGTCGTCGGATACAACAGCTTGCAAGCAAAGATCTCCGGCGAATTGCTTTGGCCTGTCATAGTAGATTACTTTGTCGCGAATTTTACTTCCCCTTGAAATCTCACTCACACAAGACGATATCGAAGTATATAGACAGATACAGCCAATTCCGGGATAATGGATAAATTCTCGCTTGTGTAAGGATGAATTTCGTTATCGGTTGCATCGTTTTGAATTCACCAATTTAACGTCTTCTGATTCCCTTTTCGAAGAAAGAATTCATTAAAGGTAGTCTAGAATGGCTGTGCATTACAAGTTGCGTTTCTGCATGAATTTCGTACATTAAAAGTACAAGAGTGCAAAACAGCACAAAAACCTAAAGTATAGAAGTACAGAATGAAGAAAGCTCAAAGTAAACGCATAGAAAAAGCCAATTCTTGGCGTTTTTTTTTTTTTTTTGCATCTTTGCATATTAAAGACGAAAAGTAAATAGATATCGGACTATATTCCAATCCACTAACCATTTTCCATTCAAATTTCTTTTTTTTAAACATATATCCAACCTGATGAACGGTAAAATTTTCATATGCAATTTAATAATTTTTAAGAATATCCAGAGTGTTCAGTTAAAAAAATGAATAACATCGGATTTCTTCGGAAGCTGCACAAATTTAGCAGAAGTAATTTAGTAATTTTAGTGAATAAATATATATTACTTTCTAACTTTTGCTATAGAAATTATCATATCAAAATTTCAAAGTAATTGGTATACAAGTACACATCAGTGCAATTCTAAACTGTGAAAAAAAATTGGTACAAGCTTTGCGCAATTTGCTGAAAAATGTTATGGGCGGTGACATTAGGGAATCAATCATCGCATCTGACTAATAATATGGGACTGTTGGACAATGTCGGACAATAGCTCAGATTCTTTAATCAATTCTATTTTGTAAATAATATTACTAGTTGAACACTCAAAAATGATGAATTAACGAAAAATGGTGAATTAACGATATATCATGAAATTAAAACTTTTTAAATCCTTTTCAATGGATAAATAAACAGATTCGAATAGTAAAATAAACGCTGAAGCTAAAGTTACAAAATTCCATAGGTGTGATAAAAATTTCAACTTGGCAAATCGATGAAGCTAGAACGACAAAATTTTGCGCACCGCAATGTACACATAGAATGGCAGTCAACATTCAAGCTGATCCATCAAATTCATAATAAGTCATCAATATTTAATCGAATCGAAAAAAAATTCCACCGATTTCACATCGATTAAATATTTATTTCATCCCTTCCGATTTTTCAAGATCAAATTTTGAGCTGACCGATTAAGTTCGAAAAACGACATGAAAATGTGGTTAGAAAATGCTTAAAAAACTGTACGCATTTTACGATCGACCGATCATATCGCAGAAAAGAATATTTAATTGATTTGTAAAGATTACAATATCAGTTGATGAATAAATGCATACTTGGCATATTTTATTAATTGTTCATAATTTACGGAAGCGGTTGGTTGAATGAGCACAATTTAAAAAAAGCGCATATTGTGTAAGCCCCTATGGCGCGCTCTCTTACTGGTTTACTGCTGCGTTTTCGTCACATATTCAAGACTTCTAACATCAACGAAGAACTAAAGTGAAAAACGAAATGAAATTAAATAATTCGAACTCACACAATCAAAGAACGGATATACTAATGTAAATATAAAGGGAAATATGGAGAAAGAAAAGATAGAAATTTTATTTGGTACATTTGAATAATTTGAAACACATTTTGGAAAGAATGATTAAATATTTTGCTAAATATTTTATCTTTTCAGAAAATAGAGACATCAAATAATGTGCTGAATGCTGAATGTAACGTTGAAAATATTCTCTATAAAAAATTGAAGCAGTGAAGTTAGCTTTCAAAAATTGCATTAAATTCATTTTTGATATTCTATCGTAATTCGCTACCATAATCAATACACCGTACATTAATTTCAGTTTTAGAAAAATATCGATCGAATTAGTTCAATATTCATAGCTGCATCACATGTTAGAATTGACCTATTCACTAAAAAAATTTTAAAAATTAGACGTACGCTAAATTATCATCGCATTATCTCATTCAATAATAACGGCGCACCTCAAACTCATTAGAAAAAAAAAAAAACAAACAAAGCTTTGAAAAAAATTCACCAGTCAGCTGTCAACTACATAAAATTTGCAGCTAGTTGGAGCAATAAGCACTCGACCAACACACGACACATTCAACTCGACCAATTCGTTCACCAACATTATACGTCATAGTTATGCGTGTGTGTGTGTGTGCGCGCAAGTGTTTGTGTACGTTTGTGCGTGTGTTTGTGTGTGCGGGGGTGTGAATGCGGGGGTGTGCGCTAAAGCTTTGCGCTGTCTCTTTGCTCTAAATCATCCGTCTCGCATAGAAATGAAAAAACCTAAAATTGGATTTTTTTTTAATGTGCTTGCTTAGATGCATGCGTCAAATCTATGCGCTCTTCAACGAGGAATAAGTTCATAATTGCTATAAATAACGAACAAAGTTCTTCGAATATTTCCATTTTTCATTCTGCAAATTAAAATAAAATTTGAGACATTTTTATGCTATGATGAAAGCTTTTAATAAATAAAAAAGATAGAGAATTCTCATTTTTTTAAGTATGAAAAATGCACATAGTGAGCACTTATTCAAAGAATGGTTCAAGAAGCAATCCTAGAGTACATATTATAATCGCCGATATTTTATTGTCTCAGGTTCAGCGATTCATAAATCGAAACGACCGTACAAACAAAATGGTACATAGACTCGTGCAAGCATATCTGTACAGATAAAGCCCCCATTCATGCACTTTGTGAATGCAACTTTGCAAAAGCGCGTAAGCGAGACCCTTTTTAGGTAGGTACATTCTTTGCATTTCAATAACATTCAGTTCTTAATGCTTTCGAGTAATTCGATTCGATTTAGAGGAATTTTTTGTAAGTTGATAATTTATGGTGAGCTTGGCAAAGTGACTCAGCAATGAGCATGATCACGACAATGTTCTAAAATCGTTCTTCATTTTAATAAAAATAAGGATGTGAAAACAAATGTAGGCTACCTGATAAATAAAAAGTTCTTTCACTATTATGGGTCGAATCCGCATTATCCTGCTTCTAGAATTGTTATGCCAGCGCACTAATTTAGCATCGCAAAGACTCCTTCACCCCCTCCCCCTCCCCCCATCCGTTCCTCCCACCTTCTCCTCAGCATAGTGGCATCAGAGACTTTCAAGTCATAAGAGAAATCCATCATTCACCTTTTCAAATCAATACTCGCTGAAGAATTTTGAACGAAATTTCTCCCTTATTGAAAGAAGGCATTTCGAAGGAAGACAAAAAAAAGCGTACGTATACGCAAACGATGAGACGATGCTACGAGTGTCTACATATGCGAAACGCATGAAAGACCAATGCTTCAATGCTATCTAATATGAGCAATAAATACATGAAAATATACGCAGAGATGATGAGATGCACGTGAAGCATAAATCCGAACAGTGACGCATTTCAACATGAAAATCACTCTGAAAGCTATCAAAAAATCTTTAATAGAGCCTTCTCACTTATCGATTGGTCTTTTATACCTTTGTTATCAAAGCAGTTTAATTGTTGAATCAATCGATATGAGAGTAGAAATACCTAATGGTTAGAACAAAGAAGATAGAGAGATAGGGAAGTTTTTAAACTTCGTTTTTTAAAAAGTTTTTTCTATAACATCAAATAGCTGAAGGCTCATAGATAGATGAGATTATGCGCATATCCTTTTTTAATTTACATGCCGACTAATTACAAAGACATGAGAGCGAACTGGAGAAATGCGAATGCCAAAACGTCGAAAAGTGAAAATGACGAAAATTTTGGAAAAGATTTGATGAAAGAACACAACATTCTCTTATAATACAAAATATTCAGCTAAATTATATTTTCAATGTTATTTTTTCTTCGCCTCGCTCAACAATGTTTGTGATCAATTCGTATTTTTACCTATTTCAAAAGTCATGATAGTGCAGAAGTGTCTGAATATTTAAATGGATCTATATGATAGCTGCATGAAGGTTTCATCGAAAAAAAAAGTTATGTATTTTTCAATTTGTTATGTTTGCGTTACTCCACAACTTTTCTTGACATATGAGTTTTGTTAGATGTAGTAGCGGTATCTTGGTGGTTACCCACAAAAGGATACTTAAGAGTAAATAAGCATTAACTGAGAACTTCTGATAGGTCCGTCGGGTGTTTTCCGATTGATTCGAGCAGCGAATGGCCCTCGTATTCTGGTTTTTTTAGAGCCCGAAATCCGTTATTTAGGGCTTCCGCAAAAATTGCAACTCCCTTTATGAATCGCCCCATACGGTAATAGATGGAGGCATATTATAACCTGTGACCCATCTTGTCAATCCAAATGTGGCACCTGTTTCCATATTCACTCAAAAAATGCAAACGAAATAATGTCCCTTCGTGAAAAAGCCTCGCAACTAAATCTTTGACTAAGCTGAATCTTTGGAAATGAAATATCAGCTAACAGCATGAATGTTAGCATTGCTCGAGGAACTTGAAATAAGAATAACCAACGATGATAAAGGCAACTGCAGACACTATTTCAGTGACAAAGAAGTAGACGAAAGGGTATTTTATACGAAGAAATGAAGAAGTGTACTGATAAAAGTTGGTTTTATTCAACCACACAAATCGCGACACATCAAACAAGGTGTGAAATTAGTTGGTCCTATGCTGAATTAAGAGAAAGAAAAAAAGGATATCTTTTCCTCAGAAGCGACCCAATTCAACCACCCCCTCCCCCTCCCCCCCTCATCATCTCCACACCATCATATAAGCAAAAAAGTCTAGATGTTTAGTACAAGAAAATATCTTACACAACATCATTGTGAACACGACAAAAGCAACGTTATATAAAATTGAACAGAAAGAAATGTGGATGCATCTCAACAGCAACGAAGTGTTGTTTTGTTTGCTCTTCGATAAACATCTATCTATGCACGCGTTTGTGTGAGTAGATGTGATGGGTTGCACCACCAGACACCCCTTTCCCCTTCCCCCCATTTCATCGGGAGGGATCGCTTCGAAATGTACGTTGACTTATTCATCTATCAATGCAACAAAACTCATCAATAACACGTTTGATCACTCTTTTCATTCAATTGCCAAAAATTTTTCGTAACATTTCTTTTTATATTTTCTCAATAAATATAACACTCAAAGATAATTTAATTTTAGATAAATGATTTTAAAAAAAACTATCCTTAATGAGGAATAAACTCGGATTTGTGAAGAATTAATTTGCATAGAGCCAAAAAGAAAGAGGAAGAGAAATCATATGGATCACTCAATTGCTTCACTTCCCAATCAATAAAAAGTGCGCATCAAATTCCTCAAATATTCACAAAAATTGAATTGTTATCCTAATTTTTGCATTATTTATTTTTAAAATTAACTATGAAAGAACATTTTATCAATGCATCAATAATGAAAGAACATCAATAATAAAAGAGGATAAAGCGATAGCGAATGATAAATTTTAGATGTAAATAAGATCTACTAAAGAAAATGCATAATGAATTATTTATTCAATTCAATTCGATTGTACTTTCCGTTAGAATTCAAATTTTGCTCAATAAATATTTGATTCTCGATTAGCATATTATAAAATATGCAAATTTATTTGGCAACCATCCAATAGAACCAACTGAAATCTTATTTAAAAAAAGCAAATTCAATCAGCAAGGTTGAAAGAAACAACATAGAAAAGTGGATGCTAATTAAAGGTGCAAAAAAAAGCCGATTGGTCAGATATAAGTATGTAAGCACTCGTATATCGATCGACAGATACCTGTATACACCTTTATAGATGCCTTTCGGAATAATATAACCTTGATAGGATAGCGTAAGTATTTGCACCGCAATATGCACCTGAAATGTTAATGATTTGAGCGGCGAATTGCATAAAACATACTCTTGAAATTGCAGTAACCGGTTTCACATCGGTACACATCGCAAAGTGTATTATATTTCTCGATCGCCTATCGGAAATCACACATAAGCTGTACACAGATATGACGTTTATTTATGCAAAGAATTTCATGTAATAAACAATATCGATGAAAAGTTATTATTCGTCATCATAAAAATATTCAATGTTCACACTGGTCATTACCATTTCCCCCACCTCAGTATATATAAAGATATTAATGAACGTAATAATTAATGACAATAATAGTGATAATAATAATAACGGGTGATAGCAATTAGTGATATTAGAAATACTTACTATTACTCTTCCTGTTCGTGCTAATAACAATAAAAATAGTAATTAATAACAATAATGATAACAATAATAACAGTAATGATAACAATGATAGTAGTAACAGTAAGAGTAATAATAATAATAATAGCAGTAACAATAAATAAATAAATCGACAGAATCTGCCAAAATTATAATTGCGATAGTAGTTTTAAGTTTCAAGTTTCAAGCTTTAAGTTTTAAGTTTTGAGTTTAAGGTTTGAGTTTTTAAGGTTTTTTTTTCTAATTGCATTGATCATTCACGAATAGGCAATCTGCTACCTTGTTGCTATTTCCTCACCTCCGCATTAATCGGTGGTCCACTGGTTTGTGAGCTTGATGCTCAACAATTTTTGAAGGATTGTCTCAGAGTTCTGCTATTTTCTTCCTCACCTCCCCTCCACCCTTACCC
>QEWY01000613.1:3503445-3617182 GCA_006503575.1 Baylisascaris schroederi
CCCCCCCCCCCCCCCCCCCCCCCCCCATCTTCATCACTTAGTTGTCTTACAATGCACTTTGCTAATGGGTGTGCTGTAGCTTGTTCTGTCACAATTCTAGAATTTTGCAATTTGTATTAAATAAAAGCACAAAATAAAGAAAAAATTAAATAGGTAACAAGGCTCTAATCCGTTATGGTACCCTCTAATGCAAAAAATTTGACTCATTCGGCTATCGTCCAACTTACTTGCGTTCATTAACCTTCATAAGTCAAAATATATTTTAGCCGTTATGATCTTCTTCGAATATGATCGCACTATGGCTTCAGTTTTTTCGGATGGTCAGTTCATTTCGATAGCAATTTTTAAAGGCAACTGAAAAGTCGTACAACTAGAGTATAACTAGAGTAAAATTTCCTAAACGCAAATAATGTGATCAGTAACAGATGTATTTTTCTTTATTTAATATTGGGGGTGGTCTTCTAAATAAGGGGAAAACAGGTCGATTTTGGGGAAGGGAAATAGAAGAGGAAGAGGAGAAGAGAGAGAGTATGGGACGATATTTGAAAAATGAGCGAAACATAAGAGAGGCATTTATTTGCACAATGAATACACAGAATTATGCGTACCAATAGCGTACAAACAATATGATGAATTGAGGCCGAAAGTGTTCATTTTTAAATAACAATCATATTTTAAATTGAGCTCATAGTTGATCGATTGATTTATCGATTTATCGATACCTTATGAATTATTGATGAAATTCGTAAATGATTCGAAAATATTGATTGAATGATTGATTAATTGGTTGATAAAAAAAATTTAGCTGGTTATAACCATAATTTTTAAAAGGAATTTATGGTGTCGCTTCATGAATTTGTTTAGTTATAAATGTTTTTGTTGAAATTTTATTTATACCTTATGATCGTAACAGCACCATTTAATGATAGTCAACTTTTTTTTTTTAAAGTTTGGTTCTAGTAAGTGGCACCATTAGCATTATGTAGATCACATTCAGCGTACAGCCTTCGAAATCTTTGCTAGCATCTATCCTATCTATAACAGGAGGACCTGAACTTCATCTCACAAATTCAGGCTAACAGCCAGCCGTCTGTCCTTGTTTATTGGTGGGACTTTCCACTTTGCTATTGTGTCACAACTAGTAAACAAACATGGAGTAATTTTCATGATAGCTATCAAGAAACAAGTGAAAAAACATATCATATAAAACGGCACAATATGCGCTCCAGCAACTTTGCTAAACAGATCAATCAATATTGCAATTCATTAAAAAATAATACAATCTGCGTATTATTATATTCCTATTTCAAATGAATTCTCGTCGTATGCAAATTATTTGTGATAAAAAAAACTTGTTTTTCACGGTTTTTTTCAACTCAGAATGCAATCCAAGCAATTCTACAATGTATGCAAATTTTATCTACAACTCCTTTCTAGGTTGATGGATAAACTTGAAAGGTCATCTATCATTAAATTTGAAAGGTCATCGATGTTTTATTCTTTGTTGATGATTTCTAAAATCGTCTGATTTACAAAGCAGAATAAAAAATCGCATATCGCACCATTTCCTTTGGCAATTTTTCCATCGTTTTTTCCATTATTTTTTTTATTGTTTGCAAATCGTCTACGCGCAATGAATCTAATTATTTTTATTTCTCTTCATTTCATAATTTTATAGTCGTGAAATATGGCCAATCGATGTTTACAGCTTTTAGAAGATTTTTCTAGGCAGAAAACTACTGCAAGAAACGATCAAGAAAGAAGGGACAATTGAGTAAGAAAAACTATCAGAAAAAATATTATAAGAGGAAGCAAATTCCATTCCTAAACATTCGACCTTTTTCCCCACGCTTCCCCTTCCCCCCCCCCCTCCCCTCACCCCTTCCAACCGCCTCGATGGTCTCGCCTTTTTACAAAATCCTCTCCCACTCCTATACTCATTTCCTTAACGGAATATTGCCCCTATGTGAACAATGATATCTTCCTTTCATTTCGAGTATTTTTGTTTTTATCATCAACGGTAGAATCTTTCAAAATTTAGCAAAAGATCGTATAATTATTGAACTCAAAACTTCGTTTCATTTTAGTGCTAAATTTCTTATTAAATAATTCTAATGTTTTCTGCTGCTATAAAATCTCTCATCGAACGAATACTATAAGTGGGATGAGCAATTTAAATGCAAATTTTTAGCAACTAAAAGAAATTCCACTCAAATATTTTCATTCTTAAATATTACTTTTTAACCGTTCTTGTGCTAAAACTCATATAATTTCCTATTTTGGTAGTCTATAGCACTTTTTTTGCTGTTCTTCTCTCCTAAATAGAAATAATTCTGAAGCAGCGATTGAATGATGAATTTACTTTGATGTACCGGAGTGATTTGTATTTTTGATGATTTGCCAAATCCCTTTTGAAAGAAATAATAAAAATTCGTAATCACAAATTTTGAATGCAGCTGAGTGCAAATTTTCATAAACATTATTGAATAAAAAATCGATTATTGAAAGAGTCGGCGTACATAAGTTGTTTACATTGCGATTGCACACGATGCATCCATAAATTTAGATCGCGCTAAAGATACCTAATTTAAAAGAAATATTCAGCCATGTCACCTTCAAAATACCGCGCAATCGTTTCGCGAAAACCTTTGAAAGTAGAGATCTTAGGCTCCGGGGATTTATTTTAGGTTCCGAGAGATTTTAGGCTCCGGGAGATTTTAGGTCCCGGTATTTAGCGGGTTGGTGAAAAGAAGAGAGCTAAAAAGTTTGCAGATTCTTGAAACTCGTGCACTTCGTTGTAATTGATATAGGCCATAAACACGGTCATGTGGAGACTAGGATGGTCTTTCCGTCAACGTTCAGATCGAAATTTTTCAGTTTCATTGGTTTTTTTCCATAAAATTTCTTTTTTTTTCACTGATATAAATGAAAGCTATTTTCAGTAAAATTAGAAAAGTCCTAAGAAAATTTTTGACAACCTAGAAAAGTTCTTTTATGGAAAGATATTCGGTAGATACAAAGAGAAATTATTTCCTTTCCCAATATAACATCGTCTAGACTGGAACAAACGTATAGTCGGTTGAAATTGGGAAAAACAGAAATGAAATTCTTTTTTTTTTAAACATATTTCCTCATTTTTTTTTTTAAACATATTTCCTCATTATGGTAAAATCTTAGTAAAATACTTTCAAGATCTATCACGTCTATCAAAACTCATCTTCTATGCAAAATTTCTCTTAAACCTAAATAAGTAACCATAAAAATTAGCATAAATTTGTTTACGATAATCGTTTTGTATTCTATAGTGAAACATTTTGTATTGTCATAATAAACGTTCGTGGTCGCTTCTGCACTTCTTTCCGGTAAACTTTTTGAGATTTCTTTATTTTCATCAAAAACAAATGTAACGCTTATTATGGATGAAAAAGAAAAGTTGAAATATTTCAATAAGGAAAGTAGTAAAGAACATAAAAGAACATAACCATCTCTCCACTTATTCCTATCTTGAATGAAACTTCAACCTTACAACATTTTAAGCGCCCATATTCTTTTCAGCTCAATTTTCTCCTCAACAGGGTAATCAATGCTGTGGTATAATTGTAAAAAATTTATCTTAAAATATATCTAGTAATTTGCATAAATATTTGAAACAATAAGAAAAGGTCTAGGAATTGAGAGTAAATAGAATGGATATGTGAAATATTTACAGATAGAACTATTGAATCCTTATTAATAAAATAGATAATAATTGAATCGATATTGGAATGCCATAAAAATTTTGCTAAAATTATGACTCATTTATGCATTTGCATATTCCATATGGATTATGCGGGTCTTTAATTGAGAAAATTTTAAAAATTATCATAATTTTTTTTCGTTCAGAGAAGTATAAAAACGATCACAAATGACAAGTAATGCAAATATTGAAGAAGAAGAATATTATCATGGTTTATTACCACGAGAAGATTTACCACATCTATTACAACATGTTGGGGATTTCTTAGTACGAATAAGTGAGCCTAAACCTGGTTCACCAAGACAAATTATTATCTCGGTCGTTATCGATGAGACACAACAAAATAAGGTGCTAATTTTTTTTTTAAATAAATTTATTTGTTTTTTTATGATCAATTCATTATAATTTTTTCTATCTTTTCTTTTCGTTTAAATATTCAGAAATTGAATAATAGTTGAAAAAAATAATTGAATATCAGGAAAAATTGAAGTAAGTATATTTAATGAATCAATATTTTCCGATATCTTTATAAGCATCGTTTTAATGCAGTAGCATAAAATTTAAACATGAATGTTGGAATGTTCATTGATCACTTATAATTGTTGCCTTATCGATTTCAATTCTCATATGACGAAGAGTATTTGTTCACTTGTCGTTTCACTATGCTTTTTTTTTTGTGGAAATTGTTTGCAATGAATCGAACTTTGTAGGAAAACGATTATTGGCACAGTGCCAACAGCTGTCACTAAGCGGGAATTGAAATATGCCATAATTGTTGTCGAATGAATGCAAAAAAAAAATGTAGGTGGCATAAACATAGGTGGCGATATATTTGCACAGGTGTATTGTGTTGCATGCATCGATCATTACTCACTTCAATTGGTTATCCATCGATATGCACTGTACGATCGTTTATTTCCATCAACAATATTTTCGTACTTAGATGGAAATATATTAATGAATAAATTACTATCAATACAGATTTCATTTTTAAAAAAAAAACTTTTATCGTAAATAAAATGAATCGAAATTTAAAATGCAATAATGCCTTTGCAGATATACATACACATATAGACAAGAAGACAAACAGAATAGATAGAAATTGAAATAAAAATGAATCTAAGGTTAAATAATCGAAAAAAATGGCAACAATTTGAGGATATAAATTTAGATGCGTCATATTGTTGTACAACAAACTGCGAATGGAAAATATATGACTGATCCAAGAAAAATTTTCGATTCTGTACAACAATTGATTGCTTACTTTATAACGACAAAAGAATCAGTTATCAATACTGTTAGCTTTTAATTCACATAATAATAAGATCATGAACGAATCATTGAAGCAGTATATTCGAAGATCAATAGCTATTAATGATGTGATAAAAAATAAAAAGTATTTTTTTTTAAATAAGGAATAAAAAATAGCTTTGAAATATTCTATAAACGATACAGGTAGTAAGTTTTCTTCAGATGACCGATTGGAATTCTTTTTTTTTAACTCTGAGATTTTTTTTTAGCTTAATTTCGATATTCTAGTTAATAAGCACTAGCGGTTTGCCGTTTCAACATAGTCGAAGCATTTAACAGTGACAAATATACCGAAAAACAACAATAATAGGCCGAAAATTATAGGAGTTGGAATTTCAGTGATAAGCAAATGTGAACATTGGAAGAAATTAGGACAATGAATATTTTTTTGCTCTTCCCCTCTTCCCCACCCCCTCCCCTCCTCTCCAAAACCAAATAAAACTAACATTCACAAATTTTATTACAGGTTGAGAATGCAATTTTACTGAACTCAATAAAGCGAGCACCTTGGGAACTTAAACATGAACATATCAATCTAATAAAGAAACTCGGTGAAGGTGCTTTCGGTGAAGTTTATGCGGGCACCTATAAAATGCCATCTGGACGCGTTGTTAATGCGGCTATTAAATTGGTTTGTTACAATTCTCGGGCATGATATAATATTATACAAAGCAGCTGCAAATAGCAATAAAATTAATGATTGTATTCATTAAAAACAGGTAGACACCCTAGATTCATTAATTATAGGTAGACGGTTTGAGGTATCTAAGAGTTATGAAAGTTCAGCCAATGGCATCATGCAAAGTAGGGAAGGATAAAGGAAGTCAAATGTAGACTCGGAAATAATAACTGGACTTTTGAAGATCTGATGCTGAAAGAAATATCTCACCCAATGATGAAACTGAACCTATATTGTTGAATCATTCGACCTCTACTAGTTGGAAACCAGGCGGTATTGAAAGATTCAAGTTTATTATCATCAACGAAAGATCTCTCTTCAACTATAAAGCATAAGCTCCATGATACGAAGGATACTACAAGCGTAGCAGATCACGAAACGATATTCGGCGGATGCTCGAAATCTTTAGCCATCGAGAACGCAGTGGAACTAAAAAATTCTAATTTTAGAAATAAGAATTGAACAGGTTATATTCGGTAATCGAAGATTAAAAAGTTTAAATGTTCAACAGCTTCATTACGTTTAACTACTAAAAGTTGATGGTTGAACGGTCGGGCGAAAAATCTACAACTCATCTAACATTTAGAAATGAAAACTAGACTGAAAGAAAATTAACTTTTCAATTAATTCCCCAATCTTCTCCCCCCCCCCCCTCTCCCTTCCTGGTATTCTTTTAGACCGCTTTTGCCAATTACGTGGTGCACTTCGCTCGACATAATGACTATACTGTACCTAAGGTTTTCTATAGTAGAAACTCGTCATCAAATTGCTTTTGCGATAGTACAGTTATGAAGTGAAATTATGCTGACTATTTCCCAATAGAAGTTGTATATGTCTGTCTAAATCCTAGAATCAGACACAACAGTCATTGGATGTTCTATGAAGGCTATCAAAGAGCAACACTTAATTGCAATTGTATTACACAAAGTATTGCATTCATTCGTAGGTGTAATTTAATCATAGATATCCGAATATTAATTTAATTATTAATTATTCAATTATTTATTAATTATTAATCAGGCTAAAGTAACTGAAATGTCAAAAGAGAAGATCAAAGAAATGATGAAAGAGGCCCGTCTTATGCGTAATTATGATCATCCGAATGTTGTACGAGTGTATGGTGTTGCGGTTGAACATGAACCTTTACTTATCGTTATGGAATTAGTTAGTATTTTATATTAATTTTTAAATAATCATTATAGATCGATCATTTGAGTAGATTAAGAATAAAAGGAGACTCACTAATATTCAAATTGGCTCTATATTTAAGAGATTCATGAAATTGGCGTGTTAAGCATTGCATGTAGATTACAGGCTTTCACTCACCCATCTGGAATACTTGATCTAACTTTTTTGTCACAATAAAAAGGAATACGTATGCAAATTTATATACGAATGAAAATGCATGGAAGTTATTTAACAACTTCGACTATAATGCACCTATATGAATTACAGGACGCAAGTAAATATCATTAAAAAATTGCATGAAATAGCCAATATCTACGCGACGAATTAACTTTACAGCGCCTATTATAGAATATTTTGAACTTTCATTAGGGAACTAAAAAATGCTAAAAAATTTCCCTCAATAAAAGTGTTCCACCTTCACCTCCTCCACCTCCCTTCCCCCTCCCCTCCTCTCCTTCACAAATTAGACCTCTTAAACGACCAAAATTTGGATAAGAGGTATCAATCTTTCATGCTGAAATATAAATCGACTCTAATAAATTAATAAAATCTGATAATAATAATTACAGAAAATTAAAACAAAAGTAATTAAAGGTCGATGGTGGCGCATTGGACGAATTTCTCAAGAAAAATGAGGTTGATCCTAAAATAAAACTCGAAAGAATGGTTCTTGGATCAGCGTGGGGACTCGAATATCTACATTCAAAGAATTGCATACATCGTGATATTGCGGCAAGAAATTGTCTATACACAAATCAAGGCATTGTAAGCAGCATTATTCTTTAATTAGAGAATCTTTACGTACAATAATCTGAATAATCAAATTTAATTCTAAAAATCTCAACAATCGGAAATTGATGTATTACTCGAAAACTTCAGAAGTTGCTGTCTATTTTTGGCGTACTCCCTCATCGGTTACTACTAAATGCAATTGTGTTCCATTGAGAAGATAGTAGATTTTGATAGGCGATGAGTTTTACTAAGATAAGATATTTTGTTATAAGTATATGTCTAAGCATCTTTCAAGAAAGAGGATGTAATATACATACTCCAAGAGTGAGTCAAGC
Source organism: Baylisascaris schroederi (assembly GCA_006503575.1). Classification (NCBI taxonomy): domain Eukaryota; kingdom Metazoa; phylum Nematoda; class Chromadorea; order Rhabditida; family Ascarididae; genus Baylisascaris; species Baylisascaris schroederi. Next base: position 3,511,427 of record QEWY01000613.1, read on the forward strand.
CTTTTACTATCGAGTTAAGCACTCATTCCCTCCTTCATTTGGTAAACATATGGTACATGATTTTTTGCTGTATCTTATTATTTGCATTTCACAAGTTTATTGGTTTTTAGTGCCTCGATAGTATGCGTCATCATGGTGGTTCAACTAGTGAAATAATGAAGGGGCTGAGGAGAGCTGGAAGGGGGAAGAGGGGGGGGGAAGGGAGGTTGGGAATGCGGTACCCATATCCAACAAGCCACATGACATTTTGAAATAAACTCCCGAAGTATAGAAACTCATGATGTGGCCAAGCGTGGAGCAGATGAGCTGATACAGTAAGAAGTATATAAGAATTGAGTAAAGAAATTCAGATACAGTAAGAAAATATAAGAATTGAGTAAGGAAATTCAGATACAGTAAGAAATATATAAGAATTGAGTAAAGAAATTTAGATACAGTAAAAAAACGGTAAGAAATTCAAACTAAGTAGTAAACATGAGCAAAGTAAATAAACAGTACAATATAGCATAGAGGATAAATCGCACTTTGTGAACGAAATAAATAAAATTTTGCATTGAGGAAAAACGAATAAGATATAATAAAGCGTTTTTCTCTCCTTTTTTTAAAAATATTTCATTTAAATAGGTATATTGAAGTTCATATTAGGTGATTCAATAGTTATCGAATTTTAAATTTCACCAACAATTTAAAAAAACACTTTTTATCTAAAAAAAATTCCAAAAAATACTATTTTTATGGCAAAAAAAGATTTAAAAATTCTAGAGGAAATCTATGAGGTAATTCAACAGAAATAATTTCGAAAATAAATATAATTAAGGTAAAAATATCGGATTTTGGTCTATCACGTGAAGGTGATCAATATCAAATGACTAAAATACGACGTGTACCAATTAGATGGCTTGCACCAGAAACAATACTCTATTTGATATATACATCAAAGAGTGATGTGTGGAGTTTTGGTGTTATGACATGGGAGATTTATGCAAACGCTAGGGAACCATATGAAGGAATGACAAATAAACAAGTCAAAGAAATGGTTTGTATTTTTTTAATTGAACTTATAATTGTTATATTAATTTTTGAATTACTCCTAAATCTTACTGAACTAGACCTCATCGTCTCACCTCTTTTATATGAGTAAGCGGGTGAGAAATTTTCCATAACAATTGCTCGAGCATCTCGTAAAAGTTGTAAATGATCACAGTAAAACATCGAAGATAACCCCAGGGCTTATAGCGTTCGCAAAATTTAAATGACAGCATATAGTCGACGTAGGATCCTTAGATTGATAGGCTGCTATTAAATAATCTGAGCACCTTCTATAAAAAGTGTATTGTTTTTATGCTGGTGTTATGCTATTGTTGTTGCTAACTACTATCCTTTCATCCTATATTACTGAAAAAATTGCCATTTTTCAACGGAAGAGGTAGTCTAAAGCTCGAGAACATCTTCCAAATTTCATACCGTCCACCAACAGCACGTCGAGGAAACATATGCTATAGAGGGGGGGGGGGTTATTTTTATGTTCTTACCGTATAATATTTTGCAGGTAATAAGCGGCTATAAGATGCCTATGCCTGAATGTACACAGAAAGAAGTTGCAAAAACCATCACCGAAATGTGTTGGGCTTCGAATGCAGAACAAAGAGCGACGATGTTTCAGGTTTATAAAAATTCGAAGCTTGCCCAATACCATTCTTTCATCTGATCTACTTCTTCATTGTCTAAATTCTTGATGTTTTTAGCAAAAAAATATATACAAATTTTTAAACAATGAAAAAAATTTATTCCTATTTTTAATGTTTTTGACTATTTTGTATTTCGATTGTTCAGCGTGCTGAATTATCTCCTAAAATGAGTAATTCCAAGTAAAACATTTCGATCGAATAAACGAAAAGCCAAAAGAATTGCAATTAATAAGGTGAAAACTAGCAACTAACTAGTGGATATGAAATCCGATGCAATAATATGCGCTTTAAATTTATAAAATATTTGAGAAATTATAATCAAAGAAAAAATAATTGCCAATAATAAACATCTTTATAGGTGGCACGAAAATTGGAAGGAATTTGTGGCTTAGATCCACCGAATATGACTATCGGTGTAAATCCGACACCAAATCCACGTACTCCTCCAGAATGTAAACGCAAAAAGAAACTCATTGAACAGTCAGATCGCCATATAAATCGTAAGAAACTCATTGAAATAAACGAGAGTAATGAATATATGATGTATCACTCTGCCTTAATTTTAGTGTCTCTCAGAGAGTTGTTACAAGGGTGTGTTCGTATCTAACAATAAGAGATTGATAAGACCTAGTCAATAATTCCCAAAGCGGGAATCGAACATACCCCTATTCTCTCCCCATCCCTCCAGCCGGTCTCACGATGTAAGAGAGAACTTTTATGGGTAAAGGTGAACAGGTGCAACAGCAGTGGAGTATAGAAAAACTTTGCGCTCCTCACAAATAGTGGGGAGTCTCTTTGGTCACTTGATTTAAAGGCAACAGGAGCTGTAAGCAGGCTAGGAAGGTAGCAAACAACATCTAAGGAGAATGAGAAGAGAGATGATAGGTAGGATAATCTTATATATTGTTACTAACACTAACTGCCTATGTTCGGTAGTAGGATGGATTTGAATAGATGATGGATCAGTTCAGGATTTTTGAGTTCTCCTAGTCAAAAGAACCGGAATGACTCCTTCGGTACCATCTGAAAAGAGGCGACAATTTCGGCATTTCTAGAGTTGGGGGGAGGGGGGAGGGGGGGATAGCTGATTTCTTTGGTGTTCATATTGCTTGATTCTTAGCAGTTAAAATGTTGTCACGACACGCTGACATGTTTACTTTATTCCCCTCAAAATAAGGGTTGAAGTACAATGGAAGTTGAAAAGAAGTTTTTTTAGCAGTACAACGAAGATAGATATAATATAGAAATAACACTCCTTAGTACCCGAAAAGTTATGATGCTGTGACGAAAATACGGTAAGTAGGACTGAGTGTCATGGAAAGCTCAGTCATCAGAGCCGGAATTAATTAAAATTTATTTTCCACCCTGGTGATTTGCTGATACTGTACGTTTTCGGTGATCTCGCTAGCCCAATTGGCGTGTCCCCGCGGATTTTAGGATGGGGTGTGCTGGTTTGATTTTAGGTTTTTTAATGAAGTGTTTGATGTTGATGTGCTTAATGTGCAGGTCTCATTTCAGGTTTTTTTTTCTAGGTGTCTTTTTATTGTTACCTTAGCAAATAATAATATATGGTACTTAAGCTTCACGGGCTGTACCACGAGTAAGTCGACTAAAGTCAAAAGCTGGTCTATCATATCCGAAAAGAACGAGAAATAAACTGAAACCAAATCGTCATGCTAAATGAACGATTTTTATATATGAAAATATTAGCTGTGAAGCATTAATAAAATCTCTACTTGTGTATTTTCATTGTGTTTATATCGGAACAATCCATGAGATCATATAATATCAATAATATACAATGCATAAAGGCATTACAGGCAGGCATTGCATCATTTGTATGCATTGCATATGTTTGCATTTCCTTGTAAGGTTAACTTGAATGCTCTTTGCGGTTGAAAGAGGAAGTCAATGAGGGAATATGAATCGCCGTTATAGTACTATTTGTGGAAAGAACAGAACCCCAAATTCAGGATGAGTCATATATATATACATATATATATATATATATATATTATGTCCTAAATATCGTATTATGGCATCAAAGGATCGTTGTCACATTTTAGTTGTTGTCGAGGCATTTTTAACTAGTCTTTGATGCATTATCTATATTAATATGGAGATCGTATTTTTACCGTTCTTTACCTCAACATACCTTCTCTATCCTAACACACCTTCAATATTTTCTAATCTCAGCCACACAAGATTACAAGACAATCTCATATTCTCATAGGATATTGCTTTCAAAACATTTTTAAGTCATTGCGGATGGACTTATAAACGCTGCATTGGGATATGGTATATATTTAACTGCTTCAGCTATTTCATTTCGTTAAAAGGAATCAAATTATAGTTGCAGTTAGTCTGTCACTTTAAACCCATACAGAGTGCTTTAGTTTTACTTCAATTATCGAATGGAAAATGTGCTCTATCCATATTGGCTTTATGACCGTAACTTTCTACTCATCTATCATCATCGTTGTCGGTGATTACCTATTCATGACCTCTTTATGTTAATGGCTATCGATACCACATCTAGAAGTAGTTGATGCTCAGCCTTGTTTACAACGCTTTAATTTGACAGAGAATATAGTACTGTTGCTCTTGATTTTGCAAAAAATGAATGATGTCATGCCTGTTGCTTCGTGACGTCATATTTGAAACATCTGAAGTTTGTGACGTCATGTTTGGAACGTTATATCTATTGCTTCAGTGTTATTTAGTGAGGTGAATTAATCGAAACTTATTTGTAGTCGTAATTACCGGTCACCTGCATGCTACAAACGCGTTTAATGGAGCACTCAGACGGTAACGGAACGGTGACGGTTGCACAGGATCTCACGGAAACGGTTGGTTTGCTGATGGATTCATGCAAAATTGACTTTAAATAACATCGGAAGTGGCTGTTTAACGTGCTTCTGAAGTTGTTTTGCCGTCCCATTTCTAATTGATGTAATCTTAGTGATGATCATTTTCGCGATCGGTGTTGAAATCAAGAGGAAAGCACCACATGAACATAAGAAGGTTGGTTGAACTCGGCTCCGGTCACGAATTAGAACGGAGCCAAGACCGAATTAGCTCAGCTGCATCGAAGCTCGAGCTTTCAGAAAACGCTTGGGGAGAAACGGTCAGAGCGATTGAATTTTTGTCACTTTGATTGTCTTTGCCTCATTGCTCCTCGTGATGGGTATTTGTCACGTTTGTCGTCTTTTCCTGTTGCTTCGGGTTCCCGTTGGTTTAAGAGTCTCCAAACAAGTGGGGTCTGTAATTTAGGTGTACGGTCGTAAAAAATTTCCACACCACAGTTTGTGGCTATTTAACGAGCAAGCGAATGTCGTTATTGTTTTCAGGCGGAGGTGAGGCAAATTGTATTGACGACACCTGAAACCGATCCATCACACAGGTAAATATCAAACTTTTAACTTTTGCTGGACTTCTATGTTCCCTTATATAAAAACCTACACATATTTGAGTGAGCTTATGCTTATGTGTATAATTTAACCTGGTAACACTATCTTACGATCCCCAAAAACCTTGTGTAAAACTGAGCAATATAAAACTTAATTTCAGTATATCAATTTTAGAATGGGTTTTTTGTACTGAATTTGCTCCAGAATTGTGTATTTATGGTCATCAGTTGAAGTATTTTTACAACTAAATTTGTGATAAGACGCATATAGTTTCTATCTAAGATGTTAATGTTCTATGTTGAGTATTTATGATAGGATTTATTCCTATTTGTGATACTAATAAGGTTGTAAAGCATCTTTTCGTGTCATTATATTCTTATTGTGATCAAACACTCATAAGTTTCCCTCATTCTACTTCGATTTTAATGTAAATTTGTGAAAAAGTTTTCTTTTGGATGAGGTAAAGAGGAGAAGAGGAAAAAAGGAGTAAATCGTTTTGTTCAAGGGTATCACATCCATTTGTTGCTTCATATCTGTTGTGTATATTTCACCAGAATGGGTCATTGTAGAGTACGATGGGCAGCTCAAACTGTGGATAACGAATTCATGGGTAAATACAAGTCGAAATGCTGTTGCATTTACAAGAAACCGAAGAAATGGAATGAAGACTCAGACGATGATAGTGACTCGGTTAGTTTCGTGACTGTATTTTCGAATATTTGGAGGGGGGCACTAGTATCTGATGGGAAGTTAATAAGATCATTCGACCAGGTTGTGCGGAGAAGTCAAATGCTGGATCGGGCACAGAGGAAGTGCGAGATGAAATTAAGCTGATGTTATCATTTGCCCTTGAAATAGAGTGGTAGGTGTGAACTTGAGTGTACATCTTTCGCCTATGTATTGGGCGGGGGAGGGAAGGGTACTACAATCCTGGCTGGCTTATCCTTGGATATGATTATATTTGAAAGCTGCGTGCACATGGAACGAGCCAAGCCAAGACGGGTGAACCATTTGCTTCCACGTATGGCCACGGAAGCTTTTGGGCGCGTTTTTTGGCCGAGAACAGTTTGATGGGCCTATATAAAAGGCAAAGTATTCTACAACGCTGATATGGTAGTCTGCAATAGTATTTCAGGATTGCGAAACTGGTCATTGCAGAGGTCACGTGGAGAAACGTCATCAGAAGGATGAAGGGGATGGCAGCAAGCCAGGACCAAGCAATTCCACCTAGACAGTTCAGCTTGTACATTGCCTAGTTTATTTTTATTCTTCATTTATTTATATTTATTTCTGATTGTTTTCTTTCGTGAATTAGACACCTTCGCTCACTAGCGCTTGTATGTTTATTACTGCTGTTGAGTGACTCAAAAGGAAAGCAGAAGAGGAGAGGGAAAATGTAGTTGCCTGCAGATCTCATGTTTCCGGGATTTGAATAGAAAGATGTTTATTCCTTTTTATTCTTGAATGAATCTTTGAGTTTTTTTCGGCTTTATCGAAAATCTTCCAAATTTTGCGGATTTTAGTTAAAAAATGAATCTTTGAGACGGGCATAAATACTGCAAAAATTTGAATAATAGAGATTGAATGTGGACGAATCTTTGAGGAAAGGTGGGAGATGGCACTTTAAATAATTTTTTAATGATCTTAGAAGCTACCTATTGCTTTAAATTAGCAGAAAATTTTTATCGGTTGAGTTTTGTCTATGCAAACAAAAGACAGCTTTGAGAATGTTCATTTTATTTTCCTTCACTTCCTTCTTTTACGATGATCGTAACGTTTTTTTTTTGCGTTTTAGCAAAGATATCTGACTATTACTTGCGCTCAGGTTAAAATGGTGGCGCCTTTTTTGACTACTGGAAAAGATAAAGTGAGGTAGGAGGCAAGGGAGAGGGTTGAGGAAGGGGGAGGAAGGAGTAACATTTAAGCGGTAAGTTCCGACACGTTTTGTCGAAGAGGGGTGAGGCAAATGAAGCTAAAAGTAATGCATGCGTCATTCATTTTATTTTTTTGAAATTAAAATATATGAATTTATAAAATCGAAGAAATATAAATATTTTTTGTTGAGGTTTTTAATAGAATTTTCTCGAAATGTTTATTTAAACATTTATGTTTTCCTTCACTATAAAGTGTGTACACATATTGTTGTACTAATTCGAATGAGTTGAATTTTTCAAACCTTTTGTATTGTTGAGGTTGATGTACGAATGAATTGCCTCAATTGGTCTTGACAAATGAGACACTAATTTAATTCCAGTTTCTTTTTAAATTTCAGCAACACCGGCAGGGAAGAAATGAGAGGAAATAGTGTAACAGGAGGGAGGAGGGTGGTAGATTTAGAGAAAGGAAAGCCCGACAACAGTGTTCGTGAGGGTGATATGATGACCCAGTATATACATACGACCCTCTGAAGCTATGCGCCCTATCAGATTTAGCTAGCTATCGTGACATATTTCCATCGATGTATTATGGTATTGAAAAGTTGTGTTATCCTCTTCTTATATCGTTTTTCATAGCTGCTGTTTTAGTTATGTATTTGATTTATGAAATCTATGAAATTCATCGAGTAAATGCGGAATTTTTCTTATCATCTTTGTAGGTCGTTCATTCATTGCACAGTCATTTTTATGATGGATTTTTTCTTTACGTAAGCTAGAAACGAATGGGAATGGTGCAAGCATTCGGAGCTAAAATTTTGGGAACCATCGAAAATGGGAGGATTTATAACGTTCCCCGTTTATTTCTAGCATAGGTTTACCGCATGCCAGTTACGAAGTTACGAAGCATAGGTTTCTATTCGATTGATGCTTTCTTCTAAGTATTGATCGATAGTCGGCAGGTGACACATTTTTGTGCGCTCGTCTTTATAGAATCCTTGTCTAATTATGGCAGTTAGTATCTCTGTAGCTACTATTTGTCTGTGTGTAGGCTTTTTTGTTCATAGAAGAAAGGGAAGAACGATATCTGCTTGTTTTTTACGTAGACTTGGGAATAGATGGGGAGGGGATCGGTAAAAAAATAAAAATTGTATCTAATATATATTGATGTTTTTCAATTTATTTCTATTTAACTTTATTAGATATGCATCTAATCACTGAAATATTTATATGATTCAACAACCTATGCTGTTTTGGTTTATTTCTTTTTTTTTTGGGAAACATGTGGGCCTACATGCATTAGAGGTATTTTTTCATGTGACTGTATTTGCATGACGTCATTGAACCGATGAACACTTTGTAGTTGTTGCATTCATAGAAGTTCTGAAACGCTTAACAGACACTTCATGGCTCAAGTTTGAAATAAATCCATATGTTCTTGTTGATTGGTCATCCAAAGGGATTAGGGTGGTCTCATTTATGGCGATAAGTTATCTTAGTTGATGTCGAAATGGACGAACAGATATAGAAGGATCTTAATGGCAACTATGCGCGTGGGTTTGAATGTGAACTTAAATAAGCCCGGATGCAATAGATGGCTGTTAGAGACTCCGTAGCGGAGCAAAATTACATACAGGACGGTTTCGAGATGTCCTTTTGTAGAATTTGCTGAAAAGCTTATTAAAAGCGAAGAATAAAGAAAACAGGATTGTACTCTACGTTGTAATGTTGAAAATACCGGGCACAGTTGAAAAAATTTGTGGCAAATGAAGTAAACAACATTCTTCTTAAACACCATCTACCCATAAATTATGTCCCATGCGAAGAAAGGAGAGTTGCTCATCATATGGGTTCGTATTTACAATTTCTCCCCGTTTTTGAAAGACCTTATTCGTTATATTCAACGGCACCTCCTGGTCATATGTTCAAAAACGTCCCGTTGCAACTATTGGGAGCAAATCAACGGTTACTTATAAAGATTGTCGCTAAATTTTCCAAGGTAACAGGTGAGGTGGATGGATAAGGGGGAAGAGCTGGATTAGCACAGCGTTTGCATTTTCTGATCTACGTGTATATCTTTTTATCTCTCTATGATTTCTTCATAGTAATGAATTTAAAGAATCATGGGAAAATATCTAATTTAAACCGAAATTTAACTATGCGAAACTTTTAAAAATATCTTATAAAAACATTATGCAAATTTCCAACTCATAATGCAACCAGATGAGTCTTAAAATTTGCTACCGATTATAACGGCCGCTCAACATTGATCTTTCTTCAGTCCACCAATTTATTGGTGAGCGTTGCTTACATAATCTATATTCAATAAACGACTGCACCAGTTTCCCTCATGACCATGGCATTTACTGGTCATTTTTGAGCAGATTACAAGTATATGCTTCCACTAGCTAAAATTGACCGTTACCTTCGCTTTTTTTTGCGTTTTTTTTAACCTTTTTACCGTTTTTACAATGAATATATTCATTATTCTCCATCATTATGAACGGCTATGAGCAAATAAGCTCTCAAAGGGATCTTTAATCGTATACGGGCCGTTTCGGATCTATCATTGCCATTAGTCGTCTAATACAACACTATGCAATACTGTGCACAATTTTTCAAGATAATTAATTGCAAACTCAATGTAAATGCATATTTATATGATAAAAGAGTCATCTGCAACAATTTTAAATTGATAATTTCGTTCAACCTTATTACATTAATTATTATATTGCATCGTCTTCAATGAAATTATAAAGTTGCAAAGTTTTAAAGATTTTCCATGATTCTATATGTTTCCTGCTGAGATTTTCAGGAAATTTTATCAAGAAAAAAAAGATCGTTATTTTCATCATATTTTTGCTCTCTTAATTTGTTGTTCATAACTTTTAAAATAAATCACATTTCATATATAGGAAAAATAGGTATTTTCTCATGTTTTTTTCATAAGTAAACATGACGGGATGATTTAATGAATCGCTAATCGTAGACGAGTCTGAATGGGGCTCTCTTGGTATCTAGATATAGATATATTCAAGTATTCGCAACCTTCGATGGTGGTCCTCGATAACCACGACGTTTAGGTGCCATTCCACGTTCGATCACATCGTATGCCATTTCGATTATTGAACGCCTTGGATCCATGAATTCCAGGTCAAGTAATCTTTTAGCCTTCAAATAATAGAAGTGAATATTCGAATGAATGCTTTCAAGGATGAGCGCATGCCGACTAAATGAGATAATAAAATTGAAGTCTGGTTCTTTCTAATCCTCTCCATCCTCCCTCCCTCCCACTCGTGTCACCCCTCACCCCCCCCTCCCCCCGCCCATCCAGGTCTTTTTGTGTGCCCAATCCCATTTACGCTGTTCCGTTATTCGATGTTAGTTCAGCACTCATCAACAATCACCATTACATAACAACTGAAACGAATGCGATAAAAACCGAATTTTTTTGAAAATAATTGCAAAAAAACCTTTGTGTTGTCCAAGTGTATCTTGTGACCAACTCTTACGAGTATTTCACGTGCTTCACGATCGAAAAACGAATAAAACCACAATATCGGATACGGAACTTCGAATCGTGGTAAATAATAACCTTAATATAGGAACATATTAGATTTGCAATTTAATGGGGGTTTTTTTTTTCGTTAAAGATCGAAGAATATCCACATAGGTCAGAGGTCAGAGGTGATTAATCGTTCAATCAAAAGGTCGTCTATTTGTCGTTTATTTTTCTTTACCAAAAGATTTATGTTATATTCCCACCAAGTAGACCTCAGATATGAAGAAGTTATTTAGACTCTTCTTTTGATCGAATGTAAAATAGATAGAAATGATGCTGACAGCCGCCATTTAAATTCATAATCACATAGCGCCGAAAGTTCATAAAAAGAGTATTTTCTTTGCAATAAACAATTTAGAAGTTCACCTTTAAATGTTTACATTTAGATTAAATGTTTTAAACATTTACTTTCAAAAAGATTTTTGCAGTAATTAAGATTCTTCATTGCCTAAACAAAAACAATTCCAAGGGAACTTCCCATAAACTTTAGGTAACATCTATAAATTCGAATCACCTTGTGGGCCAAATTCTTTGCGTAGAATATTAGCGATTTCAATGAATGAAATACTCGGTTGTGCTGTTGCAAGAATCCTTTCGCCATCCGTTTTTGATTCTCTCATTGCTTTTATATGTGCATTGGCAACATCACGTACATCCACCATACCAAATTCAATCGATGGTACGGCTGGCATTTGATTATTCAAAAATCGTCGAATCACCTCAAACAAACCATCGAATAATGCAATTATGATTTAGTTTGTTCACTTGATTACCTTCTTTTCCTATACAAATTCTATATTTTATATATCATTTGATAATTTAGATTCTTCTACGAATATATATATATATATATATTTATTTATTTATTTACCTATTTATTTATTTATTTATAGGGGAAAGAATTGATCTTTGATCCATAACCATAACGATTCGTGGGTTTTATGTTTGTTTGAAAAGTAGAAGACCGAATTTGGAACTACTGAAGATTAGACAGACTTTTGTTTAGGAAAAAGAGAAAACTTTCTATTAAAGCCAGAAGAAGAACATAAAAGAAGAACGACAGACTAGAACTCAAAACTTCCGTATTTTTAGGGGTTGACTGTATTCCAATATGATATTGCCACATATTTCTATTACCTTATTTTATCCCAAGCGCCAAAATTTCTATTATTACAGTAATTATTACCGTAGATAAGCGTTAACAGCTAAACAAATATTACCGTAATGCTGGTCCCTTCAACATTATGAAGTAATGGTCCAACGATAAGCGTAGGATTGATAACTGTTAATTGAAAATTGACACCTGCAAAAATGATAAACCTGTTTTTCGTTACACGTTTAGAAATAAATCTTCGATTGTCTCATTCGACGAACGCAAACTATAGAATGAATAATACTGCTCCATTTGTATTTAACTAGCGATCCTAAAGAACTTTATAGAATAGAACAATTATTGGCGATGACCTGAATATAATGGGAATGAATAGGAATTCATCTTTTTGGTATTATTTAACAATGATTATTTACTGATATAAAGATGTTTTTTTCTATTATTACTATTTTCGTTTATTCTATCAATAAAATCGATATAAATTTTAAAAAAACGAAATACGAAATTAATTGATTAATAAAAAACTAAATTTTAAAAAGAATGAAGGAAAGAATAGATCTAAATTAATATTATAGTTACAAAGAATCTTAAGCATAAACTATTTTCTATGCAACCAAAAAAAAGTAATGAAGAATATATATTTCCAAAAAATATAGCTGTAATCGTCTGCGCCGAAGAAGATGGTGAATGAAGATCACCTAGCATTTGATATGAAGGAGTATTATCACTCTTTATTACCTACCTGAATCACCGCGAACAAAATCCCAAGCAGCTTTTTCAGCCAGCGTTTTACTCTTTGAATAATTAGGTACTGCTTTCGAATCGGCATTTGTCCAATCGTCCTCGTTGAATAGCCTCTCTGGATTATCGTGTCCTTCTTAAATAAATATTAAATAGAAACAATTTTGACAACTATTCTATACCAAATGTAGGCTCATTTTAATAATATACGCATACATTCTACACTTTTTGAGCTTTACAAGTACATATTCTGAACTTTTTCTATAATAAATCAATATTAAGAGTATTAAATATTAAGGAAAAAAATATTAAAAGAAGCGAATATTAAGCAGCACCAAGATCGATCTATTATATTCTATTTCAATTTGAAACTAATGAATACGGCATTGAATTTATGAACCAAAAAAATTTACATTTTATGTAACACTTTTTAAACATATGACGTTACAATTAAGAAATTTTATCAAATATTAGAAAACGCATTACGAATTCACATTCGCATAATGACCGCATTCATATTGCAAAGAGAAATGTTGAAAAAATAAATAAATAAATAAATAAATAAATAAATAAATAAATAAATAAATAAATAAATAAATAAATACCGTTTATTGCCGCAGAAGAACTTGTAAGTACAACTTTCTTAACGGATGCTTCTTGAGCGGCAGCACGTAAAACACGAAGTGTACCATCAACAGCCGTTTTTATGATTGATTCGTCAGCATATGTTGGGAATGGACTCGCCACATGAAGAATATATGTACAATCTTTTACGGCACTGAAATTATTAGTTGATTTAAAATCAATATTAAATCAAAATACGGAAAATTAAATAATGACATTAATGGGTGCTTCGAAAAACTATATGATAGAACTAACGGATGCATATTTCAACGCCGATGAATTCGGTATCGAAAATGGCGAGATATTTCAGCAACAAATTATATGTAAGTGCAGTAATTACTATAAGCAAAATATTCAATACTGTTTGCACCATAATTTACAAATAAGTAGCTGGATCCGGTAGATACTTCCGGACTCAGATCCGTCCAACGTTTCGTTTGTAGAGTTATTTCGAATTCATCGGCTGTTCATCCATTATTTCCAAAACATTTGTGACGGATCTTACAACCGGAATAGCTCACATGAACTTATAGAAGAGTTTCATATTGTATTTATCTATCATTGGCATAGAGCTGCATATCGAAATACTTGGAAGTTGAATAGGCATTATTGCAGATGAAATAAGAATAGAAAAGAAAATTTGCATTTTTATTGAATATTCCAGGATTACAAAAAAAATTATTTGTATGAAAATGTCTAAAGAAATACTCTGCGATAGTATTTATAGCATTTGGACTACAAGTTATTTATTAAATCCTCTTAAATATTAGCTGAGAGTAAATTGTTTTTTTTTTTGAAAATAAGTTCATGCTCGATTTCTCTCCGTTGAATAGAATATTGCTAAGATTTCTAGTACCATTAATTTAGATTAAAATGCTAGAAACTTGATTGTAGCATTTTTCGATTTTTTTTTAAAGCTTAGTGACGGATTTTTTATATTCAGCTAAATTTTTAGCAAAAAATTAAAAGCGAGCTGTTTGTTCGATGATAATAGATGGAAAATTGAAGCATTCTTTTGTTTTCTTCCAATTTAAATATTGATGCATTAGGTGCAACCAAATGATTGTCGTNAATAATTGTTGTGTACAATGAATACCAAGAAAACCAGATGCACCCGTCACCAAAACTCCTGTAAATTAATATAGAATTAATAAGAAGAACAATTTAGAGAATTGAAATTTTAAATATTCTTTTTAAAAAAATTTGGAAATAAAAATTGGAAAAAATATCTGCCTTATATATTTTAAAAAAATTATTTTATCTTAGAATAATACCGTGTGAACTAATGATAATAAACGATGATCAATGAAACATTGGATTAGCTATAAAGGTTTTTTTCTTCTTTTGAGAAAAGGAAAATATAAAAAAAAAAAAAAATTGTCAAGAGGAAAAGAAGACAATTGATATACCACACAACCGGTTTTCGCTGAAATGCTACTCATTGCAGATCGACAGATTGAATAAATTTTTCATTTAAAAAAGCATAATAGGAAAGACCGCTAACTAAATGGATCATCCTCATCTAAATGGGAACACTAACTGGTTTTACATACAGAAATTCTCGTAGCAACATGAAATCTTGGATATGAGCCTAATACAATTCTTAAATTGTAATACTACTTACTAAATATAGTATTATGGTGTTAAAGATTATCACGTAGAAGTGTACGTATGGTCAAAAATAGTCTAATTTTTATGACCAAATATTCTTGAAAGACATAAAAAAGAAATAGAAAAAATTAATAGACAATAAGATCACCTATTATTCTAAACAAATAAACGAAATAACACAAAACTACTAACTAAGGATGACATTAAATAAATTTTTTGCACTCAAAAATATCCACCAAATTAATGATAATAATAATTAGCTCACTTATTTTAGCGTTAGATGAATCCATAGCCCCAATAAGTTCCAATTGAAGGGTTATTTTGTGATATGCAAATTTCAAACAATCGTTTCAGTGCAATATTACCGGCCTGAAAAGAATTCTTGAATAGGATAGTAATAATGACTTAGAAAAATCATTGTGTCGATGATTTTATAAACTAAAAAATCATTCACATTTCATAGTAGACGTATAATTTCGATAATATCCACCAAATCGATGAAATAATTCATAAATTTGAGCAAAAATGTCGAAAATGACTTGCATTATTTCTAAATTCAACATAATCGATCAACGATCACTCGAAAAAAAAAAGAAACAATGGAACACTCTTCCATTTATTGTCTTCATCTAAACTGACCGACTGTGTAAATCGTCTTGTAAAATCTTTATTTACATCATCCAGGCTATAAACTTATGGCAATTTAAGGATTGATTTTAAGAGAGGATAATTAATCGACAAAAAAAAAATTGGGCTATTTTAGATCACCGACGACGCGAGATTATAATCTCAAAACTCAATTCGACAATTTTCGCGATCCGTAAAAACAAAACAATCAAATCAACGGAGCTCGACGACATTCATATTATACGATAGTTGGCACATAGAATAAGATCAATATTTTCGCATCATTTAATAAATATTTCTAGGTAGTTATAATAATCTCTACACTTACAGTAACTGTCAAATACCGTATTTGCTCGTTAGAAATTCTCATGCTTTCGTTCATTTCAATACTTACAAATGAAGATAGCTAAAAAAGATATAAATTTAATTATAGAAAAAAAAACTGCAGCAAAATTTCATGAAAAATGAATCGGAAAATCTTAGAGGTTCAGTATCATAGAAACAAATTCCTTCTCTTCCTTAAGGTCATCCCCCCCTCTCCCTCAAAAACAGGTCATTGGAATAGAAGTGAGCACACCGAGTGGGACAGACGAATAGACACACTAATGCAAGGTTACCACCGTTGAGTGTGGCACATTTTTCGCTCGCCGATTATTTGCAAACGTTTCCTTCCCAGCAACTCTAATCGATAAACATCAGTCATTTTCGTACAGCGTAACCCCCTATAATATATTAATTGCTGGGATATGCGAAGGAAATGCGCTATTCTGCGAGTGTAGGCAGTTTGTCTGAGTGTCTGAATAAATTCCAAAACATCTATCCCATGTTTCTAAAAAAGTTGATATAAAGGTTTACTTTTAAGTTTAGATAGTATGACATCACTATCAGATACTATTACAGTTCAAGTTACCCTTGCAAGGTAGTTCAAAAGTAATTCGATAACTGAACAAGACAATTCATGAAGTCAAATCTTTACCTCTAATAGGCCATAAGAAATCCATAGATCCACTTTTTTTCATATGTAAAATTATAAAGCCTTTAGAAGTTTCCCAATTGGTTGCGTGAAAATTCGCAATTGCTTTATCAGCTCGTAATGCTTCCTTAATCATTTCCGTTGATTAAGAGACGAAACTAGAAATTGCTCTAACAACAATGCCAACAACATCGGCAGAAATAAATGAATTACTCGAAAGAAGATGATAAAATAAGATGCGAATTTTCTGATGGATATGCAAATTGTACGAATACTGAAAGCTGAACAGAATGAACAAGTGGGAGAACCATTTGCAGAAATATTTGCATATAAAGAAGCAAACTACAACAATCGCGAAACTAAAACGAATGAGGAGCTCGATAGCTGATATTGAAGAATATTTAAGTTGATAAAAAGCAGTGAACACGAAAGAAACCTCATCGATAACTTAATCCAGATATCCCACAGCTTCAGCCGGTATGGATATCTCATAGTCTCAACCAATCCGGATATGCCACAACTTCAATCAGTCCGGATATGCCACAACTTCAACCAGTCCGGATATGCCACAACTTCAACCAGTCCGGATATGCCACAACTTCAACCAGTCCGGATATGCCACAACTTCAACCAGTCCGGATATGCCACAACTTCAACCAGTCCGGATATGCCACAACTTCAACCAGTCCGGATATGCCACAACTTCAACCAGTCCAGATATGCCACAACTCCAGCCAGTCCGGACATTCCACAGTTTCAACTAGTCGAGATAATCTACAGCGGTAAACATCATAGCAGTATGCCTGCGAATAAGCACCACTAAAGTGAAAGAAGGTAATTTCGATAATTCTTTTAAAAGGCGAACAAATTAAAAGCATAAACGAATTTTAACTATTTCGGCACATCTATAAAATGTGCAAAAATGAAAAAGCAGAGTATAACGAAGAATAAAGAAAGCTGGGAAGCATTCATCAAGAATACATCAAGAGAGGACTTCTACCGTCAGAAAGAAGTGCTGAAAAGTTCGAAAAGGAAGTTTTCGATAAAAAGCCACTGAATGGCAGAATGAACACAAGTGGTTGACCGATACCGCAATGAAAGAGACGACAAGCAGGAAAAGGTAGCCACAGTGAGAAATGATGGTTAGGCGAGTAGAATGACAGAACAGAGGTCATAGACTGGTAAAACAAGTAAACGCCGATATCTTCAGTAAGATGGGGTAACCTTTTAAGGAAAACCACGTGGAAAAAATGAATCGATGAAGAGACAATTATCCATAACGTATGCTTTTGTTAACTAAAGTGAAATAAAAAAAATTAAATCAACATAGCAACACAAACACATTCACTCACAATATAAGGGAATTTACAAGCTAATATAACCCCTTCTGCGGGTAATTTAATAGCTCGAGACAGATTATAGACTGTGCGAGGAGATCGGCGGCATAGTGGGGTTGCTGGGTGCGACTACGGGATCGTTCCGCCGGTCAAAGCCATCTTTCTGGATGAGTCCCTCATTTTTTTTCCACCTTACTGTATTAGTAATGATAAACTGCTAGCCCTTATACCTGTGTCGTCTCGTAGTTTATTCAACCGCTTCTTGACTGAGTGCGCAGATCGTCAACGAGACCTGGAAGACTAGACGAACCGAAGGGAGCCGATCCTCACATAAATTATTTATTCAAACTATGAATAAATAATTTAGTATGTAGAAATACATATAAATAATTTAACCAAACTGAATATTTGCATAAATGAAAAAAATCATTTCTTTTTTTTGCATATCTAATTCGACTCGATCGACTCAAAAGATGCGTCGGTATAATTAGGTGTATTTGAATAAGTGTCATTCCTTTCGATGATTGATCAATTTGAAAATTGCTGTGGCTTACTGTACATTACAGGCGTATCAATAAAACTTCCAACTTAAGCTTTAACAATTCCCAACTTGATATTACCGGGAAAATAGATAAGCGAAAAGATAGAAATGCGAACAATTCGAGACAACTCACTTCTGCTTGCACAGTGAATTTCTGAGAGCGTTTAAGGATCGTTTTCTTTCCATATAAATTCAAATGAAACAGGCAAATTGATTAATTCAGATTTCTTGAAAATCATCAATAAATTTGAAGAATTGCATTTAAAAAAAAAAAGAATTCAATTTTCCATCTCAATTTTTACCAATAGAACATATCAACGACCAATATAAGCTGAATAAAAATAATGCCCAATAATACAATGATAAAGTATATCATAAACAAATACACTTATAGGCTTCACCCTCTCGTTCATTCTTTTATGAAAAAAATACTTTATAGGAAAGGCTATTTGATGGACTTGCAAAAATTTTACGAATAAAACTTTCATTCATGATGAAGAAGCGAATATCCGGCGCTCACTTTAAACATTATTCGTTTGAAAACGACTTATACCCTCGGGGCGATTGATAAATGAACAAATCCCGGTGGAGAATAAAAATGAACGAACAAATAGTTAGGTTCTATCGAGATGAAGAGACAAATCGAAATCGACACATTTCAAAAATTATGCTACGCTTAACGACCCAGTCATATGGAATATATGATGATATACTTCAGTAGAAATATGTCCTTCTATATAAAAGTGGATCCTTCTCTTATCGATGTGGAATGTTGCTTTCATATACAACTTTCTTCTGTTGTATAGAAAGAAAGTTTTACTGTTCGAAAATATTTTAAACAAATCTTAAAACTTGTTCGCTTATGGTGTTTCAATATTATAGACCACAAAAAAAAAAACCTGAACTCTGTAACTCTTTAAAGTGCAAAGAAATTATCATCAGTTCATATTATTATATTTCGTTAATAGTGAATAAAATCATGTAAAATAAAGTGAAAAAAATAATAATATCACTGTTTCTCGACACTCGCAGAAAATTCATATCTTGTTGTGTCAATAAAAAATTCTTTTTCCTCTATAAACTTCCTGAGTTGCAAAAAAAAAAAAAAACTCGAAGATGAAAAAAAAATCCGATATCATGATATCGTAAAAACAAATAATTTTTAAAAAAAGCCTAAAACTGCCAAAACAATAGATGGTCAAAATATCCAATACATAATTTTTTTTTTACTAAGACCTAGATAACGCCCGACTTCAATGCAGTGCAACATTAGACCTTATCAACACCAAATAAAATTACAACATCGATAAAGCCTTTCAAATCCCGAAGAAATAAGAAAAAATACAATAAACGGAACAAGAAATAAGTTAATATAAACAACTGAACAAAAAAAGATGAAAAAAGAGTTGGCAATTAATCACACTCAATTAAAACATTCTGCGCTAACGACAAGAAGTAGATGAAATAGTGCAGATTTGACCCGATGTAAATAAATTAATTTTAGGACAAAACCGGATATAAAAGGGTTTTTTAAATAGTAATTTAATTCTTATGCTTAGAAAAATTGCAGTATGCGCTAACAATAAATTCTGCATTATTTGTAGTCAACGTACACATAGGTAAGATTGTAAAACAGGTAAGACCACTGGATCTTATTTAGACATCATTTCGATTGGAAATGAATTTTAAAATTTCCACCTAAAGAACTTAGCAACAGCGAAAAATGGTATGCGATAAAGATAAGCTTCAAAGAATAAAAAATTGATAGAATCTTTCAAAAATTGATCTAATTCATTCATCTAGTCATAGCCACACAAGACTAACTATAGGAATTTGGACATTATTCAGGCTACATTTTGCTCTAAAACAGTCTATTTGTTATTTTTACTCACCAACCATTATCAAGTATGACGACATTAACTCTACGACGTAAAACTAGGCTATTAAATAAGAAAAGTACCCAAGATTTTAATTCATTCATCTAGTCATAGCCACACAAGACTAACTATAGGAATTTGGACATTATTCAGGCTACATTTTGCTCTAAAACAGTCTATTTGTTATTTTTACTCACCAACCATTATCAAGTATGACGACATTAACTCTACGACGTAAAACTAGGCTATTAAATAAGAAAAGTACCCAAGATTTGCCCGTGTACCTTCCCGTTTCAAACTAGGCTATTAAATAAGAAAAGTACCCAAGATTTGCCTATGTACCTTCCCGTTTCACCTTGATCAGGGTAAAAAAAAACATGCCATCATTACAGTGTTTACGAATAAATTCACCGATCCTAGTATTCTATCCACGTATTAAGAAACTCCGTGATCGTGTCCGTATCCCACTTTTCAATATTTAACGTCTGTTGTGTTTCACCGTAGATGTCTTTCAATTTGATCGTTGGAAGAGTGCCTCTAACATGGCGTACCTTCACATGGTTACCCCATTGATTGACCATATCTGATTTCACAAAAGCTGAAATATTTTATAATTTCATCAACAAAAAAAAACACTTCATTCATAGGATAAACAAACTTCAACAAGATTTTGAAAAAATTATATCTATCCTGAAAATCATAAAGTTATAAAATCATTTAAAGTTGGCAGAAATTATCTGTGAAATGACAAGGATTCAAGACAGAAATATAAAAAGCAACTGAAAATATTTAAGTCATCACTTATGATCGTTGAATAACAAAAGATACACTATCGGCTAATAAAAATAATCCTATATTGTTGTAGATTGCGACTAATTCGATTTCCTCGCTGTGGAAATTTTCAAAGTAAATCACTATCATTTTCTAATCTACTAACGACGAAATTTTATGCATTGCATTAAAAGAAGCTAAAAAATATTGCAATGTAAAATTTATTTCACTTACCTTGAACTTGAGGAAAACGACCCAAATTGCATTCGCATATCTCGATATGAGCTAATGGATATTTCTGAAAGAAAAAAATTGTTAAGAGTCGGTTTTCTTAAATGTGATCAGATTTCTTCAAAAGTGCATAAATAGAGCGGAGAAGGACAAGGAAAGATATTGTCTATTGTCTATTCGAGTCCTGTCTGTTATGTTGGAGGGGGGAGGGGGGGGGGAGGAAGGGGGGGTCTTCCTCCACTAACACCAACAAACTGAAATTTCTTCAAATGCGATAGCGGGGCAGAGCGGGGAAGGAAATGAGGAAGGAGAAGGAAGAAAGAGGGCTGAGAAGAAATCGTTGCCCAACACTAATAGAGCACTAAATTACATCAGTAACGGAATCAAGGTATTACTGTATCATGCAAGCAGGTAGTCGGGAAACTCATATGTGAGGAAGCACATAACTATACCTATTGAGTAACCAAAATATTTAGATCTTTTCTCATTTCCTTCTTATATGAGCCTATAAGTAAATGCTCACTGGAAACGCTTTAATTCGAGAATATGAACTAGTAGATCCATGATTACCGAAGAAAGAAAGTGGCCTTTGGGTGGTAACACTTATCATTTAAAATATGGGCTCATTAACTTTATAATGCTAAGAAAAAAGGAAAATTTTTTTAAACTGAAAATACAAGATACATTTTCATACACGTTCTCGACTGAAACTGAAAAATATTTTTGCAAAAATTCTATCGTCAGTCGCTAACCATTTTACGATAATTTATAAAAAATGAAATTTTGCAAATGGTCACTGCAAATTTTGCAAATGATCACTGATTTCATCAACCTACTTAATGATAACGATAATGGCAATATATTTTCTAATATTACTGATGTAAAGTTGAATATGCTTATTAATATTCCAATCAAAGTGCTATTTATCTGAAGACATAAGTGTTACCTGAAGTTGTAGTTCACCTTCATTGGGTGTGCAACATGCATTGCAATCATCTACGAGTTGATCGAGATGAAATTGAGTTAATTCATTACATCTCGAACATTGAAGTGTTTCGCTATTGAAGCCGGCATCACGACATTGACTCAAAGTTTTATTCTCACAAGAAACCATTTCCAACGCCTTAAATAAACTCTTTAATTTTGCAAGTCTATAGCCAAAACGCAGAGCGTCTGCTGCAAAATTGCCACAGTAAGGTCACGGAGTGACCTAATTTTCTAAGCCCCCCCCCCCCCCCTCCTACGAATTTTTACTACCATCTTCATAGACAAACAGTAAGCTATATGTAAAGAAATCTATCCATCTATATTCCCTTCTCTTGATTTCATTCCCTTTTCTTTTATTCTTGCTGGCTGCCTTGAATATGACTGTAGAATATGTGCGAATGGCAGTGATAAATTAAGCAATAGGCTGTTGCTTACCCGAAAGAAGGCACCCCTGCAGCATTACGGAGCCACCACATTGCCGGTAGCATTTCCTCTCCTCCCGAACCTAAACTCAAGTGTTAAACTCCCGACTATTTGGAAGGTCGCGCATTTGGACGATTGCCAGAAAACAGCGAAGGATTCAGATAAGCCCTACCTGGAAAAGTAGTATGAGCACAGCAATGATCTGCCACGGTATCCAGTTCATCTCGATGACGACTTCTTTTTGCTGTAAACATTTAAACTATCAAAATAAAAACAAATAAAAATTACTGCAGAATAAATAAATAAATAAACAGGGGAGAGGTTTTTCTAGAGTGTAGACGAAACTGAAATTATACTTAGCTCATTTTTTGTTAGTAGGTAAGTACTTGCACGACATGGATAAATGAATAACAGCTAACAGAATAAACCATTTAACACATAGTAAAAAAAAACTTGAAGGACTTCAAACTTCAATATGAGGTACTCGATTGTCAAACCTTTCGTCAGCAATTGAAAAATAAGAGGGAAACTCTATGCTTAGAGCATTCTCTTTGAAGAAAAAAATTCGAATCAGTGAAGTAGAAAATATACGAGCAAAAATATACTGTAAAATAGAGTTGATGAATTAATTCGCTCTTCAAAAAAAAAGCTTTAAAAATGTCCGCTTTCTAGATATATATAATATTTGAAGTAATAAATTAAAAATTTATTACTTCAAGTATTTCCTTACCCCCTCCCTCCATCACATCCTCCTTTTTGAATTCGACATAAGCGTAAGCAAGCCAAGAGAAATGACAACTTTCTGATAATAAAGGATATTAAAAATATTTTTATTATTTAATAGTTTCGCTTATTCGGTTCAGCTGTTGTATTTGATAAAGCAATTTTTCCATTCATATTTCTTGCAAAGTTTCACTGAAACTGTGAATCAATAGATCAGGGGAGATTTCCTTAATTCACGAAAGATCCCCTACATTGGAAGAAGGTGGAATTTTTGACACGCAATAAAACTTGGATCAATCCAACTTTCGACAATAATAACGTGTTTTAAAAGAATCGCTACGCAACGATTGCAAATGGCGATAATTTGGAAGCCAACTATCGCAGTCAGGCTATCCCTTCGAAACTCTTGCAAAATTGAAGCACCAAAATTGTAGAAATATTTAAAGACAATCAATCATTGCTTACAATGTTATCAGTGGGATCCGCACCTTGTTGGGGGAATCACTCCAAATATACAGTAGAAATTGTAATAGTTTCAGATTGATTCGAAAGTCTTCAAGACTCATTCTGCAGGTATTCCGACACAAGTGTATCGATCTCATCTAAACCTTTACTTTACTGTTGAACTATTTTTGAATATAGCATTCAGATATTGTCCTTCAATCGTATTGCCAATATAAAGATTGTTGAAATTATCGAAAATTGATTTCCATTGTGACGTTCCATATATTATTTCTCTGACAATTTTTAACCTGGCTATTAGACTGTTTAAAGATTTTCGTTATGGGAAATTTATAGTTGCCATAGTGCGTAATTTTATCTTATTTTATGCTATGAAGTCATGAAGTACATCATTCGACACTATCACTTCATTCACTGAGAAGCGTAAGCGGCAAACATATATATATATATATATATATATATATATATATATATATATCAGTTGATAAGCTAAACATTTTCTATAAACAGTATTTTTTGCAGTTTTTCAATTCAGACTTATTCCTATTGGAATAGTCATTCGTAGAGGATGGCTAACATTCAAAATATTTCGATATTTGAGAGTCAAATTTATTCCACTTTTTCTGATTTTGATGATTGGATATTTTGCGCATCCTCTCTCTTATTTTATATCTCATATAAGCCTCTTTTTTATTCTTTTCAAAATCTATAAATTTATTTACTTTTTTTTGCCCTTTTATGTGAATATTTTTTATTCATATAACCTCCTGATGTACATACGCATTTATACTGATACATATCGATATATATCTTTCATTCAAATATGCAATATTTCGCTATTCATTTGAATAGACACGATTGAATTAAATTTAATTCAATTCACTCATTCGTTAAAACTCGAAAGAGAATGGAGTTCATAACATTCGTTTCCAATAATATTACTAGCGTATTTTCATAAATTTCTGAGTCATTTCATCGTTTAATTGTTACTGTGTAATTGTTGTTATTTCATAGTCCAAAAATTGGTTTTTTTTCGGGCAGTAATTGGCCGTAAATGATTTGTTGGGCCATAATTGGTCATAATTTTTAATTGGAACTATCTAATCAATATCGATTTTTAATCAGGTAAGATCACTTACATTCGACGATATACGATTTCAATTTCAATAGCATACCTAATCGAATTATTTTTTTGTATGACTTTGAGTGACATTCAAATGCAACGATCCACGCAGCCTATATAACAGTCACGCTACTCATTTTTCATATGCATAATAACCAATATGCTGTCAAATATTGCATAATTATATCAAATCTGGAATGATCGAATTGAATAAATGATTGAGGTGATAGTTATTTATGCTTCATAATATGGAATTATTGAAATTAATTGAATATTTCACGTATCCAATGTCAATTCCGATATTTAAGTATATTCTTTATAAGTATACAAGTGCATTCCTTATAAACTTAAAGCCGATTTCATCTCGGAGATGCAAAGTTTACGTTGGAGTTTATTACGTTGCAATTCACATAGAAACACGATCTGTTGCATAATACCGAATAAAAATATACTATATTACGTTAAATGAAGGTTCCACTTTGCATACCTATATCGTTCGCTTCATCGCTTTTACTAGAATCTTTCAGCAAACACACTAATGTAAATGTGCTTTTCAAATATTTGCATATTGAGTAAGATTTCAAAACCTCGATTAAATATCTACATACTTAGTCTTTGAAATTTTCCCAGGTAAGAATCATGCAAGAATTTTGCATGACTGGGAATAGAAGCGGTTGTTTTTATTATGTTGATTTTAATTTTTATGAATAATTACAAAAAAGCAGCATAGTTTAAGCTTGACTCTTTCTCTTAGCTGATGTAAAATGACCCATGATCATCTCCATTAGCATTTCTTAGCACATCTAAACTTTTCTACGATTATAATAATGATCATAGGCAGAGCGGGCAACTTGCAAGATCGAATCGAATGATGCAGGAAGTCGATGCATTTGACTACCATATGTCGAAATAATATAACCCCATGTTTATTTATAACTTTTAAATTTTTCACCTTCACTCTTAGAGAATCCTCATTTTGATGCATATAAGCTGCTGAAAATTGAAAAAAAAAAAGAATTGTGGTTATTTTTTCATGCTATTATAAAAGATTTACGAACGGAAATATATTCGTCAATGACAGCTGTCACAATGAGAGCGTAAAAAAAAACGATGTTTGCATAACAATTATTGGTGATAGGTCATTGAACAATTATTTAAGCTATCGTTTTACGGCGATAGAATACGATAGAGAGAAAGGAAATCAGAAGCGATATTTAGTTGATCGTTTTTGGCGATCAAATATGCTCTCATGCATTTTTTTTTTAATCGTATTCACAATACTCGTTGATTACAATCGAATTGATAGGCTTTTATTCCTTTCAAGTTTGTATATGCAAATTATAGGTAATATTGTAAAGTGAAAATTATGTGATAATGTAGCAGTAAGATACAAATAGAGTATAAATTAAAATTTATGCAAATTTTTGAGCAATAATAAGTAGTGTTTCATCTTAACAATTCACATATGAACTAGTGGAAAATTGTTATTGGAGACAATGTTCACTCATTCAACGATATTGTCCACAAAACTACACAGAAACTATTGTATGAGGTATGCATATTTTTTGTATTCATCTCAGCAATAACTTCAAAACAATTCACTATCTTTGTGCACAATGTAGTGTGTAACTCTTTGTTGAAACGATTCCCACGAAAAAAAAATTGAAACTGAATGAATGCATACGAAAATCCCTTTGTGGCCTAATTTTTATCGAATTTCCAGGTCTATGAATGCGTATTTGTGCCAAACATGAATGTTTGACTTTCTGTGGCTTCCGGTATTTTCCGACGCCTCGATCTAGACACTGATTTCTATCCGGTTTTTTTTTTTTGCTTTACAACATCTCAGTGAGGGTATGATCGTCTTCTTGTTCTCTTATGATCCCCTTCATATTCTATTTTTGCTTTTACAATGTCATAAAGCTTCTTGATTATTTTACTACATACATAATATATTTTGATGAGACTTTTGAATATAATATTAGAGGTTATTATAAGAGTCGAAGGTTGTAGTGGATAAGCGGAAGATATTCAGTCGTGTCCAGCATTTGAGGCTCAACTAGGAATAATTTCAAAATCGAACAGCTAACCTAGGTTATTGGCAACTACAAGCAATAAAAAAATGTGTATTGTGACTGACTAATATAGATAGAATATTTGCTTGAACCATCAAATAATACACTGAAATAAGATAGAGTGCAAACGAAAAAGCGCAGTGAGTTTTTTTTTTTCGTTTATATTTCAAATAAAAAATGATAAATTGTAAAGTATCATAATTTCTGACGCACTTCTAGAATTCTGGAATTATCCTGGCACATTTTTGGAGCTTCGGCTTTTCGAATTTCGGAAGAAACCAAAATCTATGCTGGAATCTCAAAATTTCTTTTTTTTTTTACTAAGTTTTGGTACGGATTTAGCAGCTTGAAAAAGTCTAATATTGCAATACCAGCATAAAATGTTGAAAATCGGCTTTCTACAAGCGAAAATATAAGTGAAGTAATTTTTTTTTTTCAAAAAGTGTTAGAGATATCTGTTTGTAATTTCATACGATTGAACGATGTTGTAATCTTATAATACAACTTTAATTCCACATCTTTAATCGCCCATTTTTGTGCAGTTATTTAGTGCTTAGCCAATCAATGAATTTAGGTCTATCGACTAAAACCCACTAGAATCAAACATTTGGTTACTGATCAGTCAGATTTTTGAAGATGATCACAACTAAATATTTTTCCATTTTTTCCGTTATTCTCGGAAATACGTTAAGACCTCTTTCGCATAATTTAATGATTCATTAATGCAATATTTGACAAATTTAGCTCTCTTAGTTTTGAAAAAAAACTAAAATTTTAACGGCAAAAATGATCAATATTAAATATTTTCTCAATGATAGGAGTGATAAATAATAGATTATCACAGCTATATCACCTAATATTTATCACGTATATTAATATGAAGTTTATTAGACAATTCTAAGTCACAACTCAACAACACATCGAATTGTTCATGAGTGAGTCCAAGTGTAAAACTGATCATCGAAATTCTTTAAATTGTGGGAGTTAGTAACTAGAAATTATTATAAAGAGTGCTGAGATTCGGTTTTGAAATAAAGGCGATATTTTAATTGCCAATTCATTGTTAATATTCTGTCTAAATAATACGCGTTGAATCGATATCGAAGATCTTCAAGCATAAATCGCTTCCGCTTTATTTGCTGATGAATGCAGTCTTAGCAGCAAATATCGAAGGGAAAAGGGGAGGGGCAGAGAGGTTATAAGGCCATCACCAGTATAAGTACCGAAGAAACCACACAAGAGTGGATGCACCTTATCACGACCTTCCTCTAAGAGATCCCCCGTCGACCTCTCTGAGTTGATACTGATCTAAGCACAATTAACACTCGCTTCAACCAGTTTTTGAGTTGAATTCGTAGTTCTGCCTCATGTTTCGCATTCTTCAATATTCTTTAAGACAAAGTTTGTTCATTGCCCAGCCGATATGGTTGGTAGGTGGGCAGAGGACGATGTGTGCTCGTTAGCGACAAGACGTATCGATGTATTATCTTGCATCCCCGCTCTTAAATGGGGGTCTTTATATTGCCCTTCCCGATGACCTAAACGATAATGTTTAGTTGTCTTGCTGAACTTCGGAAAAATATTTCTCTTCTTTTCAATTTTTGTCTGCTCCATAGAAAACAAATTCGAATTGTTGCGCGATAAATTTAAGCCAATGTGAGCAGTCAATAGGTTGTGTCATCAATGTTGAACGATATCTGCCAAGAGATCCTTCTTCCGACAACATTCAGCTCCGAGATAGATCTTTCATTTATGGGACCACTCTGTATGCTTTAGTAGAATCCTGAAAATAGTAAGGAGCATCTGCATGATGCCAGAAATCAATGATGCTTAGAAATGAACTGAGGCCTAGTAAATGTAGAGGCATGTACGATATGAAGGAGGCAATCAAGAGTAATGTATGCTTCTTCGTGACAGATGAGAGTGGAATGAATGAAGGTTAGCATATGCTTCTTCCTGACAGATGAGACTGGAATGAATGAAGGTTAGCATATGATCTTTTTTTTTTTTCAAAAAGTGTTAGAGATATCTGTTTGTAATTTCATACGATTGAACGATGTTGTAATCTTATAATACAACTTTAATTCCACATCTTTAATCGCCCATTTTTGTGCAGTTATTTAGTGCTTAGCCAATCAATGAATTTAGGTCTATCGACTAAAACCCACTAGAATCAAACATTTGGTTACTGATCAGTCAGATTTTTGAAGATGATCACAACTAAATATTTTTCCATTTTTTCCGTTATTCTCGGAAATACGTTAAGACCTCTTTCGCATAATTTAATGATTCATTAATGCAATATTTGACAAATTTAGCTCTCTTAGTTTTGAAAAAAAACTAAAATTTTAACGGCAAAAATGATCAATATTAAATATTTTCTCAATGATAGGAGTGATAAATAATAGATTATCACAGCTATATCACCTAATATTTATCACGTATATTAATATGAAGTTTATTAGACAATTCTAAGTCACAACTCAACAACACATCGAATTGTTCATGAGTGAGTCCAAGTGTAAAACTGATCATCGAAATTCTTTAAATTGTGGGAGTTAGTAACTAGAAATTATTATAAAGAGTGCTGAGATTCGGTTTTGAAATAAAGGCGATATTTTAATTGCCAATTCATTGTTAATATTCTGTCTAAATAATACGCGTTGAATCGATATCGAAGATCTTCAAGCATAAATCGCTTCCGCTTTATTTGCTGATGAATGCAGTCTTAGCAGCAAATATCGAAGGGAAAAGGGGAGGGGCAGAGAGGTTATAAGGCCATCACCAGTATAAGTACCGAAGAAACCACACAAGAGTGGATGCACCTTATCACGACCTTCCTCTAAGAGATCCCCCGTCGACCTCTCTGAGTTGATACTGATCTAAGCACAATTAACACTCGCTTCAACCAGTTTTTGAGTTGAATTCGTAGTTCTGCCTCATGTTTCGCATTCTTCAATATTCTTTAAGACAAAGTTTGTTCATTGCCCAGCCGATATGGTTGGTAGTTGGGCAGAGGACGATGTGTGCTCTTTAGCGACAAGACGTATCGATGCATTATCTTGCATCCCCGCTCATCAATGGGGGTCTTTATATTGCCCTTCCCGATGACCTAAACGATAATGTTTAGTTGTCTTGCTGAACTTCGGAAAAATATTTCTCTTCTTTTCAATTTTTGTCTGCTCCATAGAAAACAAATTCGAATTGTTGCGCGATAAATTTAAGCCAATGTGAGCAGTCAATAGGTTGTGTCATCAATGTTGAACGATATCTGCCAAGAGATCCTTCTTCCGACAACATTCAGCTCCGAGATAGATCTTTCATTTATGGGACCACTCTGTATGCTTTAGTAGAATCCTGAAAATAGTAAGGAGCATCTGCATGATGCCAGAAATCAATGATGCTTAGAAATGAACTGAGGCCTAGTAAATGTAGAGGCATGTACGATATGAAGGAGGCAATCAAGAGTAATGTATGCTTCTTCGTGACAGATGAGAGTGGAATGAATGAAGGTTAGCATATGCTTCTTCCTGACAGATGAGACTGGAATGAATGAAGGTTAGCATATGATCCTTCCTGACAGATGGCAGTGGAATGGATGAAGGTTAGCATATGATCCTTCCTGACAGATGGCAGTGGAATGAATGAAGGTTAGCATATGATCCTTCCTGACAGATGGCAGTGGAATAAGAATGAACCGCAAAGGTGTCGAAGAAAAGAGCAGTTTGTTAGATAACACCAAATTGTCCATCATTTCGTTCTTTCACAACAATCGCTTATCTCTGAGAATTATCTTCGAAGAATTTATTTATTGTTTATATAGATTTATGCCTTTTTTTTTGAAGTTGGCTTATCAGAGATTTCTGTCGCAATATGTTTGATCTGTGTAGCACCATGACAATTGCGCTCTTTTTTTATAGTTTTATTGTTTTCTCGTAGTTAAAGCATATATTTTCACGATACACTTCTTTAGTTTTTAAATTTTATTGATGGCCCAAATGACTTTGTTACTTGAGAATACATCAAAATATTCCTGTTTTATTATCGATCGTGGCTTGCGGTCGAATACGGAACTTCTGAAAAGCTTAAATTACCACCAATTATTTATGAGGAGGGGGGATGAATTGTCGGCGATGAGTTGAATCAATATGAGTATTACTTAAACTAGATGCAGTTATGTAGTCATTTCAACAAAGCACAATTTCCCAACAACTTGTGCCATTAAACATCCATATAGGTACAATATATAACTGTACAGTTTTATTGAGAAGTTCGACACGATTCGATATTTAAGTTGAATACTTTGAGGGCTATCATTGATAAGTAGCAATTTATAGTTTGTCTTGAAAAGTTTTATGCTAATCTCTACGAAGTAGAATAAAGGGCCACTTATGGATGTATGGAATGAAGTGTGGAGATCCTTGATGTAATTGGTGAAGAGATAAACGAGTCGCATAGCTTAGAGATGGCTTCTTTTTATCAATTGCTTTAGTGTCGCATCGAAAGGATGGAAAAAAATTTCCAAGAAGGAAGAGTTCTATTACGTTTTGTCTTTCTCTTTTTCCAAAAAATAAAAAAAAATTCCAGAGAGCGATAATTTTACTCTGCGAAATATATGTGGGCGAACGATTTGAGTGACTTTTCGATGATTCGAGAGCGCCGAAGGGCAGCATTAAAATTTTTGATGATTCATACTTCTTTCTTCATGACTGAAAGAGCTCACATTTTTGAAGAGAAGATCTCAAATTGGAGCTTGCAAGAAGCTCTATTTGAACATATTATGGTATTAGTTTTATCTTTTCGGAGAATTTCAAGCTTAATCTGTTGTAATGAAAGAGATATGCAACTTTTTTCTAGTTTCGACAGGTTTCACGAATAAAACTTCTTTCGCGTGAAAAGAAAAAAGTGCTATATGGTGGCGTTGTAATTCATGAAATATTTTCACATGAATGAATAGAATTCAGATGTGATGACGGTAGTGCAAATCGTTTTTTGCACCTTCTTGTTATCAACATCGATACTTCATCTCTTTATAGGTGGAGAACAACTTCAACAAGGTTCTTAATAATTTTTTAAATTTATATTTAAAAATTTAGAATTGTTTTTTTTTCTTTCAATTCTATATATTTTTCTTCTGCAGCAAAAAAAAGTTCCAAGATATAAAATATTTTTTTCCTCTTTGCAAAAACTTTCAAAAATTCCCAGAAAGAGTTGAAAATAATTTTCTCTTACAATTAGGAAAAAGCATTTTCCAAGTGTTTTATATTTTCTAGAGCATAAACTCGTATAGAGTGCCAGCTTTATTATGATCATGAACAATTGCATCAAATATATTGTATCTTTTCTTCATTGCTTAATTTGAATTTTCTTTTATATTTTTTAGATATCGTTTAATATGTGTATGATAGATTTTCAAAGACTGTAAATCCGTATTCGATAGTGACATTTCGAGATGGAATTTTTTATATTACTTCAACCACCATTTGTATCGGTACACTGAATTTTAAAGGCACACGGACAACAGAAGCAATAGTGATAATTTAGTGTGCTTATAACTGTTAAAAGCCCATTTATAGACAAACATAGTAAACAATAAAATGTTATGAAGTAAATAAGTTATTAGGAAGTAAGTTATATTGAGTATTTTACCTACAACAATTAATAAGATATACGAAAACGAAAAGGGTATTGAAATGAAAAGGTGGACAAACAAATTCCCCAACACCAAAAAATAAAAAAAAAAAAAAACGGAATTGCAGCGAATATACAATCACTTCAAAACTATACAATTTTTATTATATTGTATAGGATGGATGACGTCAATTATGAAAACTTTACTTGAAAAAAATTTTTTGTGATTAAATTATTTTAATCAGAAGTTGGTGATAAGTTTTGAAAAATTTTTGTAGGAAATAATTCTCGTAGAAGCAAAAAATTAGGTCTATTGCCTCGTATTGACTTGTTCAAAAAAAATTTTTTGAAATAGTTTTATTGTTTGAATTCATCTCGGTTAATTCCCATATCAAGACAACCTATATTTTATTAATGAATAGCTATTAAATTAGCTCACGTTAATTATCAGGTATGAATGATCTCAAGCAGCAATATTATGAATTGAATTTCGATAAACTTCGTGACGTTTGGTATACTGGTATGATGCGAGGAGTTCTTAAGGTTCTTTTTCTTTTGTCTTATCGTATTTGATAATACTAATTTTAGAATTTAATTTAATTTCTGATTATGATTGATACAATTAATTGCATTTTATTGACTTCATTAAAGATTTTGCGCTATTTTCTATTTGCAAGTTATGTTCTATTGAGAATGAATAAAATTTGAGATAATAGGTAGAAGACTAGAAAATTCTGTTTTATACCTCTTATCTAAGACTTTTAGAAGTGAGAAAATTTTCAGAAACGAGAAAATTTAGCAGCAACAATTTTTCATTCACGAAAAATTGACAAGGAAAGTCTCCGTTCCAACTATTGTTGAAAACTCCTTTATAAAAAGATTACCTTTATTTTGTTCTTTATGAATTATTTCGTTAGAAGTTCTTTAGGAACTTTTAGTTGCAAATTGAAGAATTGCCTTTCTTTCAAGCGGGAATAATTAACAATAGATAGAATAAAATTTCGAATGCAACATCATAAAAAATTCTCAATTCTAGAAATAAAATCATAATACGTGGTCTTTATTCGTAATTCTTGTTTTTAAAAATGCTTTTGAATTTAACTGAAAATTTGAAATTAAATTTTTTCGAGTAAATTCTCATATAAATATTCACGAAAATTAACGTTTAAGTATTAAATGAGATGAATTATGAACGATAATGAAGCGATGATGATTGAATTTATAAGCAGAATTTTTTTTTTTTTTGAATAAATATATTTGCATATTTATATCAAATTAAATAAGTCAAGTTATAAATGTATTTGAGTTTATAGTTTAATAAATGTATTTGAGTTGGAAATCGGCCATAATTAGCTAAGATATTATAAATTTGAATGAAATTAAATGAAATTAATGACTAAATAGAATTAATTATAGGCAAAAGCAAAAAATTTATGTGAGAACTTATCACAAAACGAATGTGTGTTATATTCGCTGTGTACATCAGATGCTCAAACATTAGTTGAACTTGCGAAATGTGTTGTAACACTTCTTGATGAACGTGATCGTCAAATTGCTATCAACGAAGAACATCGCCGACAACTTCAAGCAGGTACGTATAATATGATATATTAGGACAGGTATTTTATAGACAAGTGATAGGTAGATAGGTAAATTTAGACAGGTGTTTAACTCCGTTTATTTATTAAGTTATATTTAGAAATTTGTTTACTCGAGTGGTACTTCCATGAACTATTCTCAAAAAAAAAAAAAAAAGGTTTTTAGCGGTATACAAATAGAAAGAGAGGTTGAAAGAATGAGAAAGTAAGAGAACAACAGAGATAAAGAAGAGGAAGTATTTTACCTTTTCAACAATATTTGCTACCTTGACAATAATCCAGGTATCGTAAATACCTTCTCAATTACCTGAGCTGTACTTTATGATTCTGTAGATGAGTAATAACAAAAACGATTTCTCTATCCGATTCTCTTGTATTTGCTAAAGAAAACCATGAAATTCGTTGAAAAATCGACATTTAAATCATTGCAGATGGATTAAGCATCTTAACAGCTAGGTGGAACCCCCTTCTTACCAACCCATCCCACCATCATCACTCCGCGATCCAACCTCCTCCACCTCCCTTCTTTCCCTTCCAACCGTATCCACATCCGCTTGACTTTAGAATACCAAAAGGAATTCATGCAAAATTATTAAAGAGCATCGATCTAGCTGAAATTAACATACCTTTTCAGGAATAACACCAGTGGAATCACAAATATTTTCTCGATTTCCCTCATTTGAGTATATGAATAAAGAGTTGCGTACAATGTTAGCAAAGTTAGAAACTTCTTTCGGCGCATCAACTCAACAACAACAACAGTCAATACATCTCAGCAGTAATGAACCTGAAAATCGATCAATAATCATGAAACCCCTCCCAATACAATCTCAACCGAATGAAATCATGATCACACCCTACAAAGGTTCCACCGTGTCGTCATATATGAACAACGAAATACCTGCTATGTTTCAAAGGGTGAATGAAAGTTTCTTGCAAGTATATCCCTCCAGTTCTAATCAGTTATTGACCACTTCAATAAGTGATCAAAATGACACAGGTGATCAATCAATATCAGTCGAAGGGAAAGCACTACCTGTAAAAGTACCTTTGAAAGCAGAATTCTACAAAGAGGATATAGATGCTACAAGTATTCGAAGTAATTATAGTACCAGCCTAATTAATAGCAAACTTATGGGTAACAATCGAAAAAAAGATCAACAAATAATTCGCTCACAAAATCGAAGAGATCATAAAAACAACTATAACAAGAGGCCCGGGAAGGATCGCTATAGAACGATCGAAAGGAATTCAAGTGAACAACAAGTGGACTCTGGAGGCATAAGTGGTGATGCTTTCAAGCAGGAGAATCTCCACAGACTTCAAGGTGGAAACACCAAACACGATGAGCAGAAAGCAGCTATACCAATTGAAGTAATGCTCACAAAAATGGGATCTATAAAAATTGCTTGGCCCGAAATGAGGTGAGAATTTTCTCATTTGTGGAATATAAATAGTGAAATCGTTATGTCAACAATATAAAAATCCCATTTTTCTTACAATAATATATAACTAAGGTGCAATAGTAATATTACTGGTGTTTACCTGTGTATACACCTAGGTATATGTATGTGTCCATTTGTTCGCTCATACGTAGATTGAATTCGTGTCCACCTTTCGAGGTATTCTCGGCTATCTGTTAGGTGAATTTCCCCAAAAATAAAGCTCTATTTAGCAACCATTGAAACAATCGCCTGATAAGTAAATGAATTTGCATATTACTGTAATATGCAATCTGGATGCTTCTTAGAAACCATTTTATCGATCAATTTAATTTTCGCCATTGAATTAGTTACCGAAAACCAAAAAAATTGGCAAAATTCCAAGCGGTTATGAAATTAAAAACGAATCGAACCAAACTGAAGTTCTGTGAACGAATTGGTGTTTTTTTTCCACTAAGCAAATTTTTTAAAAGATTTATTCATCGATTGAATTTCATTTTTCGATCTTTTGCTTTAAAATCTCAAAAAAAATGTTCTTTTTTTAAGATAGGAAATCAAAGTTAAAGATAGCGATTCACTTGACATTTTACGAAAGTTGAATATTTCTTTTGCAAAGCACAGAAAATACACCAAAGAATCTCATAGCTTTTAAAATCAAAGAATCTCATAGCTTTTAAAAATGTAAATTCAAAATTTATTTGGAAAGATTAATTTGATGCATAAATTCAACCGTTTAGGCGTAGGTGTATACCGACGTTTATATATTTATGCAAAAATCAAACAGTTAATCATTATAGAATTGAATATGTTTTATGAACAAATTTATTCATCTTAAATAAGTTTTTTTTTTTCGCCGTTAAAAAGTTATGATTTTCAGTCAATAAAAAATTTATTCGATTAGAAACTATAACTCGTTTGTGATACAAACTATAGCCATAGATTTATTTATTGACAACTATTTCTTTATTGACAGCCACAAAATTTTAAATTTTTGAAAAAATATTCACCGCAAATATCTATAAATGTTTGAAAAATAATTTAGTGCAAATATCTATAGCTAGAATTTCAAAGTATAATTGCATCAAAAACTTTGTAAAATTTCGTATATTAGAGTGCAATCTATTCAACAGATCAACCACATTAGAGATTGAAATAGCTGTAGGAAATTTTAACTATTATAGAAGAAAATGTAGTAGTGTTCACTTTGATCATATGTCTATAAGCATAAAAAATTTGCATATAATTAAGATAATTTATTCAAAATTGTGAGCAATTATGTGGTTCAACGCTTATAAGCAATTAGGAGAGGGGCGTATTAATCTTCACATTTATGCAAATAATATGTGCAGTAATTTTAATCAACGAAAAATTTCAGCAAATCTTACCGGAAGTAATCTTAAAAGTAGTGCACAAGATGATGGGAGCTTATTTAGGAATGAAACCGATTCAACGTCTCGAAATCTGAAGAAGCGATCCGAGGTGCATAGTGGAATATCTGTCATGAATCGCAAAAAACGTAGACGACGCTCATCGCCAGCGAGTACTAATAAAATTAATGAAGGTAATAAAGGTAAGCATCTTGGATTTCTCATCTTTAAGTTCGGAAAGCATCAATCTATAAGTTCTTATTGAAAAGATAAACTCGGAAGTATTACTGGCTTGAGATCCTCGAAGAAACGTGATTAAATATTTCAGAGAAATCCTTGATAATTCATCCAGAATATTCTCATCATTTTTAGGTCCATAATACTCCGAACTCGTACAAGACAAATTCATCTCTCCCGCTCCTCCCCCTCCCCCCTCCCCTCCCCACCAATTCTGTGCGCACTGTTATCGAGAAATTATCTTTTCATATTATTGGAAAAGTAACATATGAATTGGAAAAGTAACATATGCCTCTTTAGGATGAGCAACATTTTTAGAAATTAGAATTTTTTTTCAATTTTGTTATTTTATTGCATTTGCGGTTTTCATCCATTCTCGTATCTTTTATTCTCAATTCTTAATCCTACCGGATAAGGAATTTGTCGACCGGAGAGGGATATTCTCAATCCTTAATTCTATCGGATAAAGAATTTATCAACCGTAGAAAAATATTCTCACTTCTTAATTCTACCGGATAAAGAATTTATCAACCGGACAGAAATATTAGGAATATAATCTATTCAAAATTTATTCTTGATAGATATCACCTCCACATCTCAACTATTAATTTTGCTATATGAATATATTTTATGAGGAAAACGATTTCTACAATCCTCATTGTTCAGTTTCCTTGTTCTACATTTACAGGAATGGGAAAATCTCGTCAAAGTTCAAAGAAACGATCTAATGTCGAAAAGTTGATGATTATTCGTGATCATTTTTCACGCGTCGCTCAAATTAACGCATATATGAAGAGGATGAATCAAGAAAATTCGAGGTAAATATTTCAATAATTTTAGATGCATTATGCAATATTCAACAAATTTTAATTATTCGAATGTAATTTAATTTCGAAAATTTTTTTAAAAATATATTTTGAATGATCGTTGATTATGTTTTGTTTCAAAGGGTTGAGAATTTCGGCTTTCTGTTTAACGATTAGATAATATAACCAATGAATGATTCAACGATTTTGATAAATCTTACAAGATGAATAAATGGTAATTTGTTAGCAGCAAAGTTAAATAAAAATTTTACAGATTTCTTCACGAGATCAATGTGCAAGTGGAGAGTAGATTCGAGACAATTGAAGATGCAAATCAAAATGAGATGCTCAATGATATTGTCGATATGATTAATGCTTTCCAGGTATGAGAATATGTCTACGAAAATATCAATTGAATTACGAATAGAATAAGAACAAGATTAATAAATAGAATTAGGAATGGAATAAAAACAGGATGGTTATGATAATAAGAATGGAAAAAATATAAAATTCGCATTGAGCGAAATATAAATTGAAACATTGATCGTTTGATAGCAATACTCATACTTTTATCCCTTTGATTTATGAATAAATATTGCGAGTAATAAGGAAAAAGATAGCATCGTTGTGTGTTTGCAAAAATAGGGAGTTATCAATGAATTATGCAGGTTGCAAAGATATTCTACGGAATGAGAGGCAATTTTCGGAGCAAGATAGGAGCTACAGAAGTTGACTCTAACAGAAATGACTCTAGGTGAGCATAAAGTCGGAAGTGGATCCCGTCAGAGAACGATTTAACAGACCAATAGTGGAAAATGGAAGTCGACGATAGGTAGAATCAGTGGCATATTTCGGTGAATAGGAAAGAAAAGATTTCAAATTAAGGCATGATTACTACAGCGGAAAACATGATGGCTAGACTAAAACAAAATTATAGGATTCTTATCACGAAATTTGTGGCATGAGTACCATATAGGTTCAAATGAAACTCCCAGATTATATTTTAGAGAATTTCAGCTAGATATATTGGTGACCAGGTTATTTCAGATTATATTGTATGTTTGTCTCAGAAGTCTCAAAAATAATTTTTTTTTTTTTAATATTTCATCACATTGCAGAAAACTGGAAAGGATGGTCCATCAATTTCAATAATGTCGCCGCGATTGTTTTCAATTGTGCCCGAGGCATCAAGACGACCACAATTGCTTTCGCCAACTTTATTAAGCTTCCAGAAGGATGGCTTCTTTTCAGTGCCAGATTTATTAAACGTATCTATTTTCCAATAGCTTTATTTGAACTTAACTAGTTTCCAAATAATCGAGTGATAATTTGGTAAGGCTTCTTCAGTCTCATTAATTTTATTACTTCATATAAATCGCTTGAATATGGAATAGTTTATCTAGAATAGGCTCTGAGTGGTACTGTATTAACGCCTACGGTGCTATCCTTGAGTGGTGGTACTGTAGTAATGCCTCTAACATGTGGAATTGCCTATAACTGAGTCGTACTGTGGTTCCAAATGTGTTAAGCCTTTTTAGATCTTCTATTATGACGTCATGTTGTTAACCAAATCTAAGATATGCAGTAAGTAGTATTTATTTGAACCAAAGGTGGCATTTAGATCATATATGACGTTGTCACGCGAGTCAACAACGAATCGAGGGAGGTGACGATTGTCTGTGACGAAGATCCTAGCTAATTGAACGTAGATTCGACAAGGAGTGGAATCAGAATGAAATACAATTTTTTTTTTCAGATGGCAACCAATCGAAAAAGTGATGCATCTCAACTAGTGGATCTTGTTGTCGAGTTGAGTGGTGCGGCAACAATCCTCAATAAACTCTACGAAACATTACAACCACAAATCAAGCAAGTAAACGAAGTTCAACTACCAGCTATCAGAGAATTTCAACGTCAAGAAGAGAATTGGCAAAACGTTATTGACAGCTATTCAGGTGTTATTTAAGTTGTTCACGTTCGACAAGTTTAACCATCATTTGAAATATTATCGTAACTTAATTAATTGCTCTTGTAGTTAACAAAGATTAATTGCATGAGTCGAAAATTTTCAAAATCAAGCAATGAACAGTTTGAGCACTAATGAGACACTATCCAGTTTTACCTTGAAGGCAATCTTACCGACTCTCAATAATCCCAATATTTTGTATCCTTGAGGCCGTCTTGGAGTCGAAAAAATATCTCATGCTCCGAGCTAATCTTTTGATGTGCAAAAAGATTGATTAATTTTGAATGCTTAACGAAAATTGTTTAAACTTTCTACCGTAAGAATCTCTTTTTTCATTCTTGATAAACATGTTTTATGTTGCTCTGGTTCGTCATTGTTGAAAGTGAAAATTAGAAAATTGAAAAAAAAAACAACATAAATTTGATGCGACAAAAAAAACACAAAAATGACATAATTAACGATTTAAAAAAAAACGCAAAAATTCACTGTTTCTTCCGAGTTTTCAATTTTCTGATAGTTTTTGGGACTTTTGGGATCCGACCATTTCTACTTTCTGGTTTTTTATCAATATATTGACTTAAATTTATAGGTTTTTTTTGCTATTTTTTCAGAAAAACAGAAGTTAGATCTTAAGAAAAGAGGCTATGCACATCTTGAACCAAAACAACTTCAACTCATCTATGATAAACCTATCGGAGGTAAATCATCATTTCTATTTATTTCATTATTCCGAGCGGAATTGGGGCAGTGATATTTTAGGATTTACTTTGCAAACCAACTTTGCATCGAGTTTTGCAATTGCATTTCTCAATTTTCTAGATTATTGCATACTATCACCAAAAGATATTTTCACAGTAGCAGAAGTTATATGTATGCAATGAAAAAAGGCATAGTAGGTTGTAAATACCTGAATAAGGGCAATTTTGACGTTTTTTGGGGGAAGGGAGGTGGGAAGATGTTGTCTCGTATCGTATCGACGACGATTATGAAACATTCCACCTATATGCATCACTGACGGCAATGTTGAAGCAAAGTATTTTGTC
Source organism: Baylisascaris schroederi (assembly GCA_006503575.1). Lineage (NCBI taxonomy): Eukaryota > Metazoa > Nematoda > Chromadorea > Rhabditida > Ascarididae > Baylisascaris > Baylisascaris schroederi. Next base: position 3,552,288 of record QEWY01000613.1, read on the forward strand.
TATCTACAAATATTATTATTCATTATGTCTTGTATGTTTTATTTTTTTTATTAAATGTGAAATAAAACTTGAAATAGAAGATGGAATTTATGATGAAGATAATTTTTACGTTTTTAGTGCTACGTGGGATTGATTTGAATTGGACTCAATATGCAAATATGAATGAAACACAACGTGAGGAACGTCTTGAAGCAAATATTCGACAATTAGCTATGTTGGATGAAAAAATTTCGAAACCAATTGGTAGATACAAAAGAGACGATGAGTTTGAAAGTGCCGAATTTATTGAATTGGTAAGTGAATCAAATTTAATTATTCTATTCAATTTGTGTTTAATTCCTCATTATTCGATATGCAAATAAATATTCAAATGTGAACAATATAATGAAAATGTTAGCTATGGAGCAAAATGATGTGAATCGAATTTGCCATATTTTTCGACATTACATAATTGATGATGAAGTCATAACGGAGTCATAATGGGATCGATTTCATTCGTTGTAGTGGTCGATTCAGTCGGCCTGCACAGAGTTGTCGAATTGTCGTTAGACGGATAGTTTGTTTAAAAAATTATTCGATCATTTTTCACTGAATAATTTCAGGAAGAAGAACATGGTCCTACCTATCGTACATTATCACCGTACGCTTTCACGAATCGTATTGGTCAAGGACTTGCATTAGAAGCGGTGACACTCTCTCCTCATGCATTTATTCCTGAAATACTCTTTCCTGAAGGACTTGTCGTTAGTGCTTTCATTCTTTCTTATTACTTTGGTTTATTGCGAGAAGCTAGAACTAAAGTAATTCACTTTTAGCGACTTTATTACTGCTATAAAGAAGTACTCTAACATTAAAATGATGCACTATTCTTCACTATTTAAAGAAATCAAAAAATGCTTTAAATTCGACTATTGTGATACATGAATCACACAACTTGTAAGGTGATCTTCATTCAAAGAATAGAAATAAAACGTGCAGAAATAGCTTATTGATGAATATTGGAATTTGTCGTTACCTGTGCATGTTTTGCTTCTTGATGTGTTTTCCTATATCAGCGATCACTTAAAATGCTAAATCAATCAATATTTTCATAAAATTTTAAATCAATCTTAGATTATAAATTAAACATTTTCAGTTATATACACTCTCTCCACGTGCTTTCATTGGTTCGGTGCTTAGTCCACAAGCACTTATCGGTCGAATAATCTCACCATCGGCACTAAGAGGCGATGTTTGTTTGTTTTTTTTATAATTTTTTTTCAACGTTTCATGAAAGTAAATAATATTCCACCACCCCCTCCCCAAATTTAAAATTAATAGTACGAGAGCTGAGGAATGAAATTCTATTTGTTTAATTATTATGAAGAAAAAATTTGTGCTGAAAAATAAAATAAATTGCAGCAATGAGCGATGTGGAAATTTATAAAAATCGGAAGAAAAAATCATTCATCTGTTGTGCAAAAATTAATCATACATTAATTATCAGCAGCAATCGCCTCAGATCAAGAACTAAAAGATCAATAAATCAATAAATGAAAGCATATCCAATCAATAAATCGATAAATAAATCAGTGACATAGAAACCAGTTAGCAAAAATACGTTTTATGCTAATGTGCTCAAAAAGCGTAACCCTTCGAAAAATTAAATCTAAAGAATATCAAGCGGATAAACAATAAAGAATTTCAATAAAAAATCTCAAAATTTAGAACAGGTGTTGATTATTTACAGGTGATGTCTCCACGTGCACTCGTCGCTCATGTCATCTCACCGGAAGCATTAATCGCTGAAGTGTTAACGCCACGTTTTATTGAACCTCGCATTATCAGTCCTGAACTGTTGGTCTTCTATCTTCTTAGTCCAGGTATTTCATTATTGCAATGAGTATAGCGTAAGGTTTCAATCGCTTTCACAGATTCGAATTTCAATTAATCACCCTTACAATTAATTAATTTCAATTAATTAATCATTTAAGAAGTATTCATAAAGCGTTAGTCCTTATATTTTAAGTCACTCATGATATTCGTCAAGAAATCACCATATCGTTTAAAGTGATCACAAGCTTAAGTGAAATCGTTCAGGGCGCTCAATGAAAAATCACTAATCCACCTGAGAAACGTTCGATGAATTGGTTGAATCATCGAAGTTCGTTAGCGACCATCGAACAGGTCCCATAGAGAGTACAATATTTGATTGATGAATAAAGAAGAAAAATGTTAACTAAGACTTTATGAGACGCCAAAAGTAAACGGCTGAGAAAGCATTTTTTAAGCATTCAGATACTGCACCAAGTTTAACGAGACGATATTTATGCAATGATGTATAAAATTTCAATGGTTTATTTCATCTTGAAATTGCTCAGTGCAGTTAAATTCATGACGGAAGACTCCTTTAGCCTTTTGGATTTCTGAATCGTGAATTGGAATTGTTTAACAAATAAACGCATATAACTTCACTTTATGTGGCAAACATGAGTAGTCAAATAAATTGAAGATTCGGGATATTATTTTATTCAACATATCGAATTTTATTAAGATATATTAAGATAAGATATAATAATATTCGGGATTGAAGATATAGGGATATTATTAGGGATATTAGGAAGGGATATTATTATTATTATTAAGATATATTAGGGATATTAGAAAAGTAAATTTGCAGAATTTCTTGCACCTTACGTCCTTTCTGATGAAACGCTTGGTGTGTTCATCCTCAGTCCACATGTACTTTCACCTCGATTATGGAGTCATCACCACATGGTCGTCGAGGTGATATCACTTCCTCGCTTTGCTAAACAAAATTTTGCATAATTTGCGAAATCGCCTCATGCATATATCAATTATGCAAATAGAAGATTGTAGTTAAATAAGCAACAACATAAATTCGGCGAACTGCTGTTGTCGAATATACTAAAAGAGTTATTCAACCATAGAAGCTGTTAGAGTGATTAACTCCAGAATATCTTTGAATTTTGCATTCCATCTTATAAAGTCCTACTAATAATGTTTTTCTCTATGAGAATTGAATAAAATAAACTTTGTATCAAGCGGCAACAAGGGCCTTCAAATCCTTTAATACATTCAAATTCAGCATTTCTTCAAGTAAAATATTTTCGCATGAGAATTACCATTTTTGACGTGAGAACTTTTCACTGCGTTCCCATTAAATTCGCTAATGATTCGTTGCCTTAACTGCTATAATGCGAGATTGCAATTTATTTTAGCAAGAATAAAAACTGTGCAGTAATTATTTCAGTGATATATTTTAGATACTTTCTCCCGAGATTTTGAGTGGAAGTTATCCTGAATCTGAGGAAGAACATGAAGGCGACGAAATTGTGGGATTTGCAAAACCAAAAGAGTTAGTCACTATATCATATTATATTTTGATTTGCTTGACTTAATCCTTTTAAGTTTTCACTCGTTGAGATTCATAATTTGAGCATATCGAATAGTTTTTGATTTACAGCCGAAATTTCGATATAATGAGCCCACAGTAAACTGAAGTTTTTTTTTTTTTAAATTGTTTATCTTGACACTGAGTCATGAATTTCATATATTCATACAAATTATTAGTCCTTTTCTCTATACTTTCATTTGCTTAGCAGATTTCAAGAAACTATAATGTCGGGTTATTATTGATAGTAATTACTATATAAGCGAATAATGATGAATCATTCAACTTGAAATATTTTTTCATGGATAAATTTTAAGATTTAAATTTTCAGAGCAATCGAGAACTTATAAGTCAACGTTGAGGATATTCATCGTTTTTGGATATTTTCAAGAGACGACTTTCGGTAACGATCGAACGATTAATCGAACAAAGTGAGCACCAACCTAGGATCGTTGTACTTAATGTGCATACCAATTTTAGAATTGGGAACAAACTCTATTATTATTATTGAAAATAAGTAACCCTTTTCCATTTTTTCACTTGATCGATTTTTGCCTGGCAGAATTTTTACGAAATCTCTTTCCGGCATGTTCAATTCGATGTTTTATGAATTCTTCTAATCTCTTTATATTTTATATCCTCAAAGCGAAAAAGATGTTCGTTAGCGGTTTGCGACAGAGGTGAGTGTCCATTTCCCCTTGCTCCTTCATTCCCTTCCTCCCACTTCGTCCACCTCCCTACCGAGAAGACCCCCACGATCATCCATTATATGTATATTTTGGTTTGTTAATCCATCCCATATTAATCTACTCGTTTTTGTTTTTTTTTTTTGTTGATCTACTCCATGACCTGAAAATTTGGCTCATATTAGATTTATAACGATTGCCAGATGATTTGTGATTATTAATATCTGTAATGTTTCGAAATGTTGTGGAAATGTATTGATTCTAAGGATACAATATCAAAAAAACTTTCTGCCTCTATTAGATGTGACGAACTGATTTACTTATTTATTTATTTATTTATTTATTTATTTTTATTTATTTATTTATTTATTTATTTATTCATTGTTTTTTTTTGTTTCCTTTTATTGATTGCCAAGTATATTGAAGAATATCGCAGCATTCGAGTAGATAGATGCTCACGTAAACGTTGAATACGCTATCATATCAAAATGTGGTATTTAAGCAGTGATCAATAGTAATGAAATTTTTATAAAAACATTGCTATTGAATAGGATGCTTTTTCTTGTGGAGGTCCATTTTCTCGTGTAGACATTTTGAGAAATTTTTTGTTTTTTTTTTCCATTTCTTCGAGGAATATTCCGAAAAATATTGCAATACTCTACCTGTATGCTGAAAAAAAAACGCAATAAAATAAACAAATCAAATAAAGAAGTAGAGTTGAATTCATCATTGTTGTAAATTTTTCTGACACTTCAATTATCTAAACATTCGAGACTTTATATGAAGTTGTTGTTTGTAAGTATTCCGTAATGATATCCAATAATTAAACCGTTTATTAAACGTAGCATATTTTCTTCAGTTGTCTATACGCTTATCATAATTGTTATTGTTGTTGTTCATATATCAGTGTGTTAGCATTTAACAAGACGATCATATCCTAAGATTTTTGAACTTGAAACCAATATGAGTTATTCGATGGATTTTTCAAGTAAAAAAAATGCAAATTTGTCGCTTTTTTTTGCTGTTGCTTTAATATTTTTCATTGTTTCGTCTGAAATGAGAAGAACATTTTAATATTGGAAGAGAGAAGAGAAAAAAGTTATACTAGTAAATGAGATAAAGAAAACGGCGAGTGTTGATTGTTGCTTCCGGGATCACAGAACAGAGCCGAAGTTCCAGTGCACTTGAAATTTCGGGATTGAAATTTTCACTAATGCGCCAGAATCCGAGAATTCCAGAATCGAAATTGCAGAGTTACTCTATTTATTTCTCCATGTTCCTGTAAAATTTTTCACTGAAAAGAGAAGCGAAACGATGGAAATATTAATCTTTTTCCAAACTTGTAGAAGCACTTGATAGCACAAAAGATATTATTTTTCTTTTCGTTGCGGTCGTATTTTGACGTCATTTTTTAAAATATCTCTTCAATAAACGTTCAACTTTGATTGCATATTTTGCTAAAAATTATTAAATTTGCATAATAACGATTGGAATTCTATGCGCATTTTCAAATCAGCGTTCTCGAACCTCTGCATACTCATGTGCCAATATGCATCCGTTTGTTCGTTTATTTGGTGGTTTCAATTCGTGAAATAACTAATGCTAAGCAATTTGATGAGCACAGAATCAGATGAGCTCCTTTGGTAGTATCCATCTTGACTTATTAGCATTTCAAGAAATTATATTGACCGATTGGCTCAATCGGTAAAGCGCTGCATTGGCGTTTTAATGGTTTGGGGTACATGTGCTTCTAGCGTCAATCAGTTTATTTTCTATAACAAGTGTACTAAGATGAAATTGTTCATCAAATAGTTCGTAAATTGTAACATATTATATTTTTGCTTTGACGTATTTAATACGGAAATCTAGATGCAAATACCATCCCAACATTTACGATTCCCAGGATAGAATCTCTATTGATGCAAAAAAAAAAAAACAACAACTTTTACGGAGCTGCTCGCTAAGCGTTAAGCAAATTGCTTCGCTTGGCCGACTTAGAAAGGCGATCCCTCTCAGTGCAAATTGGTTTTTTGTTGATCAAAATTGCCTAGGCCCATTGCTCGTCTCATTTTCAGCCGAATATTGGTGAAGTCGGCTTCCTCTTACTCTCACGCCTATCGTACATTCCTTCTCATATTAGCTTCTTTCTCGAAATATTAATCTATCGTTGATTTTTCCTTCATATTTTCAATCTTTTATTCTCGTTACATTTTTAACATCGTCAAATAATTTTCTTTTCTTTTTTTTTAATGTGAATTGTGCGAAATTTGAATATACATTTGATATACGACGATAGTTTTATTTATTTTAGCTGGTAAACTTGAATAATTTTGATCTATTTTAATGTATAAAATTAATATCGTTGTCTTCACTCATTATCGTTGTCTTTGCAGCAGCAAATAAATTCAGTTGCATTTTTTTTATAGCATTTTATATTTAAGGTCAAAAAAAAAAAGATTGTCAAATTAAAGAAATATGAAAATATATACTTATTTACAACATTCTATCATTGTTGATGAAAAATGCGCGCAAAAATAAAGCTGATTAAAATGACATCATCTAAAGTTGAAGATTGCTGATTGCTTTATTCCTAAAGAAAACTCTATCGTACAGAAAAAGATTAAAACCATTCTATGAGATCATATAAATTATACGAAATAAATAAAAATTTCCAAGAAAACTAACTTTTTTCATTATTTTATTTTATTTTTTCTGCAAAGGAATTTCTGTATTTTCCTTTGTAAGTGTGCAGATTAATGAAAGATTTACGATTGAATTTGGCGATGCAATGAATATAATTATTTCCGGCAACAGTGCACTCATCGAATCTTTTTCATGTAAAGCCGTCGTTCAAATATAGAAAAATTTAGTAATCACCCGATCGATTGTTTTCAAGCCAAGAAAAGCAAACATTTGTGATAATAACTAGGAGTATTCTTGATTACTGATATAAAAGTTCCGCAAATTTATTTCTATCTATGAATCATTGAGTTTTCACAAAATTTTCTACTCTGATCTCGAGCCTGAACCTCAAAGTTCGAAACACTTCGAGAATATTCAAAAAAGTCCCAAAACTTGAAGTACCATAATGAATTGCGCAATAACCGCTGTATTAATGACAAGTATTGCTCAAATTATAAATGTAGTGAATACGCAGAATATATAAATAAACTAAAAAAAAAAATTCAGCATTTTCTGATGGGCAGTTTCTAGTGTAATTTGCGTATAGCACTTCCATTGTCCACTAATTAGAGAATTGGCCAAATTTTCTAACGTCCTTTAATGGCGTTTCACCTATAATAGAAATATTCTTCAACACTCATAGAATGAAATAGCATTTTGCAATTGTTTATTAAGTGATTTGCCCTAGTTTAGGAATATGTGAGCTGCAAAAAAAAAAAAGGATTTCGGAAAAAACGATCGTGCCGAAAAGCTTAAGTTGGCCATCTTAAAGTTGCGTAAACAACTCATTGATAGATTGTTTTTCTCCATTCAATGCGCCATATTCAAATTTTTTTTTTTCAACTAAACGAAAAAAATTCTTTGAGAAAATCATCTAAGGAATTTCATATCATACAAATAACGTAGCGGTAAGAGAAATATTCTTAAGATAAAATCGTAAATTTAATGAAGGGAATAGAAAAAAAGGAGCGCTATTAAACTTTGTTGATAGCCGGTGAATTTCAATGGCTTCAAGCTCCAGTAGTCTAAAGAACTCATTCACTGTGCCTATGACTACCGTTGAATTTGAGCTTAACCTCAGGCTCAAACTCAATCATTGAAGTTCACGACATGCCAAGTTTACTACTCCAGGTGCTATTAAAATACAATCGCAAACGTAGCTAAGCACTAAGAACATGAGATCAACATAAAATGCAATCACGATTACATACCATCATAGCTGTATTAATTGATGAAGCCTCTATTAGATGGACATTAAAAGAACGATCCATTCATGAGGTGAATAATAGAAGAGATTCCTTAAAACGAAATCAAAAACAAAGATTACACTAAGCTTATAGCTATACGAGAAACAACAATCACGCAATACGAGAAATAATACTATAATGAATAGAAATATGTCTATTAAATGATGATCATCAATCTATAAGGGGAATAAACCAGTGGAACAAGTCAAAAACATTCTTCATGTAAAGTCGCATATAAAATGCTGAACATATGATGCCAACAACGAGATTTTACATATATACATTGGTGAATTTCATTAACGAAATTAAAATTAAAGTAGACTTGTATAGATTTGAGGGAATATAGTTATCACCTTAGATTACCAATCTCAGAAGCGACAGAAACATAGAAAGAAGTGGTGTTGGTGGAGAAGAGAAGGTTAAAGCGACCACAATCGTATTGTATCATCATCTTTTAATGCTGATAACTAATGGTGATAGATTTTATCCAATAGTAATAGTAATAATAGTGATAATAATAATAATAATAATAATAATAATAATAATAATAATAATAATAATAATAATAATAATAATGCACTAATTTAGAAACTTCGAGAATGATGATTTCATCGATATTGTCAGCATTTCTGTCAATATGAAAAAAAAACTATAAAAATTGTTTAAAAATAATCTTTTCCTTGTTGACGAGACTCTTTTGCGAAACACTAATCAAATTTTGCTATCCTTTTATTCGATCTACACGCTACTAACAACCTCGTAACTACGGCTTTTGAAGATGATTTACTATATAGAGTGCAAATATTCGATTAGAGCGCTACACATCGTCTATCGTAAGCAGTGTGTTGCTCTATTTTCAGAGTAGAGATTTAAGATGTTTGATTTTATGCTGCAATAAGTAATGAAATTTATCGATTTTCATTTTACGTTGTTTGTAGATATATTTTCGCATATATTACATAAATTCGTAGATCTTTGAACTTTCTGATTTCTGACTTAATTATTTAGTGAAAAGTGTCACATATGAAAAATGTTCCATGCACAAGGCGGAGCAAATCCTTAGTTCTCGGAAGTAGGTTTGTGGGCAATAGAGTATGTGAATGCATAATAGCAATCAGTGCATCAATTCAATATGCACATCTTCTAGCTCTGGCAACTCTTTGAATTTAAAATTTCTAAATTCCAATAAGAGATTCCCTATAGAGAATTGCGGAAAAAAAAATTTAGAATTTCTTATAAAAAAATTAATTCCATAATAATCTCAACTTCATTATTTCAAATTTCTACAAATTCATTTATCAATCAAATTCCGCCAGTTTTCATAATTTATTAATAATATGATAATTTAAGTATTGTATATATTAGATATGTATTTTACTTTCTATTGATCTATTTTTTCAAAGTTTTTCATCGCCGTTCATTTCAGTAGAAAAATTTGGTTTTTTTTTTCTCTTCTCGTTTATGAAATCACAAAATATTTTGTTATATCATTATGTGGATGTATTGAATTCTATGCCTACTAACAGTTTAGCTAACCTAGAATAAATTCACCTAAGTTCATTTGCACAAAGATTGCCAAATTTATACTCATTATTTTATGCAACACCAACATGTTTTTCAAATTTATGAATGAAATAAAATAATAAAATTTTAGTGATACTAGTGATAATTATAGTGTTAATTATAATAATAAAATAAAATAATATACGCAATAAATATACGTAAAAGTAATAAAATAACAAAAATAATATACTTAATGAAATAAAACAAAATAAAATTATATGAAAAATAAACGTAAGAAATATACGTAAAATAAAGAATAAAATGAAATGAAATAAAATAAAAATAAAAAACAAATATACGTAAAAGTGATGTTCGATTTATCTTGTTGGATTATTTGTTGATGTTCGAGGATATTGAATGACTACGACAAATCAGACATAGTGAATTGCACTTCCATATATCTGTTATATATAATTTCATCTCAAGAAAACAATTTACTTCCTATTGCATTTGCAGCAATGCTTTTTTTCTATTTTATTTTATCTTTTTTCTATGTTTTTTTTTCCATTTTCTATTTAATCACTCTTAAGTAATGCACAAATAGTATTGCTGAACGAGACTAAGCTTCCTCATATCATTTAATTACGACTAGAGATGTTGGGCGCCAACTATTTCTTCCGATTTGTTTGATTTATTAGAATGGACAAAATATGAGTTTATATCAATAGATGATTGTATTTGTTTTGTTTTGTTTTTTTTTTTATGAAATTTATCGATTTTCATTTTACGTTGTTTGTAGATATATTTTCGCATATATTACATAAATTCGTAGATCTTTGAACTTTCTGATTTCTGACTTAATTATTTAGTGAAAAGTGTCACATATGAAAAATGTTCCATGCACAAGGCGGAGCAAATCCTTAGTTCTCGGAAGTAGGTTTGTGGGCAATAGAGTATGTGAATGCATAATAGCAATCAGTGCATCAATTCAATATGCACATCTTCTAGCTCTGGCAACTCTTCGAATTTAAAATTTCTAAATTCCAATAAGAGATTCCCTATAGAGAATTGCGGAAAAAAAAATTTAGAATTTCTTATAAAAAAATTAATTCCATAATAATCTCAACTTCATTATTTCAAATTTCTACAAATTCATTTATCAATCAAATTCCGCCAGTTTTCATAATTTATTAATAATATGATAATTTAAGTATTGTATATATTAGATATGTATTTTACTTTCTATTGATCTATTTTTTCAAAGTTTTTCATCGCCGTTCATTTCAGTAGAAAAATTTGGTTTTTTTTTTCTCTTCTCGTTTATGAAATCACAAAATATTTTGTTATATCATTATGTGGATGTATTGAATTCTATGCCTACTAACAGTTTAGCTAACCTAGAATAAATTCACCTAAGTTCATTTGCACAAAGATTGCCAAATTTATACTCATTATTTTATGCAACACCAACATGTTTTTCAAATTTATGAATGAAATAAAATAATAAAATTTTAGTGATACTAGTGATAATTATAGTGTTAATTATAATAATAAAATAAAATAATATACGCAATAAATATACGTAAAAGTAATAAAATAACAAAAATAATATACTTAATGAAATAAAACAAAATAAAATTATATGAAAAATAAACGTAAGAAATATACGTAAAATAAAGAATAAAATGAAATGAAATAAAATAAAAATAAAAAACAAATATACGTAAAAGTGATGTTCGATTTATCTTGTTGGATTATTTGTTGATGTTCGAGGATATTGAATGACTACGACAAATCAGACATAATGAATTGCACTTCCATATATCTGTTATATATAATTTCATCTCAAGAAAACAATTTACTTCCTATTGCATTTGCAGCAATGCTTTTTTTCTATTTTATTTTATCTTTTTTCTATGTTTTTTTTTTCCATTTTCTATTTAATCACTCTTAAGTAATGCACAAATAGTATTGCTGAACGAGACTAAGCTTCCTCATATCATTTAATTACGACTAGAGATGTTGGGCGCCAACTATTTCTTCCGATTTGTTTGATTTATTAGAATGGACAAAATATGAGTTTATATCAATAGATGATTGTATTTGTTTTGTTTTGTTTTTTTTTTCATAAAAATGCTAGTTTTAAAAATTTTCAATGATGATATAAATTCAATGATTCGATTTAAAAAGCTCAGAAGGTGATTTGTGGATTGATTCATCTATTTTGACCGATTTTATGAAAGTGAAAATGTTAGGAAGTTTGAGCAGCTTGAAAGTCAATTTTTTTTTGTCACACAAACGAGCGAATGGGCCCAAAATGTGTTAATGTATAAGTGCATATGCGAGCAGTCGGTGTGATTAGCTGATACAAAAAAAGACGCATCCTGTGCCTTCAATTCTTCATCACGCGTTTCTTCGTTTATGAAATAAGCATAAAAGCAAGAGTTTTCTCAGATCAATATACTTTTTTTAAAATATATTACTAATCTTTGAATCATCGCTGATCTAAATTATGCAAAAAAAAAACCTTAATGTAAATATGATTCGTTGTAAAAAAATTTGTGGAATTTCAAATATTTTCACGATTGTTGAGAATGTGCTAGACAAATGTGTGTAACAATTGCTATGTCCGCCTATTGTTGCCAACAATGAGTCTAGACTGATGGATGCTGCTATATCGTAAACAAATCGAGAAAACCCACTAGTCACCTCACGCTACGTTAGTGGATGCTCCTATTTTAAATCTTCTGCGGTCGTCACAGAAAGGTCCCTCCCCACAAGAAAGAGATTGTTGAAGAATACTTCTATCGATAGTGTGGTTTTGTTTTTCCGTTCAGGAAACGAAATCCTGATCTTCTCCTTATCTTTATTTTCATTGAACACTTGTGAATAGTTATATTTTGATGACTAAAGAGAATGCCCTGTTGATTTTCTGTAAAACATTTTAAATTTCTGAGTACTATGCGAAAATTTTTTAAATCTATTTTACTATGCAAAAATTTTTTAATCTATTTTGTTAATTTATGTTGCCAATATCTCTATCAACATTGCTCAAACCTTTATAAGCCTTATAAGATTCCTAGGAAACTTTTATGCATCATTTAGATACAAATTCATTCATATTTCCTTGCATGGTATTATTCTTTATAGCCGTCCCTAACATTACTTGTTTCATAAAGCGACAGTAAAATGAAAACAGGTAATTAGGCTGGTTTTGATTGGTGAATGGTTTTATAACGTTAAGTTTGAACTTATTCTTAATTAATTTCATAGTCATGCTTTTGTTTTTATGATTTTCATCGCTTTCATATATATGAGAGATCATAACCTTTGTCGTTGATCTTAATTGTAATATTGATTTCTTTTTTGAGTAAGGAACTTTTTTAGCTGGTTTCTTTTCTTTTTTTTTTGTTTTTGCTCAACAAGGAATATTATCGATTATATCTGAAAGTTTGTTGATGAATTGCTATCACATTATTGAACAACGCAAATAGTACGGAATATTGCTTCGGGTACAACTATCTCAATGGCTATGAACGCTAATAAATATGATAGTATAATCCATAAGTCACCACCATGCCACGTATTACCAAGGTATGTAATTAATCTAATCTATCTCTTTGTTGGAAATTAATGCCATGTCTAATATGCAAATTATCGAAAAAATAAATTTGGTACAAATGGTTATTTGTTCATATTCATATTCCCTCATTCAGGTATCTAATTAAAGGAATGCATGAATATAATATTGAGGAATTTCCCATTACTTTTAATTCCAATGAAGAAATGAAGTTGTTGATAGAATGTGGCAAATATACAGTATTTAAAGGGCAAATATACAGTATTTAAAGGGGCAAATATACAGTATTCAAGGTCAGGTAGATTTCACATGTTTCCATAGCTTTTATAGTGAACAAAATCATCGGCAATTAATGGATATGCCAAATAATGTAATACGACGAATTTGTGCTTTTCTCGAGATGAACAATTTATACGCCTTTGGTATGGCATGTAAAAAATTTCGCAAAATAACCGAAGAAATTTGGAGTTGTATAAGGTATACATGCCTCGATACGGATCTTGCTGCTATTTCCAGGTTGAGGATTTTATTTCTTTGATTTGTTTTGTTTCTAATCGAGTGGAAAAGTATCATTCATTGTTGGGATAGATAAGTGAATGCACTGGGAAGGAGCAAGACGGATCAACACTAAAATATTGAAATAGGGAAGAATTAGCAATATAAAGAGGTATGACTAATTAGCAGTTGCTTGGGAAGGTGGGGAAAATGGCATTTAAAGGATACGGGTAGGTTCCTTTGCTTTAGGGTTCTCGATGTTTCGATATATTACTAATTCTGTTTACTTCTCCTAACAAACGAGGAATATGTTTGAGCATAAATAACAACTATATTAATCGTGTACGAAAAGATGTAGAATAGTTCATGGGCTCGTTAATCCGTACTATTTGCCTCAGGGTATATTGCATCTATAATTGAGCAGCGCGTTTCTTTTTCTTTCATAGTCCGAACAACACCACCAAAACAATTTTCCCTTGACGAACGAGATGGAATATTTATGATCCTATTGAAAGCGTTGAGAAGAAAATTTAATTGATGAAAAATAAGTAAACAAAAATAAACAAATAAAATAATATCAATAAACAATGAAATATTCTACGAGGTAAAAGATTTTGCTCTAAGTTTGGAAACTTAGCGTTCATTCCTGTATTAGAATTTTTTTCGTTTTGATAATGAGGACTTCGTCATTCGCAGATAACTTTTTGAAAAAAAATTTTTTTCAGGCTTATAGATGCAATAAAAATTATTCAAACATAATTATCAACAAAAGAATAATAGTTAATTAGTCGAAAAACATTTTTTTTCAAATATTCATGTATAAATGCATGAACAACATAACCAAAGATATAGATAAATAATTAATATGATCGATAACTCAATTCAGGATGTTTCCGTCAACATTCTCCTCAACAATGTATCGATTTTGTTTACCACCAGATAATCTTTGGGCACATAATCGTGATGAGTTGGATGTTCTTTTTCCGGATGCATCTCTTCAAACGGCCTATTCCGATCTTGCATTCCTTACACGTAAATGTACAGCACTTGAATCGATCACATTACTATGTGTAAGTTGAAATAAAACATTCATAATTGTAAATATTTCAGTTAATAATTTTTAAATGTTTTTTCTAATCGAATTTTGCAGAAAATATTGGCAAACCACAGCTTTGATTAAATATCAATGCAATCTTTTTATATATTTAATAGCATTCGATTCAATGAGTGAAATTACAATTATACATAGTGTGCTGATTGTGATTTCCATTCTTTTTTTTTACATAAAGGTTTTATTTTTTATTTCCTCTTTTTTGATTAACTATATTATAAAATAAAAAGTAGCATCTGAATGCTTCATTCTATTTCCGTCTAACCCTCCATTCTATTTGGGTAAGAGTTGCTTGCAAAACTGCTAAATAACGCCTTAAAGTTGGATTTGTTAAGTTGAAATTCTTAATAAATATTCAATAAAAACAGATGCACTTTACTTAAATAAGTAGCTAGCCAAAACTTCTCAACGTTCGACCGCAAGCAAAATGGAGACATTCGTTCTTCGACGAGGTGGCGATAAACTCTTATCGGTTTAAAAAAAACCACACGCCGGTTATATTGGTACGAAATTAAGAATGCTTGCTTATTTCAGCCACCTTTTAAATCATATCGTGTTCCGGCTGGCCGTAGCTTCTTCCGCTTCCTCTCTATTGGCACATTTGCAAGTGTTTCACGTTTGGATCTCACAATGACAAGGTGTGTGAGTGTTGAACATTGAGGCAGACGGCTTCCACTAGTTAGCTTAATGATTTCATATTGCTGATTTGCCCACTTGGTTGACACCTTCAGACTATTTAAATTTAATGGTCAACCTACCGATACATTGTTGGTAGACCAAAAATTCGAACTAGATTTGTAGAAGTGGTTGTTTTTCAAAAGTGAGCAGATACTGAAGAAAGGTAGAAAAATATACGTCCGAGATTGTTGTGTCATAAATAGAAAGTTTATCATCAACGCAGATATATAATATTTGGTTATTTCATCATAAAATATTTGCAAGGATTTTGAAAATAAATTTTCATTGGAAATTATTGAGGTCTTACGAGTAAATTTTGAAAACTTTCCCAAAATCTTTTCCATTTCTATAAAATAAATGTGCAATTTTTGAAAAATTTCACACGTTCAAAAAATTATTTTCAATATTTTAAAACACTATCAATTTCAAAGAATAAAATTTACGATGAAAACTTCGAACAAATTTCAGGTTTAATAAATTCTGTGAAAATTTTCAGCTTCGAATTAGCAGATTTGGAATTATGCCAGCATAGTTTCTCGTTTCTCAAAGATCTCTGCGTGGATAAATGTTGTATTTATGTGTATCGACATGAGATGTTATTAATAAAACCGGAAAAAGAATTGAAAAATGTTCTGGTGAATTTCCACAAGCGTAAACGAAGAATACCAGCTGGAGCGAAACTTTTCCTGGGTAATTTATAAAATTTTTTTAATGTAGCTTTAACATTTATTGTGATTTTCACTTTTTGAAAAGTACAAGTGTACTAATATATGAATTAGCTAACGCATTCACTAAGGCTAATAATATTGTAATATTGATTAAGTGTTTCACTTTCACAATATATTTCATAGATATTTACTTTTTTTCTAAATTTTCTATGAAAAGTTTTGCTTGTGTAACCGGTGGAGATTTATGATCGAAAGGAATTTTTTGTTTTTTTCATTAGAAAACAGGTCATTGTTTTTAAAAACCTAAAAATCGTTCCGCATTTTGATATATGTGAGGGAAGATGGGAGGGCGAGGAGTACATAATATCATTGAAAAGGTTTTTTGTTGAAAAAGAAAGGCGAATGATTTCAAAACTGCTGCGGCACCCGCGAAAATAAGATTTCGATTAGCGCATAAACTTGTTAGAAGAAAACGCTTTGAATCATTTAGGTTTATTTTTATATTCATTCAAGCAAAGTCTACATAATAGTATTGCATCTTCTCTCTATGATCCTATAAATGATTAATTTTCAGCTACAGTTGCCGATATATTCCCTGATTTGAGTCGACTTTCCGCAAAATCTACTGAATATCGTAGTAATGGTTGTATCAGCTATGGATATGGTGAAGATGAACCGGATGCAGTCTACGAACTACTACCTAGACAACGACGACGAAGTTGTTGTACGGCACTCTTAAAGAGAGCAGTTGCACAATTTCATAACCGTATGCAAATTGAACGCGCCTGATATGTTACCTGCGACGATATCATACCTAATAAGTTTTGGTACTTTTGTGTGGTGTATACCAACGGAGTGGTTATTTCGGGAGTGAGAGAACTTTTTTATATGGAAGTCAAATCTTATATGAATGCACAAATCTGAAAAAGATCTAAACCTCATCTCTAAATTCGTTCAGTAATATTTCGATGACACAGTGATGTAATATATTAATATTCCTTTTTTTTAAGAAAATTTAGGGGAACGAAAAAGCGAATACATCTTTGAAAGTCAGTAAAACGAGTGGTGTACTTAAAACTAAAGTTGTACGTGAACATTGTACAGCGCTTAGAATTATGTATATGAAACATATTTACTATGTAGTAACACTATATTAACATAGTCAGAAATACTGACTTAGGACGCAGAAGGAATTTCTCTTATTGTAATGCTTTCATAAGCTTAGTAATATACAATAAGCAATTAATAAGCAAAACCTAATGTAGATATATCTGACGGGTTTCCTCATTGCAAAAATTATTTTCATTATTTATTTTGAAAATATATATTTATTTGTTCGCTCAAAAATAACGCATAACTGCTTGTGACGTTCAAATAAAATGAAAAAATTTCGAAGAAAAATTTAATGAAATTATTAAAAAAAAGATTTTTTTCCTATAAAGTTATTATTGAATTTATTTTTATGAAAATCAACGATATTGCCGTTGAATTGGTGAATAAACTTTTTTCTGAGATTGTGAAAAAAAAAAAAATTTGAATTTCATATGAACATCACATCAGCGATGATTCTTTGAGTTGTAATATTTTTTTTTGTCAATAAAGAAAAAAAATTTTCTCAATGCTTAATGAACAATCTCATATTTCACTCACAAATGTAACAATCCACAAACAGGTCCCACAAAGTATGGTAATCTTCCTTGAGCATCAAATATAAGTTCCCCTCACAACTTCCATAGCGGGTAGAATTTTTGCGGGTAGAATTTTTGACTTATCCGTTGAAGTGTGCACCTGAATTATGCGCGGGCCATCGTCAGAATGAAACGCATAACCCTGTTAGTATAAGAATATATAGACAGCTTAACTAATAGTGGAGAAAATTAGAAAGGAATGGAAAGATGACTCGTATCTGAATAACTGAAAAATGTAAATAAAGAAAAATTGTAGTAAATATAAAAGTTGTAAACGATAGCTTTAACCTTGTCACTACAGTTCGAAATAATAAGAGAAAATCGAAGCTTAAGGAATGTATAATAGAAAGAACTATTATGTAAAGTAAGGTACATTTATAATTTATCTATAGATTTAGAAACAGTGTGCATGAAACGATAAAAATTGATATATATTCAACGCTATAGTCGACATAAATGAGCCACAAACACATGTGATGATAACTGATAATCGATAAACTCAACTGTGGATGTTAACGGCTTTGACCGCACATTGTTAACACGTAAAGCAATATTTATTTGATCTATTACTGCTCGCTTGAATTATTTGCTTCTTCTTCCGGTGCACACGTATGCGCTCATATGTATGATTTTTTCGAGGTGTTAAAATACAAAAAAATAAGATAAAACTACATCCTTAAAAAGCCAGCCCACTCTTCTCGATTATATCTTTCACTAAACGTTTTGCCATTTTATGCTTATTTTTTTACTAAACGTTTCACTAAACGTTATGTTTATTTTTTTAAATTTGAATATTTGCCATTTTTATGGCATATATTCAAATTTATATATATATGCCAGTTGTTATATTTTCCTTTTATGCTTATTTGGTAACTTTTTTTAAAAAACCGCAAATGGCGATATAAAATATGCACATATATGCATAAATTTATCTTCGCGTTCAGTAAACCTGCAAATTATCTCTCTATGCAAATGAAGATTATTGGTTTTCTTTGCAAGAATATGCAAATTTCACGCATATTTACACCTATAAAAGGGTCGGATTGATGAGGGAATATCATTGTTCATTATTGTCTTCTACTTGTCGGCGCTTCTTCTCGATCTACCACGATGGCATGTTTCGTCATTCACTTCATCGGGGGAGTAGAGCCGCATCGTTGACAGACTCAGTCCATTTCGGCATCACTTCAGCAATGGCGATGACGTCATTTAATTTTACTGTAATTTGATTGATCTTCAGGGATCATCAGAATTAGTTGCTGTTCGATTGCGCCATCGTATGTACCAGAAGACTTTCTGGCAACAAGCGCATTTGCCATATTTTGTGGATCTCGATCGTGAAGCCGATGAGCAGTTCTCTCGTATTAAAACAGGCTTAGCGGCAGCTATCGTACTGCGTGATGTTCGACCAGCTTTTGCGCATTTTATTCAAGAATTGAACAAGTAATGTTCTTTTTTTTTCATCCTTAAAAAGCCAGCCCACTCTTCTCGATTATATCTTTCACTAAACGTTTTGCCATTTTATGCTTATTTTTTTACTAAACGTTTCACTAAACGTTATGTTTATTTTTTTAAATTTGAATATTTGCCATTTTTATGGCATATATTCAAATTTATATATATATGCCAGTTGTTATATTTTCCTTTTATGCTTATTTGGTAACTTTTTTTAAAAAACCGCAAATGGCGATATAAAATATGCACATATATGCATAAATTTATCTTCGCGTTCAGTAAACCTGCAAATTATCTCTCTATGCAAATGAAGATTATTGGTTTTCTTTGCAAGAATATGCAAATTTCACGCATATTTACACCTATAAAAGGGTCGGATTGATGAGGGAATATCATTGTTCATTATTGTCTTCTACTTGTCGGCGCTTCTTCTCGATCTACCACGATGGCATGTTTCGTCATTCACTTCATCGGGGGAGTAGAGCCGCATCGTTGACAGACTCAGTCCATTTCGGCATCACTTCAGCAATGGCGATGACGTCATTTAATTTTACTGTAATTTGATTGATCTTCAGGGATCATCAGAATTAGTTGCTGTTCGATTGCGCCATCGTATGTACCAGAAGACTTTCTGGCAACAAGCGCATTTGCCATATTTTGTGGATCTCGATCGTGAAGCCGATGAGCAGTTCTCTCGTATTAAAACAGGCTTAGCGGCAGCTATCGTACTGCGTGATGTTCGACCAGCTTTTGCGCATTTTATTCAAGAATTGAACAAGTAATGTTCTTTTTTTTTTGATTCATATATGCGACGGGAATTTCATCAATTTGCTTTTTCTTTTTTTAATTTGCTTTAAGAATTTTTATAATGCTTTTTTTTTTAATTTAGGGGAATCATGGAGAGCAATCGCTTTTCGATATTTTAAGTAACTAAAAATTTTTACGAAATTTTCACCGTTTTTTTTTCGAACGATATTTGACCAATAAAGTGACCATCCGCTTTAGGAAATCCTATGTACGATTGGATAGTAGTGCAACACATTCTTGTTCAGCGTTTTGTCAGATTTTTAGGAGCTCTAAGAAGTTCAATTTGCATAGGCTGTCACCATTTTTGTCTTAAAGATTAGCCGACATATGCATAGGCTGTCACCAATGACACCGAAAGCGTGAATGTTCACGTGTCATATCTGCAAAAAGCCTTTGAGTATGTGCAGCAATTTGAAACTTATTGAATTCTGCTTTTGCAAAAATTATTCTACTAACCTGTTCATTGACCCTTCCTTATTCATGAATTTTCCTATAGCTGTTGGGCTTATATGCGGAAGATACGGTACACTTAAACCTGCAGTAAGATGGGAAAATGTTGAATGTCAAGCCTATGTGGTACTATTTGTAATGCATTCACGGTCTATTTTAGATACATTGAGCTGTACTCATATCGCTTCACGAAAGGTGATCACATTGAGTTGGTGCGTTTTATGTATCAATGTCTTTTCGAGGAATATTTCGATGAGGATATAATCAAACTATGTGCACGTACTCTCACCAATCTCCTAAGGTTAATATCGTTTCTTTTCGGATTTTTGCTAAATATTAGAGCACTTTCTTAGGTGTTTACTGGATTGTTCGTTGTTGAATGTGGAATATTTGCTGATTGATCCATGTTGGATTGTGGATTCATCGCTAATGGAGATATGAGTAGCAAATAAGTTGAACAACAATTTTACAGATATCGACGTCTACTAAATAGAATGGATTTGTCATTAGAGTGGCGACCATTGTACGATCTTTACGTTAAATCAATGCAAGGTAAAACACCGAGGATTCCATCCGATGAAGATGGCATCAATGCGATTGAGACAATGATCGCCGCATCTAGATATTATTTCCCACTTGAAGCAACTCGTGAAATTCTTGATGAGGTTTATTTTTACTTCTATATTTTTTTAGCTATTTCACCTAAACCGACTACTTTCAAATGAGAGCCATTTGGAAACGATTTCATTTCTACTGCATTGGTTGAATGTTTAGGATGAAGACTGCTTACGGTCTCCTGGGCAATTGCATGAACGAATTTTTAATGTGTCGTCTCAGCTGTTTTGATAATCTTTAAAGACACAACTAGTCACTCTTAAAGCAACAGATGTGACGAGCCGTTGAATTATGAAAGCAATTTGTTGAAAATTGAAAAAAAAATGTTTAGTTATCGTTGCACGTTTGCTTTCGAATGAAAACCTATAACGGCGCAAATGTCGTAACGTTACTATTTGAGGCACGTCCATTTATTCATCCATTTGATGGGAGTATGATGCGAGCAACTCGTGTGATGGCACTTTTCTTACCCACTCGCCTTACACATAGCGAGCACGATAAATACGGCGCAAAACTATGGATTGATGAAGCGTGGCATTGGTATACACTTTCAGATAACAACAATGGTTTTTGGGAGATTATGTTATTGCATCTTTTTGCGAGGTTATTTCTACTAAATATTTTCTCTTTCTCATAGAACTTTTTTTTGGGGAGGCGAGTGTCTAATTGAAGACCTAGGAAAAAGTTTTTGAGTGTTTCTGTAGGGAACATAAAAACAACATAGAAAGAATAGCATAAACTTGTACAAAAGAACTCAGAGAAAAAAGAAGATATAGAAAGAAGGAGGATAAAGAAAGAAGGAAATCCTAAACATGAAGATGAAAGAGAAAAGAAGAAAAAAGAGAGAAAGCAAAGATAAAAGTAGAGGTAAAGATAAAAATTTATTTCTGGTTTTTTCTGTTTCAGTCACAACTCTCAAAAAACCTTCCGGTAAGCCCTAAGAGGTTGTCACTAATTTAATTTTTGATACTTCTAAGTTGTAGATTATCTTCGGAGTCATGTGGATATTACAACTGGACGGATAAATTCGACATAATATTCACTCGTGTTATGCGAATGTTCAATCTTTCCGTGCGCAAAGATCAAATAACGGTTGGTGTTGGTGGGAATCGTGTAGATCTCTTTTCGACATGGATCGTCTATATGCTTGGTGGCAAATCCGACGGGTTTGTTGATTTAATGATTGTTATGCTGATCGGATGCGGGAAACGGTAACCGTAGTGGGGAAAAGTTCTCCTCAGGATTCAGTAGGTTCAGAGGATAGGTCAATCCATAACCGCTTACTGATAAAGGTACAATGAATCTAGGCATATCGTAATATCGATTTATGGTAAGTGACCGTCGCTATAGTGGAAGAATGAAACACCTCGGGAGGATATCCTCAGTTGACGTTTTATTGCTTATCTGGAGCTATTTAATCAGTTCCATTCGTATCTGGAGCATCAACTGATACTTGAGTTTATTTTTCTGGATATTTTAAGCATTAAAATTTGGGCGTTACTTCAACAATTTGAAAGCTTATCCGATGATATCGTTGAATGCTTCGAAATACATTCACTATAGATGATTTTTTCTAAGAAAGAATTTAAAACGTCACTGAGATTGTTATATCATACATCCACATCGTATTCTACACATGAGCGTACGCAAAAGCCTTATATTTCAAATCACCGCATTAGGCTGTGATGAACACTGCATTGTTCCACGAGCAATTCCAGTTCAAGAACTTAGGTACTGATTGGGTTTTGCAATAAATGGCCTGGTACAGATCTGAACTAGGTGAGTCATTGAATTTAATAGGATGTGTGTGGTGAGTCGGCTGCCTCCATCCTCTCCCCTCCTTCACTCGATCATTTTACTATTGAAGGATGTCTTCAGAGCACAAGGTCATCTAACACAGATGTTGAACTCTCTCGAGCCTTACTTCCATCCATCGAATACAGGCGAACATACAGAACGTCTGTTGGTTTTCCTCGTCGCACTTTGCAACGCATTCGTTTCGCGGCTTCACAAGGAGCGGTACTGCCGTGCCGAAAGACATGATGTAAGGCATCACAAGATTATTTCAACTGAGTCATCAAGAAAAGAAGCGGCGATTTTTCTCTAGTTTACGCAGAATTCGAAAGAAAAAGTTGATTTGCTTGGAATATTTCAGCCTTATTGCTACTCAGAATAGAGTGAGCTCTGGAACGTTTTTTTAATTCTTGAAGCCAATATATCGTTCGTAAATGAACACATATTCTTTTAAAAGCAATATATGTTCCTTACTTTTCTTTCTCGTTCTTTTTCAATTAAAATTTCGTTTTCAGTGAGTTTTGGCATTTTTTCTTCTATTTTTTGGAATTTTTGGAGACTTGCACGATCTAAATTACAAAAATTTTTTGCAGGGCTGACCGTAGATTTTGCTTTCATTTAGCAATTTGCGCAACAATAGTTCATAGTGGCATTCTTCTTTTAGTTCTGCGATAATGGCTGTCTTTTAGTGCATAGACAGGTCATCGTTAGGAACTTCCGCCACCAATCGTTTGGAATAGGGAGGATTACAGAAGTGAACGTGATAATCCTTTGTCTCCTCTCATTTCTGCCTAACTTGTTGAGCGGCTCCTTCATAGCATGAATATTACTCGCTTCAAGTTAGAAGTTATGGTTTCAGATTCCACCATCTATGAAGCTAACTGATGCGCAAGTTGATTTATTCGTTGAGTCGATACTTCCTTGTGCTGAGTGGACAATTTTTGCAAAAGGACAAAACGGACTCACACCACAGATTATGCGATCGTTGGCGTTTCTTTCACCGGGAATCGTCTTGCCGGCCATACTTGATGTGTATGCTACTGATTTCTCTTGAAACATTTTTTTTTATCGCGATGTATCTTCGGCATCTGGTCGTTTCGGATTCTAAGCTAAGTTTCTGGAGACTTTGTGTAAAGCTGCATGGATTCAAATGCTGAAGAAATGGCCACTGTAGAAAAATAATAAGCCATAAAGATATTGCTTTCCATCTAAGAGTAACCGTGCTCGCTGATTCGACGTCTTTTTAGATAGCGCCAGAATTAAGGATGCAGTATGCTTGGAAATTCAAAAATCTTTCTTCGAAACAAATCTTAGGAATTGGTTAAGGTGCCATATTACTAGGCACGTTTCGGTCGTTCTTTCTGGCTAGTTGAAGTCACTTATTTTGGCTGAGTGGATCGCAGAAATTCATCAAAATGGAAATTCTTACTATCAGATTTTCTTATTAGAAAATTGTACTTGGCTTACTGCTACCTACAACACGTAGAGATCATACGTAGAGGTGATGGAATTTTTGAAATTCTAAATTCTTTGCCATTAAGCGAGATAGGTAAGTTTACGATAGGCAAAATTTTTTCACTATTATTACATAAAAACTGTTCCTTGTTCTTCAGATCAATTGCATGAAAAAGATCACCTCCAATACAGTTCAAATGTTGCAGTGTTTACCCTTCGCTGTCGACAGTGGTAGAGCCACATCGCCTAGTTGAATCATTGAATTGTCTAGTGGCCGTATGTGTACCATTAGCTCGTGATGACGTTCTTGGCCGTAAAAGACGACCTCTGAGTGAGACTGTCGAAAAGTTTCTTAAACTTCAAGAAGTGGCTCGAGAGGATGCTAAGGTATGCATTACAGAAAGTTTTCATTAATCTTTTAAAGTTGAACATATGCGTTCGAGTTTATTCTTTGCATTCGTCTGCCATGCTCAGGTAGTCTTTGTCGACTGTACACTTCATCTACTCTCTCTCCTTCCTTCAGCTTGAATCCATTTCATCACCGATAGCAAATTTTCTGGAATCCTTATAGAAAGAAATGACCATCGAAGAATTTCATAGGTGATTTCACGTTGTTATCTTAAAATTAAGAGATGAATTTGAATTAATGTCACTTTAGGATCAAGCAATAATTACCTCAATAAGTGCAACAAGAAAAGAGAAGAAAAAAGTGAAAGCAAGATATGCAACGCGGCATAAATTCGATCCGCCATCACAAGTACCATCGATTATCTTCTCACCCACCGAGGGTAAAGAAATTGAAGTGAGTGCCAATCTCGTATCTCTCTATTCTTTCAACTTTTTCATATCGATATCAATAACTTACGAATAGTCAATATATAGGATCTCAATTAGATGTTTGATTGATGTATAATATTGTTAGAAAGCAAGAAATTGAAGATTTGCATAATTTAATCATCGCAACTTTCTTATAAGGCCGTGGGACATATAAGTCCTGATGTTTTTCTATCGCCAATGCTTATTGTCTTTGAGATGTTGACTGTTTATGATTCCCCTATTTATAGAGTTTTTCAAATCCAATGGGCAAATAAAATTAGCTACTGTTGATTAATGTTACATAATGTATTTTTTATGATAGAAATTCGAATGCTTATCTATGCAAAGAATTTTTAGGAAAAGGCGTTCTTTACCCGTTTTCTGCATCAACTTCAAAGAAAACTTGGTGTCCGCGTCAGCGGTGAGAGAATTGTTCAAGTTCCACAACTTGCAACTATTCCAGGTATGTGCAAGTTGAAAGCTTGGTTTCCTCAAAAAGATGTGAGGATATCTTCTGTAAAAGTGCTTCAGATTCTTCTATGCGATCATATCGCGCATTTTTACTAATATGTGAAGGAAATATGAACTCCCATGTTAGGAAAGATAGCCGAGGTGGGTTTATTTAAAGAACGGAACATTTGATTTCTTGGAATGGTATGAGCTTCAGCGCTCGGAATCAATTGTGTTCTGGAGCTGTTTGATAGCTGTCTAAGGATAGCATCAACGTGATTGGCCATCGAATCAATTACAGCAAGGTGTAAAACAACCTTACTATTGCCCTTCCTTCCTCTCTTCCAACTTCATCCAGGCGTTGACAGGATATTCTACAATATCGCGCATTTTTACTAATATGTGAAGGAAATATGAACTCCCATGTTAGGAAAGATAGCCGAGGTGGGTTTATTTAAAGAACGGAACATTTGATTTCTTGGAATGGTATGAGCTTCAGCGCTCGGAATCAATTGAGTTCTGGAGCTGTTTGATAGCTGTCTAAGGATAGCATCAACGTGATTGGCCATCGAATCAATTACAGCAAGGTGTAAAACAACCTTACTATTGCCCTTCCTTCCTCTCTTCCAACTTCATCCAGGCGTTGACAGGATATTCTACAATATTGTTCTTCGTCATTAATTGTGTCAATATGTTTCATTTTCTGCAGTTGTGATAGTGAAAGCCGTTTTTAGAAGAGTCAAAAGGATCTGCAGAATCGGAATCAGGCGAGTCGGCGGAATCTGCTGAATCTGGTCAAAGTGCTGAAAGCGCATCTGCATCGATATCCACCGACTCATCCGCACCTCCTGACAATGCTAGTGTAGCCAGTGCTGAAGGTAGCTACAAGTTCTGCGAAATTCCTCCGACTATACTAGAGGATTTTATTCACTTGCCATCCTTTTCCACTGCAAATTTTTTAGCGTTGATTCGCAGTAATTTGCCGAGGTAGTAATGTATATATCGCATTTGGTGTCAATAGAAGGAAGGCTAAAATTTGAAAGAGTATCGGATTTTCTAATGAATCTATTTTAGTGATTGGGGAGAAATTCTTTCAACGATTGGGAGAATTTCTGAACGGAAAATCTGGCATGAAATTAAGGTTCAAGAAAATATGGCAACATATATAGTAGTAAGCGGTTTGCAATGAAATTTTGCGAATAATGATCTAGTCATGAGATTCTAGAAATAAGACCACCCATTTGACTTCAGACAGATCTGCTTAGCTCTCTGTATGATGAGTGATTAAGCTTTAGAACAATTATTTGCGAGTTTCGTTATTGAAATATCCTACCTCATTGGTATGATTTTAGCGAAAAAAACCGTCAATGCAGAACCAGCACCCGTATTGCAATGCACAAAATATTGTTCCTCAAACACACGTACAGCATTGCTTTTCGATGAGCGTGCTGCTTTTACAGGTAAGCTTATTCATAGCTAAGTACTGTATTGATGTTGGTTTTTTTTTTGCATAAACATTTCTTTCTTGGATAGTATTCGAGATCCTAAACGAAAACGTGCATGGATAGGCCTCTGGATTTACTTTCTTAAGGTTGAGGTGCTACCCCTGGTGCATTGATGAATAATGAAATCCCTACTTATGAAAGTGGATTTACATGTCTGTTGTCAACAAGTCAGCCAGTGAAGACGACTATGATATATATTCTGCTGCGTATTTCATCCCAATTCATCTGACCGGTCGGTCACTTTGATGCAACGAGAGCAGAAGAAAGCGAAAAATGCTTGTAGACTCGAAGATGTATCACCGCGCTTCTTTTTTAGCAGCTACGAATATTTTTACTTATTTATAGTCCTGATTCAGTATGAGGCGTCTGAATAATTTCTTTATGGTTCCGTGTCGAATTGATGTGTTCACCTAGAGCAATGAATGAAAACATTCTGCAATGTTAGTGCACCTTTGACATTTAGTATTGAAATCGATTGGGTCATGTTTTTATGATATAAGGAAGAGGGCTATTGTAAACTAAACAAAGGGTAGTGGGACTATGGGGACAAGGTTGTTGCTCGTGATGCTTGGAATGCTGATGGTCATGCAGTGCTAAAGAATTTAAGATTGTAACGGCGCAATTTACAGAGGTTATAGTGCATACCTTTCCCCTCCTTCTTGTCGAGGTTGTCTTGTATAGATAATTATCCCCTGGTCTGACCACCAACTTAAAACTGCACCTTTTTTAGCTCATTCGGTCTCACAAGACACTTTACGACTCGCTCATATGCCGAATGCGGTTGTACGCCCACTACGCTGTCATATAATTTCACTTCTAGAGGCTCTAATTCCGGCGTTAGATGTCAATGACCCAGGAAAAACGTCAGTCGCCTTTGAGGTAAGCTGGCGAATCTTTTTCCGAATACTCCAGAAATATACGAAAATAATAATTCAATAGCTTTCGTTTGCAAGACGTTCATGATTTTCACAGATGGTAAACTTGATTCGGAAGTTGCCCAAAGACAAACCAATATGATTCTAGTATTCTACTTCTAAAGGTTATCATTTCCTTCGATAAGAATACGTTTCTGCGATTCCAGGTGATATTGCTTCGAAAAGTGTTTGAGTCTACCAAGCTTTTGCTTCCAACTAATTCGTTTTTGATTTTATAAATAGATAAGGTTTGGAAAAAATAATTCCCCATTCAACATTGTAGTAGTATTTTATATTTGTACCAAAAAATTTGTGAGCAGTATTAAGCAAAAAATAATCACCCTTTCACTTTTCTATTCAATTGGTAGCGTCAATATACCAAAAATTTACCAAATTTACCAAAAATATGATGACGTCATGGTGAGTTGAAGTTGTTTCAGAGTATACAACGCCTCTTTTCACTGATAAAAATAGTCGACTGTTCGGCAGCTGTTGAAGTACGCAGCGATCTAACCGTTAAATAAAAATCCTAGAAGCCATGCTTAATCAGTAAAGAATTTCATCTTGAGCTTCTATATTTTATAGACATTACTTTATTTGAATACTATATTTTATAAAATCAGTAAAGTTTTTGGAAGATAGGACTGTGAATGGGATGAAGAGAGAGGGATTCCCGGGAAGGGAATTTTCACGTGAAGGGCTCTATCTCTAAATGGTTTCTTTCTTGACTGCGGAGGGACTCCATCTCATCATTGCCAACCTAGGTAACAGATAGTGACGAAGAACAAATAGCGCTGAATCATTGCAAGTTTTATCGTCCTGCAATAAAACTAAAGGACGACCTACGTTTAATTCATAAACATTAACCTCAATGAGTCACTTATGAGATCATTTTAAAGGATTCTTTCAATGGTGGAGATGTGCGCAATATCGATACCGAAATCATCGTCACTTCAGATGGGCTCCTTATCTGATGTTGAAGGAGTCCTTCTTAACGAGGAAGAGATGCTTCTGAAGAAATGCACCATCAACGCCTTCAACGCACTACTCGATAATTGCTCATTGGCAATCCTCACTGTTAGTGCTCGTCAAATTTTTCGAACCAATGTCATCTAAATTGCTGATTAGGGTGCCATGGTTTAGTCAGCGCAGTATGGATTGCGAAAATCTTATAAAATTCTTCCCTATTCTGTTATTGTATTTACTGACTTGATGGAAGAAAGGCAACCTTATCTATTAAAAAACAAAGAGCAATATTTTCTATAGAAATAAAATTGCAACATTTTTTTTTTTTTGCATTTTCGTCACTATTTCCCTAACCTTTTTTTCTGAAAACTCTCGAGTTCCATTAATGTCTTTTATACTTCTTTAACAGATTTGTTTAAAACCTCTCGTTTTAAAATTATTTAACAAACGAGGGGAAACTCTTCACTACTCTTGTATTTCCCGTTCTTCTCCCACCCCCCCCCCCCCCCCCCCATTCATACCCACTCCGCGTGTCTTTCTCTCTATTACCTTTTTTTTAAAATCTGATGATGCCATTGTGACTACAAAAGGTCACGAGAATGTCTTTTGCCCCTACTATTTCTTAGACATAAAAGAATCTTTTTGTTGGCTTTTAATGTTATATATGAAAATATGATGGTAATATGTGATAGATAGTCACCCATATCTATCGTAGAATCCTTTTTTTGCATATATAATTCGAATTGCAAATTTAGCAATGAGAACGAAAAAGAAATTGCAATATTTAATTTTAGTATTTTCATATTTAATTTCATTCATTGCAAATTGAATTTCAGTCTATTGTGGATAAGCTGTACGATTTTGTAACACACAATATCTTTGATAATGTACTCGCCGTTAGCATTATCACTGGCCTTATCTATCAATGTATTTATGTAAGTTAGCAACTTATCTATAATAATGCTTTATCGATTACGATATTTCCATTGAAGTTCTTCGGCATTTAAGTCAAAGTGAATAGAAATTACGTAATAATTTCTTATTTGATTTATCGTTGCGGTAAAATTCGAAGATTGTCTTATGGGCATTGCAAACGGTAATTATAGATTAAATATGCAATATATGTAGGTGAAACTTGAAATATACCTAGTGCTGTTCTACTTTAAATTGTACAAAAAAAAAGGAATCGAGCAAATTAACATAGAACAAAGCAATATGAAAATACCGAAAGGGAGTAATACGTAATTGAGAGAATATGACAGTCGAACATGCAAAAAAAAATATGCACAATCTTAGTTGGTTTTTTTGCAGTCGAGTCCACTGTATGCGTTTCCAAAATTCTTGAAATATATTATGAGAGAACTTCCACCGCTTATTACCGGTTTGTTCTTCAGCAATTTTCAAATTAATCTAGGCCGAATGAAAAGATTTCTGCCAATCGCCAATCTTACAACAGACGAGGAATCCCATAAAATTTAGCCGACAATGGTTGAAATTGGTCGTAAATCTAAACAAGAATCGAAATATGTGCATGACCGTAAGCTTGAGTCTTAACCTGTATACTTTTCAGACAACAGGATTCGTTCGATAAAAATTTACAGTGTGCAAATGGACTGTTGTTTTTAATACCTTACGCCTGCTTATTGTTTTAAATTGAGGAAGAATAGTTGCAAAGTCTGTATCTCAATAAACTACAATTCAGTAAGGGTGATATATAATATGTGGACGACCAGATTCCGTGATTACGATGCAAAGGCGGGCAGATGAAAATGAAGAGTCTGCGATATGCTTGAGAATGAATACGATCGTTGTAGGATGTAAATAAGAGTAACAGGTAAAAAAGTAAGGAAGTAATGCAATAGAAGATTTGATATAGCAACGAAGTCTTTCTATTAGTAACTCTTACTACTTCAGAGCAAACGAAAACAGCTTTGACGTTAGATGTAACAACGATGTGGTTCGTGAATCTTGCCTCGAGTCTATTTGTTGCACCTGGAGAGTATACAATTGAATTCAAGGATGAATGTCTCGAACTCTACAAGATTCTTCTCTCATTTCGTTGTCGCCCCGCTTATTTGGTAAGAAATAGCAATTGATGTATTTGAAATAAACGGCTGTGAACAATACCGGAAGTAAAGGAAATCGAGGAATTGGCCTGTTAAAAGTGTGATTTTGATGGGTTTAAGAGCCTCAACGGATTATCTACCGATTTTTATATCTCAATCTTAACTAGCCCCACTATGGATTAGTTTTATAATTAGACTACTGCACCAAAATTTCACATTCTCAATGTTTAGAATATTTTCTAATAAATTGTGATGCTGCTGAAGTGATCATCGAATAATATAGAAATTCTTTCAGAAAGTATGCGAATCTCTTCCGTTTGTAATCGGCAATCTGGTGTGTACATATGTCGATGAGGATGTATCAAAACGTGACAAGCTTAGCCTACCGCTCACTGATTATTTGCCGATAAGGGTTAGTTAATCGATTTTTACAATCTTTATGAAATGGAATTTGTTAGAATATTTCGACAGATTTAGTTAAATCTTTTGTAAATGCCGATTTTATTAAGTTTATTCAAAATCTTTCACTCCAAACATAAGACTCGAGTTGAATTTGTATATGAAAATGAAATTGTGGTCACTTTTTTTTCAGTTTTGGGCTCAAAAAGTAACGAAACATGAGGTACAATTGACATGGCATATTCCATCTCAAGATGAAATTGACTTAGCAAAAGAATTGGTCCATCTATTTCTGATCAAGGAGATCGAAAAACTCTGTAAACCACAGTTGATCAAAAAGTAAGCAAGCTGATTGGTGAATATTTTTTCGTTACTCATGTTCTTTTAATACAATGAATTTTATTTTTTACGCTTCCATAGAGTTCTTCATAAAAGGTGATGGAAATGGCAGAAAGATGCTCAATTCTATAAGCTGAAGACCGGATAGAGAATTTTTGCGGGATAAAACCACTTCTACTTCAAAATGCAGCAAGAATTAAAGGGTATCATGGAACTTTCAGCTTACGGTGCGCTCAGTTGTTCCGCTTGTGCAGATAATTTTGAAATTTATTGATGTCTTGTGGATTTTTTCTCAAAAATTTTCCCATTTTTCCGTTCGTTTCTTCATCGAAGTTGGAATCTGACATTTCGATATGATATTTCACCATGTTGATTCATACTGAACACAAGCTTATACACCTATGCAATATTCAATATTCAAATGAGATTTGCATAACTCGTTGATAATATGGATCATAAATTTAGAGAGGGAGTAATTCGATCATTGGCAATTCTGGAATCGTCATTTATTGCTGTCTCGGAGCTTCTTCCACCATTATGTGGTGAACCAATAAAAGTAGTCGAAACGGATGTCCCTATGAAACCTCTTCAGTATCGAACGTCTGTACGCGAAATCAAGCGTAAGTATTTTTGTGCCGATATTATCACTGTAAATTTATTTATCTGTTTATCTGTATAGTTTTACAATTTGCAGCATAAATCAGAATTTAAAACTTATGTGGTACTTAAGAGTAAGTTAGACGCATGTGGCATTGATGGATTTTTCGACGATACGATGGGTACCTAAATTTCGACAGGTGAAGTTTCAGCAACTTTGTCTTAGTAGGCTTAAACTTGGTGGTTTCTGGCTGCAGCCAATATATTCAGAAGGGGTTTGATTCGATACCAGCTACACTTTGTACAGCTGGGGTTTATGAGGCACTCAATTTAGTGGTTTCTTAATTATAATTCTAAGGTAGTTGGTTGTATAGTTGCATGAAGCCTTATTGCTATTGAGGGACTAATATGTAGTAGTTTGCATATATGTTATGCACACATGTATGCGTGATTATCTTAGCTGATTATCGAAAGCAATTTAGTTTCTTTTAAATGGTCATTAAAAGGTCATTGTTTTGCAAAGACTGGTCATTTTTCAAACAGATAGCATCAGCAGGTTACAATCCATTATATATTTCCATTCTTCTTGTTTATTTCGTTCTGTCATGGGGAATTTTGAGTGAAAATTCAAAACCTTAATTAATTTTCACTTGCAAAGCTAGGATTCTTGACTAAAGAGTAAAAGTGAGAGCAATGTTTAGCGTTTACCTTGGATGGACGAAATATTCGTCAATTGATGGTGGAATGTCTTCATGAAATTGTCGATTTTCTATTGGTTATGCAAGTGGATGATACTAAACCATATATGGCAATTTGTTCGCTCTACTCTCTCATCGTCTTTTGCAATGCATCTACACCGGTATGTTATAATTAATGCAGTATTAAGTGAGCCGTTTTCTCTAAAATTTATGTTAAATTGAGCATAAATTTTGTATAGGCTTGTGCGCCTACATCAGTTAAGAAAAACTTTTAAATGAAATATAGAAAATGCCGATTCTATGAATTACAGGTAAATGGACAAAGAGATATAAATATTACGCCAAATACAGTACTTGTTAACGTGATCTTAAGGTATGATAAGGAAAAAATTTCAGGCATTATATGAGCAATGTTTAGCGCAGTTTATTGCGATGCGGGAGGTCTATTCCGATCCATTACGTGGTAAAAAGGCTAACATATACGATGTGGTACGCAATTGTCTCAGCTTACTTCACAGGGTTAGTATTGCTCATTTCCATAGATAATTTAGCTTTCATTCTTATTTTTCGCTTAAATTACCGTTAGATTTTTCGTTGCAGTGCTTTTTTGAGAACATTGTCATGAACTCGTTATGAATTATTCGCGAATTGCTTATAAATTTCAGCAACGTCTCGTACTCGATCAAACTCAGCGTGTCAGTTTCAATAAATCGCATCTATTAGTGATGAAAGATCTTGTTCGACTTGCAACTAGCCGCTATGAAATTGTATGTTCTATTATTACGCGATTACTGTAGATGATTTGGATAAAAATTGGTTCTATTGGATTGTCTTTATAAAATTTTTCCGATCAGTGCTAACTCTTACAAAATTTTCTTAAAGATAATTGAACTTTTTCATTGTTGTGATGATTATGCTCATAGCATTTTGATCACTTTCCGCCATTAAGTATCATAAGTAAAGCTTCGTTTCTTTTAATTTTTTTTCGAGGAAATTGAAATGCTGAGGTTCTGAATCATGATTAGAACTCAGAAAATAATAGGAATGCTGTAGACTTGAAAACCCTATGGAAGAAGAATTTTAGGACTCAATCAGAAACTTTTTCATAGGAATTTAAATTTGGATGATATATACCCATTTCGGCCAATCCAGTAAGCATTAGACAGGAGAGTTGTTTTTGAATTTGGTGATTATTCATTCGTATGGCTGCTGCAAACGGTGACGTTTTAAGGAGGGAGTTTGGATTAAATTTTTATTTATATTATTGTAATCCTATTCGCATTGATCTCTGAAAACAGGCAGAGTTTATGTTCTTTCTCGATTTTTTCTTTATTATTTGTTATTTAATCGTTCTGCGTTTAATTGTTTTCATATTCTTTAAGGTGCGTCGAGCGGCAGGCGTTGTATTGTCAAGTTTTTTCCAAACATTTCAACTTTCATACGTATTGCTTATCGAAGATGTTCTTAAATTTATGGATCCAGCAGCAAAGAATGTCACCGAAGAGGATTTCAAGGTATTCTTTAGCATATCGGGACTTTTGCGCCTTATCCACTCTACCTTAGTACGGTTGGGTTGCTTTGGGCTGTCTAGGGAATCCTCATTCGAGTAGTGAACTCAAGGAGATAGCGTCGTTGAGCTCTTTTCAGCAATCGTAGGATCCGCTGGTGGAGAAAAGAGGAGGGACTGGGGTTTCTTAAAAACTCATAGCTACAAGGAGCTGCAAATATGAATCATTTGTCTTGAGCGGGGCTTTTCAGATTATACCCTTTTTCCAGAGCAGGGGGAGGGGGAGACTGAAACTGCATTTGGGGACATCGGTTCATCCTTTGCAAGTTATACCCCAATGACATATAATTAATTAGTGTTGTAATGTTTTATGCCTAATTGGACTGATATCTGACGTCATGTTGTAGCATAATTATTGCTGTTTTCTTTTTTGTTATTCTCTGTGGAAGTTGTATTTGTTGGTGGAAAGGCCTCAAAAGCTTCAACAAAGGAATACGTCAATTCTTCATCTGTTCCTATCCTGTGAAAATCTATTGGAATTAAGTGCATTAATATAGAACGAGCGTTTCATAAATATGCAAATGCCGTATTTAATGAAAGAAGGAATTCCTCTTATTAATGCTTGCTATAGGTTAACGTAATTATAACAACCTGGGAATTTGTAGTTTTTAATTTGTGTAGATGTTAACAACTGTAATAATAGAGAAATAATAAAAGCAGCGATTTGTATAGATTGCATGTGAATAGTTTATAGTAGGATAGAGAGTGTTTTAGTGTTGAATATTTATAAAGTTAAAATCCTTCTTGTTGTAAATTTTCCGTTATTTTTTATGTTCATTTAGGGCGCCTTGCAATTGCTATGTACAGGGCAATTTTTTATTGAACGTGACTGGCCAACATTGAATCGTATTTTGCCTGAATTGGTTAAGGCGAATTACGCCGACAAACCGGACATCATTGAGATGCAAAAAGCGATTGAAGTATTGGCTGTCGCCGGTTGGAAATGGATGCCTATCACTGTTGGAGTATGTTTGACTTTTTATT
This sequence comes from Baylisascaris schroederi, assembly GCA_006503575.1. Taxonomy (NCBI): domain Eukaryota; kingdom Metazoa; phylum Nematoda; class Chromadorea; order Rhabditida; family Ascarididae; genus Baylisascaris; species Baylisascaris schroederi. Next base: position 3,587,897 of record QEWY01000613.1, read on the forward strand.
TACTTTGATGTTGATTTAGAATTAAGGTTAAACGTTTACGGAAATAACAAAATGGATTAACGCCTAACAAAAACGAGGAAAACATTGCTTGTAAGGGAAGGATTTTATTCATTAATATAAATTCTTACCTCTTCAAATTTTAATTTTTTGCTTTTTTTTTTTCTATAAATGAGCGCACATGAATATTAAAAGGAAATGAAATAACTTGGTAATATATAACCATTGTGGTAGATTCTAGAAAACAATAAAAATTGAAAATTTCGGAAACTGCGATAGTGAATGCTACGGATTGGATTCCCATTTTTCCTTGAAATAAAGAAAATTCAAAAAATTTTGAAATCTAATTTCTAAGTTAGTTAATGCTTCATCGATTTTTTTCAGCAGAATATTTTGATATTTCAGTCGAGAAACGTAACATATTTAACAGGTCTCAAAAGAGTTGGTTAATTTGGCTAAGAATTTTTGGGACATCTCAAAGGCAAAAATTAAACCCGAATATGCGGCAATATCGGCTGATCGTGAGGCTAAAGCAATCGCCAAACAAACTGAGCGATCCACAAGAAATGAAAAGTAAGTCATTTTATTTATTTCTACTGTCTAGCGAAAAGTAAATCTTTTTTTCATTTCTTCAGTTATTTATGAAGATTGAAGTCATTTAGTAAGTACGCCCAGACTAATTAATTGAAAAATTTGTTTGCGCGATGGCCAACAAAAAACGTCAGCAGGCAGTTGCGAATCCTCGACCATTTACTTGCCGGGTGATTGTTTTCCCACCAAATTGTTGCGAAGGATTCCATCCGGCATTATTTTTCCGTAGAATTCTGTTAGCCCTTATTTACGCATAAAGGTGGAATATGACCAAAAATAATTCATACTGTCGTTCCTTTTCACGTCAGTAAAAAACCATTGAGAATAGTCTCATCGAATCTAACAGTGCTGGACAATCAACAATCACTAGTGACACTTGTTATTGCCAGCGTTTGTTCTTCAGACCAGCTGTAATGAGAAGCTGGTCGAAAAATGCTTCTATTAGAGCATTTCGATTGCACCTGTTATGAAAGGGTTCAAATATGGTACCAAATATTGGTAACAAGGTGCATCACCAGTGACTGTCTATCCCCGTTCGAAAAAGATAGGGTAATAGAGCTTATTAGCAGTTGTTCAGCTTTCTGGTGCTGATTTTAGGAGTACAAAGTAACCAGAGATACTGACTGAGGATTCAAGGAATGTCGCGATTTGCTAATATCAGCCTTTAAGATGGAATATAAATTTAGTTGGTTTGATAAGCTCATTCATCAGTTAGCGATTCTGAAGCTTCCGATTCCATCGTCTCTTCCATCGAACAACCTTTTAGATTTTGATATTTTGATTGTCGATAGTTCTGAGATATCACCTCCCAAGCCCTTAAAATTGTGTGCATATTACTGATTTCAAAAAAAAAACTTATTTACTCGAATATAGATTGTACGACGAGCTGATGAAAACATTGGTGCAACTTTGCGCTGAACCATTGCATTGGAGACAATTACGCTTGGCTGGTTTCCTACTCAATCATATGTTGGTTCGAAGAACAACACCTGATGCTATCAGGGTAAATCGCTTTGATTTTATCAAATATTATATGCAAATCAATGTTTCATTTATAGCACTAGTTTAGCAATACTTAAAAATATTGCATTTTTATTAGATGGCTTGAGATCGTTGAAGCGCATGGTAAGGAAATTAGTGTAAGACATGATAACCTAATCTTTAGAAGTATGGTATTCCAAGCGCCAAATCTGCGAGAGCAACCCCCTTTTACCTTTATCAGTTATGTTAATAAGTTGAAAATCGATGCGAAACAAAAGTAACCAACTTGTGAAATGGGAGTTAAGGATCTAAAGGATGAAATTAGAGCCTCAAAATGGAATTTATGCAAATTGTTCTCAAAACTATGAGGACATTTTTGAGCTTATTCCAAAATGAGCTCCTTATGGATCATGTAGTGAAAAGCTTGAAGGAGATTTATGCTCCATCATTTTCGTATACCCATATATATCCTTATAGAAACATATCCTTTGTATATAAATTCTTGCATATACACTGATATGTACGATATGTTTGAAATTCAATGCCCATTTCATCGGCATTCCGATCTAGAAGATTCAATTCATGACTCACATTTACCTGTTAATTAAGTCAAATGCTTATGATCGAAATTTACTTTCTTACAAATTTGAGGTATTTGTGCTTTTGGAATATTAGTAGATCTGACGAGGGTTATGAAGTTTGTCAACAATCATAACCTTCGAGCTGATTTCTTTTATTAATTTTGAGGTGTTTTTACGTATGCTGGTGGATGAGCAAATAGAGATGAGAGAAATCGCAATGAAGGCATTACCTGAGTGGATGAAATCATCAAAGCCAAAAGCAATCAAAATCGAATATAAACCTGAACAGGTTTGCAACTCTTTTCAACGCTTCTTGAGCTGATTTCTTTTATTAATTTTGAGGTGTTTTTACGTATGCTGGTGGATGAGCAAATAGAGATGAGAGAAATCGCAATGAAGGCATTACCTGAGTGGATGAAATCATCAAAGCCAAAAGCAATCAAAATCGAATATAAACCTGAACAGGTTTGCAACTCTTTTCAACGCTTCTTTAAGGTGATTTGACTGCAGTAATGGCGCAATTGCTCGTTGACGATCAACCCCAACAGTTCTGTTAGCTCAGTCGTGCCGGCATCGACTTTCCCATTGAGCGTTTTCTATGGAAAACATTCGAGAGATCGCATAATTCATAAAACTTAAAACGCTAAGTGCTAATGCAACCGTCGAGGTGGGCGCTTACACCAAATAGAACTCGTCAAATTACTAGTGAACTTCCTGAACTACTTCCTGAACTCTTCTAACTATATTTCTACACCTCTTCCTCCACCTCCCTCTCCTCTGCCCTCTACTAAGGGAATCTGGTCATCCGTTGACCAGCCTTTTTTTACGTTACTTGTTGGGTGTGTGAGGTACTGATTCATCCAAAGAATAAATGTTGATACAAAGTAGCATATGGTACGGCGATCTCAAGCCCTTGAGAATTGAAAACACCGTTCACATAAAATTTGAGCATTTAGAGTTCGAACTTCTAGTGTTCTCTTTGCAGAATATGCTAGAACATTTGAGATTTTTCGTCAATCGTTTTGTTGAGTTTATTTTTGCCATTTCGTAAAATAAGGGATTGAAATAATTATAGATCTTAGGGAGTTTTATTGAAGGTTTATACGTGTAGGGTGATATTTTAATATCAAATAAACAATATTTTGATGAATTCCTAATGATTGCGCATTGACTTTAGTAATATCTGCTCTCAAATTTCCATATCGATTGTATTGTGAAATGTTTCGTATATAGCAGTGACCTCATAAATTTTCTTTAAATTGCATTGGTTGCGTCTAAGTTGTTCTGCAAACTAAAGCATTCAAGAACAATATAAGCAGATCAACGCATAGTTATATTAACTTTCCTCTATCCGATTTTTGGGTACATTTATGGGGTGAATTTACCACAAATCGGTCATTACTCAACTTTATATATCCCTCTAACAATTTGGATTATTTGGATGTTTTTTGGGAGAACTGAACCAATGATTATTTGCAATTTTGGTGATTTCAGTTACCGAATCGAGGCGCAGGTTCAAGTTTCCCAAAGGATTACGGCTTGTTGAAGGATAATCAACGTTTAGCCTATAATGGAATGTTTATGCCAGGAAGTGCAAAGGCATGGGATGAAGAACTTTTCATTCACAAACAATATGTTGGATTCTATCAGTGGGGAGTGTAAGCCAGCATAAATCCTTGATGTGTTCTGAATTATGCTTCGAGCAAAATGTTATGCCATAGTCGTCTTTTAATCGTTGATAACCTGGAGCCACTTGTTCTTATCAATTATCACCGCCTGAGGCTATTTAAGCGTCGATTAGTTAATCTACCTGGACTTAAGTATGACTTTATTCGGCGTAAATCACCATTCCTTTTCGATGACCATAGTTTCAAGTGTGCGAAATCACGTGTACCGTGTGCAACCTTTTATCTGATTACACATCTGAAATGCACCTTTCCATCAGTGTGTATCATTTAAGTACTTCTTTTGCAAAATAAAATCTAACATATTTTCGTAAAGATTAAATGATAGATTCAAGTGAAATTCGAGAATTCTGTGGTTAAATTCTTTCAGGAAGTCTATGCGTTGTGCACCAGCAAGTCAACAGAAGAAATGTAATCGTGATCGTTCAGATTTAAGCGTATGCGAACGGGTTATCGTGGATACATTTCTTGATCCATCATATTTTCAGAAATTTATTCGTTTCATCGTTAAGGAAAAACGTAATGCCAATCAATTCGACGTTAATAATGTGCAATTCATCTATGTTAGTTGGAGTTTTTTTTTAAAACTTTTTCTCATCGTTAAGAAAATTTTATGCAGTAGGAAGTGGCGCCAACCAGTTACAAGCATAACGCATACAGATCTTTTCTCTATACCCTATGAAGATTAAATGCTCTATTGTTTAATTGTTTATTTCTTTGCAGATGTTATTTCGTAATTACAATGATATCCTCTTACCAATCTTCAAGTCAGTTTTTCAATCTGTGGTCGTAAGTGAAAAGGTATGTTACCATATTATGCTAATTTTTTTTACACCTTTATCTATTTGATGCAAAAATTTTTGTTCATATTTACGTTCCAACATTGTTTTATTACTTTCACAAAATATGCAAATGTGATTCGCGGAGAAATTGGTTTTCTTTGCATTTCATATATTTTATGTGGTGATGGTTTTTCGCGGTAAAGCAATGCAAGAATAGTTTCCTCTAGAGGTCTTTTCTAGGTTTTATACTAAATAAAGTTATTTATAGGTGAGAGATCGCAGATTTGCTGCTGAATTATTTGCCAGTCTCATACGTGGTTCACGTTACTGGACATTCGAGAAGTTGAATGCAATGTGGCAATGGATAGGACCGATTATCTCGAGCGCTTTCGAGGAACTTGCTCCCGATTCCTATCAGAATTGGGTTGAAGCTCTTCAGGTCACAGCTCCACTTCTTGAATGAGTAGTGCTGTCGGAAGAATTAGTTCTTCTCTTTTTTCTGAGAGTAAGGATTGTCATCTCCATGGCATCGTATGATGTAAATTTGATATCTGATACGTGTTAATCAGCATATTGACGTATGACGTAAATTACACCTCAGGATTGCATCATTTCTAAATGAAAGCAATTAAAACATTATAATAGTTTCCATCTTTCATTGCATCAAAGAGGATCATTTCGATGGGCGCACTTCATCACCTTGTTTATCCTTAGTAGTATCTCTATTAACTGTAGAGTTCTTCCATTCGTGTCAGCAATGACTATCTTTAGAAGCACGCAAAGGGTTCAAACTTTTAGCAGTTTACTTTCTGCAATTATTGAAGAGCGCCAAAAGTACCACATATATGGCTGTTGTGCAGGAAACGTAAACTGCATCCGGTCTATAAACGAACCGGAACAGATTCGGCAGCATTCGTTTTCCAACTAATTTTTGCAAAATTTTGCATCTAATGATAGAAAGTGGTCAGCACATATGTCGGCTTATTTTTTAGATAATCTTCTCTGGAACTCACCTCAATCGATATCCGTGGCTCATTGAAACGATCTTCAATGTATGCCTAAGACCGATAACTAGCCCTGTTCAAATCGAAATGTTGGTTGTCAACTCATATATTAAACGTTCTCATTAAACTCTTCTAGACTATTAACTATTGAGTTACTGTAAATGTGTTTGTGTGAGATTACTCATAGTTATGAAAAGAGTAGCAATTTATGATTCATTAATGAAATATATGCTTGAAGATTTTTTCAGCTGTCAATAAGCTCTTCTTTAAATAGCTGAAAGATGGTTGCTATTCCAGTAAATTGGTTAATTAATAAAATTAGAATATACATTGTGTTCATATTCACTCTCGCCTGTTAATTTTATTTTATGGAACTAAGGGAAGTTTTGAATACCTTTCAAACACATCTATATCACATAATTTCAAAAATATTTGTACAATTAAGCGTTTTTGACCGTAACATTCATAATAATTGGCAGAGATTGGCCGCTAGGCTATATTCCATGTTGAGAGTTGAAAAGAATTGTTAAAAAATGCGGAATATTGCAATTTTTTAGTCGTTTCTCTTTACTACTTGCTGTTTCGAGTAGTGGTTCATGGCGTGGTACCGATATTCATAATCGTTCGCTCATTATTGGACAGCAATTTATTTCAATGCCATACGTTTCGGTTAGAGAGGTTGTCGCCAAGTGAGTAATTACTTTAATTGAATAACTAGTGATAGATATGCTATTATCACTGAACAGAATCAGATTTAATGACCGACAAAAAGTAATACTAAAAAAAATTTTATTTGATGATTAACGGTAACTTTTTTCATATTTTTTGCAGGAGGCGTTTAAATTTCTCTAATTTCTTGATTTATTTCTCATCAAACCGTTCATCTATCGTCCGTTGTTTTTCTATTAATTTCCCCTTTTCGTAATTGCAGTTCAGCATTCGCAATATTAGTCAAAATTTTATTCGAAAAAAACTTGAGTTTGACAGTTCTATGCAACTTTTTTTCCTCTTTTTGTAGTATTCACTGAGAATGATATAATTTTTATTTCTCATTGTTTCATTGTTTTATTCTACATGATATTTCATTGTTTTAGAATATTCTCAAATGCATGCTACCTCGATATAAAAGGTTTCAAAACCGATAAAGTATCTATTCATCCACGATTTCATCATATTACTGTCGATCTAGTCATTTCAAGTTTTCAACATTGTGTGAGTATTTATATTTCTTTTGGAACTTTTATTATATTTCTAAATTTTAAGATGTTCAAAATATCTAATTTTATTGATTTGATGAGTTTCTTATACCAATATTTTCTAGTACCCAAATGTTTTCTAACTTTGACTTCAAAAACAAGAAAAAAATCAATAATATTTCATTGGATAATCAATAATATTTCAATAATCAATAATATTTCAATTGAAAATATAGATGAATAATAGTTTAAATTACGTTATTTATTTCGCTTCGAATTAATGATTTTACTTCCGAAACAACAAAGTCTTACTGCAAAAATGCTGTCTATAAAAATTGAGCAAGATTATAGAAATATGTAAAATTTGATGTTCGTCATTTGATTATTCCTATCCATATTACTTGCACCTAAAAGATTTCGGAATATTTTGAAATGATGGATAAAGTTTATCAGTGACCAATAGGATTCCATTGAAATTACACTCTAAGTCAAAAAATTTGCCCGTAAATAAATTAAAAATATGGAAAAGGGCTCTATTGGATTGTGGGATAGGTGTTTCCCTCTTGAGGCGTTTCATTTCGATTGGATTCGTCTCTTTTTTCTTCTTGAGACCCTTTGGGGGCCAGATCCCCCTTATAACACACTCACCACTAACTATAACTAGTATTCAATAATTTTGATTGTGTTAGACGAGTGTAAATAATTTATTTTTTATTTTTTAAGATAAGCATCATATGGAATGAGACGATGACGGTGAATGAGGATTTTAGTCATTCGATTAGCGAAAGGGATGTGGGAAAATCCGAAACGAGACAAGTGAGTCGATTGTCACGTTTTCAGTGTGAAATTATATTTTTAATTTAAATTAGGTGATATAAAAATGGAGAAAATTTCTAAATTTTTTTTTGTTTTTTGTTTTTATTCGAATTCATCATTTTTGGAAAAAAATTTTTCCCCTCATAATTATTGAAAATTGTTGAGGATTATTCAGGATAGGTGATAAAAATTGTTTAGAGCTCAAAAAATCACTTTTTAGGTTTTCTAATTCAATCAATTGCATTTTCGAGACTACAAAGCGTAGGTGCGATATTTTCTTTCTATTGGAAATATCATGGTGAAATAAGTTGGTTCTTTTGCAAGATTTTTCAAAGCATATATGATTAATTGCAAAGATTTCCAATTTTTATATAATTTCCAATTTTTATATATTATCGTTTCTTTGTTTATTTTAGATCACCTTTTCGGGATTGTGGGGTTTTTCCCACGGACCGTTTTTGTATTGCCAGCCCTCATTGTTTAATTCCCGCTCATTGTTATCTTTAGGCGAAAAGTTACTTCAAAGCTTTAATGCAGTATTTACTTTGGAATTTCAAAGCAAATTTCGCAGCCGTACATCGTTCGGTACTTCGCCTTATCCCCCTTTTGGCTCATTTCGAGAATGATGCGTAAGTTTCTGTATTCATTGAGGTACTTTTTTTTGGATATTTTCAGTTGTAGTGAAATTGTTGGATTAAATGAGGATCGTTGAATTGTTGGATTGAATGAGAGTCTTATTTGATTTGCAAAAAAAAAGAACAATTGAATAGACCATTTCATTGCAAACATACCAATGCAAAAATTCAGAAAGGAAAGTTCGAGAAATGCAAGCTGCCTTTTCCTTCACTCGAAAAAAAAGAAGCTTTCTTTAAAGGATTTCGTATATCAACATTCATTCATTATTTTTAATACCCCATTTGGAATTTCGATGGTAACCGCAGTTCAAAATTGATTGCAATTCCAATGTTTTTGCAATGTTCAAGCAGATTGCAATTGCCACTTATTGCACAATCGCATTCGCAATGGATTTGCAATCGTTGTAGTGATTCGATTTGCAGTGATGACGATCAGCAGCAATAATCGCAATTGCGTTGAATAGATAAATGAATTCGTTGTAAGACAATTCCTAGTGAGGAATCAATTTTTTAGTGATGATGAAGTAGCGTTGCTGTGCTATCAAAATTTGCATGTTGGCCTATCGAATGCGGTAATTGACGAGAAAGATGCTAATTTTGCAATGGATATTTTCGAAAAGGTAAGGCGAATGATTTGCAAAAATATGTTAAGGTTTAGCCATAATATAGAATTGAAAATTACATGCCAGCAAATAGAGGAAATTAATAGAATATTTTTGAAGCCCTCTTAGCTGAGTTTTTCTTCCTAAATTGTAAAACCACTCAGAAATTATATTAAAGAAAACAATTTTAGAAGACTATTTGCGCATTAATTAACATAGTTTTTTTGTTTATAAAATTTACCAGATTTTTTTCCAGCACATATCGAAACTAACGATTTGACTCGTTAGGCTAAATTCTATTGCATATTCGTTGAATTTTATGAGAAAAATGCTGTATGTTGAATTAGGACAGCATGAGAAGGTAAAAGAAAAAGCACCTGATAATAGTCAATTTTTCAGACGATGCTATATAGTCGTTCATGGAAATCGAAAGTTTCACTACTGAAATTCTGTCAAGTGTTCGTGTTTTCGAATTTATTCATCTTCGAAAATTATGAACGACCCCTAAAGGTGCTAAATATAATCAATAATCTAATTACACATCCTCAAGTGGAGGTACGACTTGCAGCAGCTGAATCGATCGCCGGTTTCATTCAATGTGGATATTTCTCTGTAGATGAAAATTTTATTGTGAGTTTTTCTTTTTCATTTTTCACGTTGAATTTGAATAAAATATTGCTTCATTTAAGGAAACTCAGAGATCGTTACAATGATTTACAGTATGGTGCAAAGAGAAATCGTTTTAAGATGCATATTACGGCACACTAGGCTTCTAGCTAATTGGGTGTTGTTTTTTTGATGTTTTAAAGTCTAAATCCTTTAGAAATTTTGAGATTATTCTATTCGCTTTGTGGCCTCTAATCCAGCTCGTTGCATATATTTCCATTCGAAACGAAATGAGAATAGATGAGCTGAGTGTGCTTGTGATTGGCTGTGCTTTTTTTGCTTTTATGGCTATGATTAACGTGTTATCGAGGAAGCAACGGTTATCGAGACAGTCAACGTCAATCTCGACCTTTTGATTTTTTAAAGCATTTTCCGTATGAATTATATCCATTATTAGAAAGAATAAAATTAAAAGGAATGAAATGAATAAAAATGAATAGTCTGAAGGAAGATCGATGGACACATATCCATATAGTAAATAGATAAATGGTGTACATCATGCGTTGTGTCGTTTAATATGTCGTTTAATAACCAGCACTTTTCGCAATTTGACGATGATCCTTAAGTGGTTTTTCGGAATTAAAGAATTTGCTAATAGCTGATGATGGTGATTTCATATATGGAATTATTTTAAAATATGAAGTTGTTTTGGAGGTGTGAAATTCAATATATTTTACACACTTGTTGAATGCTGAGGGAAAATCCACTTAATCTTTCCTGAGTACTGTTGAGGGAAAATGCGACGCGAACATATATACACGTAAAAAGATAGAGCAAAATGTAGTAGGTCTTATATTGTGATAGGAACGTGTAAATACCTGCAACGATTACTATAGCTATACGGAAATTGTTGATTTCATTTGTTTACCATTAGAATACAAAACCATAAATGAATATTATACTTTTCGCATTGTGTGAGCCTGAAGAGTGAATAGCATATTGTGCGGTATATGATTCATGAGGAACGACAAAGGAATGAAAAAATTTTTTGCCTATGTCATAGAGTGATTCTTGAACGTCAATGTGAGAAAAATTTTCAATTTTCAAAGAAATGATAAAAACTTTCAAAATCTTTGAAAATTTCTGGAAATAAAAATCTTCAATATCAACAAGTTTTTCATAATACTCTATAATATCGTTGTTTTAAAGAAGTGATAAAGTGTAGGGATCAAGCTTATCACCCCACAGTCAGCAGTAACTAATCCAAGTCACTAGTGCAAATAAATATATATTAGCTATATAAGAAGCTGCCTGTTTAGAGTAGGAATTTGAAGATAAAAGCATTGCAAGTAAGGTTTTATGATGTACTCTTCAGAAACGCAATCAATTTCAGGATACCTATCGACAGCTTGCTGATGATTCGGATTTGGATCGTAAACATGGTGGAGCACTTGGATTAAGCGCTATCATTAAGGTTTTTTCTTCATGATTTGCAGCTTTCTGCCGTAGATATATAATCTTTATATAATAATGATAACAGGAAAATTGATATGATAGGTACAATTTAAAAGTAAAATAATTTAGATGAGATTAACGATGAGGATGCGCACGCAAACTGCCAATTAAAAACTGCATGCGAAATGAACTAATAATTCGAATATACAAATTGTAGGTGTCGTGAATCGTGTGAATGCTTCATTAGACATTGAGTTTACAGTAATGCTTCTATCAGCGGTTGTAGTACCTACTAGCATCTGCGTAAGGCAGAACTATTTGCAATTGAATAGAAGGCAAATCACTACCAGGAGCATATTGTTTATATATTGTTGACCTCAGCTGGTCTAGAAACACCGGAGGAATGGCTGTTGTAGAGTGGTTGTGAGGATGACGGCTACACCTGCCCGCTTCCCCCCCCTCCCCCCTTCCTTTTCTTCAGGGAAGCCACGAATCCCCATTTTCTTACATCACGACTTCCGGGGATCTCAAGTATGTCATAGCCTTGGTATCGATGTTGATTGAAGTGGCCTCAAGTGCGAAACGGTGACTCGAGGATGATGTTGAATAGCGGTTCATTACTGAACTATATTGACGTGAAGAGAATCTATATGTAATGACCATTATTTTATAGGGATTCCCATATACGGTACCAGATTTCATTCCTAAATTACTATTCGATATCTGTGGAATCATGACGAAACGCGTCGAAAAGATTGTAAAAGTATGATTTACTACTTATTATTTTTTTTGAATTTCGCTATCACAAGAACCTGTTAAGAGTTGCATTTGTGTATATATACATATTTTCCTTCCGCGCCAATTTTTGGTGAATGGACGGATGTTAGGCGATCATGTGATATATGCGCATATTGTGGAGATGGAAAAGGTTAATTGTTTAGTGTACAGGTGAGCTATGGCATATGGAAAGTGAGAAAAGAGGGGCTCCAATATTGGCGGTGCAGGTAGTCAATGCTAGCATTAATCCAAAAATTTCGACCATACTTAGAGCGATCCTTCTCTAGACATGGCAGGATTTCAAAATTTGATGTTGATTGGATGGGTAAAAAAAAAATTCATATCATAGATTTCACATCTAAATGCCTTATATCAAAATTTTCAACTTTTACTGCTTAATGTGTTAACATCGTTAACTCTTTGATTACAACCGGCTTAAAAGGTGCATAGTTCCCTTTATGCCCGACGGGCAAGTAAATATTTGGAAGATTTTTGAGCTTTTTTAAGGATTTCAAGTATTTCTAAGATAATCGAAGAGTGTGCTGAAAAAAAAAACATGAAAGGTCAAAGTATAGCTTGTAAAGTATGATAAGGTGAGCAACAAGGTTTTGATGTGCGTAGAGTATATCAGTTCCATCCCTTTTGCAATTGCTATTTTCTTGTCTTTTAATGTCTCGTAAGCCGCCGTCCAACTCGCATATATTCTTTTTTAAAAGAAATAAACAATGCAGAATTCACAGAATCATTTGTTGGGTACTCATGCGCGTTAATTACTACACCTACGACGAAGGTATGCAGGTGAGATTGAACAAAAATATCTGTAATATAAAGCAATTTATGTATGCATCATTTCATGACAATGCCTTAGATAGAATCATTAATAACCACATGCTACACTGAACAATATTAGTATCATTGATTTCATTAACAGCAATTTCTGCTTATTCACGTTATGTGGTTATCGCAGTATTTTGTTTATAGAAGAAGGACGGGTCATCACTGGTCATCTACTGGTCATTTACATGGATGCTGTTAGATTTCGAATGAAGTATAGCATTTTCAGGAAAGTCTAAAGGAATTGCTGCGTGAATTTCGAAGGACACATCAAGACAATTGGGACGAACACAAGAAATGCTTTACATTTTCACAGCTTAAACGTATCAATAATCTGCTTGTCTCACCGAATTATTACGTTTAGATTGGTCAAAGCTGCTCTAGTGAGCTTATTTCTTCCATCATACATTCCCATCAATCGGCTTTCAAATTTTATGTATAAAGATATGGTAAACGAATGTCATGTGGATAAGGCTGTAATAAATAAAGCTATGCAAGTGGATCATCTATGTAAATACATAGAATAGTAGATCTTGACTTTATTCTGGTTGAAGAGGTGTAGGATCATAAGTGACAGGACTGGTAATCCCTGCATTTTTTGTTCTTTAGTTCATTCTTAAGAACGTTTTATCGCGGGTATTTGTATACATGGTGGGACTGGTTTGGGCGATCGACCATATAAACCAGTTATGGAGTGGGTTTTGTTGGGATAAGGGTAGAGATTGTAGGAGCGGAAGAGATAGGTATAAAAATCACCGTGGAGTAACAGCAGGCTGAGGTATAACAGAAAAAGTTTATTATATCTATAGAACCACAAGAACAAGGTAATGATGCACTATTATTGGCACAATACGAATGGGTCATATTGGCTTTCCCCATATACGCATTCTCTCAGGTTCATATATATATTAGAATAATACATAGAAATACTTAAGTTAAAGTAGAGAAAGATGGGAAAACTTTTTTGAAACGTCTTTGATGATTTAAATCGTTTCAATTCACAACTAGATAAAGTCATCCATGGCTGTTTCATTCAAAATTTTCATTAGTATATAGCAGTTGAAAAATTGGTGTTATTTGTTTCCTCGCAAAATCATTGAACATCGAATAGTTCGACTATTCATTTTGGATTTCTTGTTGAACCTCGACCTTTCGGACTTGACCAAGCATCGTTGAGCCTCTCGAAATGCATATGTTTCTCTTCTTCCTGTGAGAAGAGCATTTGACGTCCGAAAGCATCCTTCACTTTTTGATTTTCTGTATCGGCAGTTTTCACTGCAGGTTCACGAGCAACAGCTATATTCTGGGACACTGAAAAATTAAAGAAAAATTGTTTTAAAAAAAGCATCTGATGCTAAAGTATTTTGACATTTTTTAAAGCAGTTGCAAAATTGTCTCTGAGGAGAAAGAGTTGGAAATTCACATGTGAATGATGTAAAGCGTGATTGAAGCTTCAATTTAAGATAACCTTTTTTGATGATATGAAGATGTTGAAGTTTGGCGACAATCGTTTCGTGTAATTTATGCCTTAGAGCTGAATGGAAAATGATTCGAACTAGTGGTTCGAAAAATGCAAACAGAATAGCGGTATTTGTATAGAGCTGAAAAGAACGATTACAGTCCGACAAATGAAGGGACTCAGCGAAGTAAGCTTAACAATATAGAGAGGACATACGGGAAAGTTCCCACGATGAGAGAGAGGAATAACATAGTGAAAGTATGTGGGAAAAAGCTAATGCAAAACACGAAGAACATCCTATGCACTCTGTTGAGAGATAATCCGTATGAAGTGAACGGAAGGGGCAACACGTTTCGAAAAAACTGATACCACAGCTAATGCACGCTAGTTAACTTAATATAGTTAAACTCATTAAGAACGATAGCTTAGCAATCTGTAAAGAACACTGATTTCATCATTGGAGGGGGATATGACCACTAATTGCATCATGGCTATTTTCAGAATGTCTACACCAACTGTTATTGCCCAAATTGGTGGGAGATGCGGAGGAAAAGATTAGGGAAGCTATTACCGAAGAATCCAAACTTTCTTTGTCGGATCCCGTGCTTTTTACTTCATTTTTCTTTTATGCTATCTCTATTAGCAAGCAATTTTTCTATCGTGAACTTTTCTTCGAATATTAAACAATTTTCAATTGTATCGCTCACCTGCTCGAGTGTCCACAGATGTGAAATTTCGGAGATATTAGCGGACTCTTCTTCGATATTCAAAGAAATAATTACAACAATCGTTATAGCAACAACGTTTTCAATTAATATTATGGCGACCGATGGAAAGAGGAATTTTGTCGCCTAAAAACGGAGAAAAATTCAATAGGCTGTCATATGAACGTTTCACTCGTTAATGGATAATAAATCTTTTTTTTTTTTTGATTTTTCAAATATGATAAATTCCCGAATATTTTCATAACATTTTCGAGTAGAGGAAAGAACAGCTGAAAGGGAACAACTCATTTTTTTCGCATTTTTGGGAGAGTCAGGGAAACTCATGAAACCTTCCCATGCTCTCTTTCGTGCACTATAAGCCCAAGTGTATAGATAAGTTTAGGACGAAGTCACACTCCTAATTGTGGAAAAAAATTGGGAACCATGGAATAACTTCCATAAAAAAAAAGCAAAACCCTTCGCAAAAAACGCGAAGATTCTTGCATAGGTCATGTCGACTCTAATGCAATAAGTATTGTCCACGACGATGCTGTCCTCGGCCTAGGCAAAGTAGGTATTCAGTAGTGGTCTAAGCTGAAGTTAACTTCTCAAAAACGAGCAAACGATACGAGGGAAACTGCTCAAAATTGACTCAAAATCGAAGAAAACAATTAGATCCGAAAAGTATTTTTCATTATTAGTAAATTCATCGAAAACATTTATTTATTTTGCACGCTGTTTTTCAGTGAGGAAAAAGATGCAACATTTTTAAATGGCTCATGGAATATATGGTAGTAATAATCTCCTATTAATGCAGACTGATGCTTTAACACTAAGCGTAATCGAAGAAGGTAAATGAGAACGCAAAATTCTACCTTGACAATTTCTATTGTTTGATAGCGCTCCGATAATGAGTGTTGCATAGTTGTAGCTGTTACACTATTACCATATTTTTTGTAATTATACCGAAATACGAGAATGAACACCTAAAATTTATACCATAATATGATTTAATATGTCATACTCGTTTTCCCATCCTTTACTTTCTATTGATTGTACAAACGTGTTACGGTAATGTCGTAATTGATCGTATGTTTGTGTCTGTTTGCCTCTCTTCGTTGGATGCTTTCAGTTCATATATCGTAAGTGCTAATGGTGATGAAATTTTTTAAGCACATCCTATACGATGAGATGGTTGTACAAGTTGATTAACGCTGGTTATAAGGAATATCGTTCCTCATATCTTTTAATGGATTGTGTTATAATGGGCGATTGTGCTCATGTTTTTACTGTTTAGTCCACGACGTATAGTGATGACGAATAGGCGCATTATATAACACACTGTTTTGTTAGACATAGCACGTACTATAAATCTCATTGTCTTAAGTATTAAAGATTTCAAAGTGGAAAGGCGAAAGTTTGCAGACTTCAGAATTTTCTCAGAGCGCCTGAATTACGTTGCAGCTACGAGTACCTAGGTAAGCAAAGAACGTAAATGAATGAAAATAACCGCATACTGTAAGAGAGATAATATTAATAGTTGTGATAGCGAGCAAATAGTACAATAGCATTTTAGGTCCAAGGAACGTCTGCGCGCATGTCAATATCGTACCCCGCTTTTCGATACCGGACCGAACGCTTGGATTCGATAGTTCCACCGAGACGCTTCCCACAATTAAAGCTATACATAGAAGCCACTACAATCATAGGGTATTTAAAAACATACAGGTAATAGTATCATCAAGGTGTTTTCGTATATTTCAGACAGAACATTTGCGAGAATGAGTCGGAAGCACCACTAAATTTGCCTCTTAATAAAAGATATTCCCTCTAAAAAATTTTTATACCTTTTCGAGGAAAATGCTTCATCTTTTTCCTGAAATGGTTAAACGAGAAGTATTTACAACATCATGGTGTTCATATTAAATCTTGAACAATCGCATTCGCAACAGACAATCTCTTTTGAAGTAAAATGATGTACTCGAAGCTAGACACGAGTATCACTTCATTTGAATTCATCAAACTGCTGATAATAAAGCCTGAAAAATGTTTGCATCGAATTTTAAGCTCAACAACTTAGAAATTTATAAGTACAAATTTATAGTCACAGGTATTTGTCATAAAAACTTACTGAAACAGTTATAAGTATAAGTGGTAATTTTCGACCCTCATTTTCATATGTTCGAACACGTAGCGTTGCATATGTTCGTTCAAAAGCGAGTACGACGAACATCAAAATTGACGAATATAACGCGCAATCATAGATTGCGGTGAACACTTTACAAATGATAAACCTTTTATATGTACCACTAGTTGGATCCTGAAATATTTTATGCATTTATGCCTGTCAGATTTTTGATTCACACTTGCACATATAAAGCATTTCTCTGAGATCCATTTACTTTATATTTTAGCCTAAATTGAGCTTAAAGCCTAAAACAAGTAAAAATGATTGTATGAAATACGAATATTTTCTTAGTTCTCTTGCTCGATATTAAGAAGCGCTATTATTGTTCGGGTTTTCTTTTATGAATCGTTCTTCGGTTTCCGATCGTTGTCTTCTAATTTTCTGAATCCATGTATCCATGATAACCAATATTGCCAATTAACTCAGCATTCAGCAGTCATAAGGCATAGCTTACAGTATCATGTATAGAAGAATGATGTTTAATGAGAGTATATGCAAAACTATGAAAAAGTAGAATTTCAATATATTATAGGAAATGACATACTGTTGAAAGAACAATAATATATATGAGAGCATTTAAGTCGGTGACTGCTCGTGCAATAGCCATCAACACAAAAGCGATCGACTGACTATGAAGAAGTATGCATAAATTAGCATGTAATAGAGTTGTCTGAAATGAGTCGTTTCCTTCATTTAGAAATTCTTCGGAATGTTTTCCCGGTCTTAATGTATGGTACTATATTCCCATTTTATGAAGTGGTATGCAATGTTTAGACGAATGAGTAATATTTTATCGTAAATTGCTCAACAGGTATATACGTTGGCGTCGTTTTTGAAAAAAATAAAAGTGAAAAACTATGCTTCATATGTAAATGATTGAAAAGTATTTAACTTACTTCAATTATTGCAAAATAGCATTTGCAAACATATACACACACACGTGCACACGTACACACACGTACACATACATGAGCACACATGCACACGAGTAGATTGGACCTGTTAGGTTATACGTTTGTCCTTGTATATTGTCATTTTGAAGACCATAGAAGCTGCGATGAATAAATATTGCAGCTCTACTCTTATGGATTTGTTAATAGGATCAGGTCTTTACCTGATTGCCCCACATTTACAATTTACTTCTTACTTAAATGGCAATAAGACAATTGATTCGTAAACAACATACCTTGCTGCTCACTATGAAGAAAATAAGATTTGCAAACACCGCCGATATGCAAAGAAAAACTTCAAATGAATAGAGAAAAATTGTTAGCATATCTTGTGGCATTTCATATTCCATTGCGAAAAGTTATTCGTCCTAAACGTTATTAGGTGAAATAAAGATTGTAAATATGATCCACTTCAATAAACAAAAAAAGAATTCTTAACATATGCAATCGAAATCGGAAGAATACAGCATTCGTTGCATTGATATAGGCATTATTTCGGTTTCTACGGAACCATTCTGAATCCTACTACATTAACGTATCACTACTTTGAAATCTATTGCATCGATATAACAACACTCTAAATCAAGTGCATTGATATAGCAAGATCAGCGATCATAATCAGTCATAAAATATCATTTGTCTTACAACGAGTAAAGTAGCACTCCATTAATGAGCAATTGTTTGTAAAAAGTAGTAAGAGAAAGTGACTATCGTGCTAATTATTGGCGAACTTTGTGTTTTTATTTCACTACGAAGAAAATAAGATTTTTAAACACCGCCGATATGCGAAGAAAAACTTCAAATGAATAGAGTAAAACTGTGAGTAGATCTCGTCGCATTGGCTGCCGATAGCTACGCGCCACAGACTTTTCAGTTCAACCAATGCGGCTGATCTTTAACGGTCATCGATGAATGGAGGCCCTAGAGAGCAACAAATTGTACACTATTACCAGGCTTGTAAAGATCGTATTGCGAAGTGCGTTATGGAGGCATACATGACACGCCCGAAATTTCCGGAAATCCAGTCTCTAAAATCCATCCGTGCCCGAAATTTGGTCTTCAGATTCCATCTATGCCGGAAATTAGGTCTATAAAACCTATTTGTGCTTGAAATCTGGTCTCTAAGATTTGTGAGATTCGAACTACGTGATTTATTTAATACTGTAATAAGTACGCACAATCGATTACCGATAAACTATGAGTCGATTCTTGCATATATCTTATTATTTTTTAGTCGTTTATGCAATCAATTAGCCTAAATGGTGGATTGCAAAAACGCATAATCGCATCAGCTATATAAAATGATTCTCCATTTACTATTTGCGCAGCTCAGATCACTAAATTCTCTTTCATACTTTTCAATTGAATGCATTATTTATCATTTGATAACTGATATTTACGATAGAAAATATGATATATAATTAAATACTGTATAATTAAGATCGCTTTGTTTGTATCGTATTTTATGCGCAAAATATGTGTCAATATTTATTGCACATATAACCTGAGGTAATATATGATCGTTTGTATGAGTTTTCTCATTGATATGAGAGAATAAAAATTTTAGTTCATTGCAGCAGTTAGTCAAATAGCTACAGAGATTAAAGCTTAAAATTTATTACTCATAGTAGTAATTAAGCAATGATGTTCTCATAGAAATTAGCATTATTCTAGAATTGTATCGTTTTTCGCTTCACTTTCAAGCTAAAATATCATTAAAAATCGAAAGAAAATATAATAAATTTGCCTAACAACAAATACAATGAGCAAATAGTGGAAGAGCTTTTAAACTGATTATATGCCGATTTGATATAATCGTATTCACATTTAATATAATATAACCATTACTAGTAACTGATAAAGATCTCAAGTATATCTCTTAGGCCATTAATTAAGAAATGAGTGCGACTATTTAAAGCTAAAACATTAATGAATAGCGCGTGGGCATGTATAAAGGAAATAGGCGTGATGGCTATATTCACCTGTCATTTAGACAAAGGATGCAGTTGTGCACGAAACGAAAAAAGCGTAGCTTTCTCACAAACGGCCTTTTCTAAAGATAACAGTTAATTTTGTGTATTATCATTTATCAGTCGATCAAACAATGCGATTACATGTAAACTTTGTAATTCGTCTCGTTTCATTTTTGAATTTTTATCTTTTGTGTAATATAAATAGTATCAAAAAAAAAATCTCAAATAATCTAGCTTATCATGAAGCTTATCAAGCGCTTATCATTATATTAAGGTGATTTTGCCGTTATTTGAATTATCAAAAGTGCCCTTCTCCAATAATAAACCATCTGAAAGCAGAAAAAACAATAATTCTTTGAGCACGAATAATACAAATACAAAATAAAGCGAAAATACAAATAATATAAAAGTAAACGATAGCCGAAGAAAATATTTGTACCATTTTGTTCTACGTCATTTGCAAAGTAAAGAGTAAAATTCAACTAAACAATACCAATTTTCTGATAACCGAAAATATACGTGTGAATGGCGTGTGAAGTAATAACTTCTTTACACGCTAAGGTAAAAATATGAGAGAAAACGTTCTGATCAACAATCACTTCGCATCTTTTGTTATAAATTATTTTTCCTTCTAAAAGAAGTAATGAGTTTTATGGTCAATATTGCAAATACTCAAATATGGAATTCGACAAATTAGAATAAATCATATTATTTTCTTCTTTTTTTTTGAATTTTTTTATTGAATAGTTGAAGGTTGTTTTGTACCATCCGATATGACTTATATCGGGAACATTTCTTCGTTGAACACTTTCGGTTCTACGGTATCGAGTTATGAAGTAATAAGTGACGGTTTGACGTCAGTGATAGATTTCGTATACTACAAGAGAGTGCGCCACACCCTTTCACTCAGTGCTCTCTGTCAGTCAGCGAGCTTTCTGGGCCGGGGCGATTATGTCGCTTTCTTCATATCAGAACGAACAACATGGCCAATGAATCCTTCTGTAGTCTTCAATTGCAAATTATCACTCCACATGTGCGCTGGACCGGCAGGTGATGTTCACATTGCCTCGATGTTACAGTCATTCAAATACCACCGGAAGGGATCTTCGGTCATGGAGATGCCGTGAATAGTGTTTTCACGAAAGCAGACGGTAACGGAAAGATGCATTTGGTCCGGTCCCGCAAGGAAATATATGGGGATGCCGAACAGCCTGCTTCCATAAGACGGAAATATATGGGACAATTTATAACATTGCTCCACCATCTGATTCGAACCAGAAACAGATTTCATAGTTTCATGCTTTCCAGCAAGAAAATGCCCAAAATTACACATTCATAAAATAAACAATACGAGAAAGTTTTTCAGCTCGGCCAGTGTGTCGTCTAATCATGATGTATTCAAATCCATTAAAATTTAAAGTTCTATGTTTTCGGACACGGTGACAAGAAATATTATACTTTCATAACGTTGAATCGTAAGAATAGAATGAGTGGAAAGGGTTGTGACTCCATCTCGTGAATGGCATGACTCAGAACTGTCCATGTCGCGATGAAACCTCGCTTATAGCAATTTTAGAGCGAAGAGATGATTTCATAAATATTATTTGTGACGTTCTGAAGCCAATAGTTAGCTAGAGAAATTGAAACCGACCAACAATAAGACTGGGTGACACTAAAGACCATCGAAAACTTCTTGAAAAAAACTTCTAAGAAGCAGAAAATACAGACTAGGTGTATGCAAAACCAAGAGACATTCGTTCAAGTTGAACGTATTGTTGACTGAAGAAAGGGAAAGTAAAGTAACATTGCGAGTTAATCATAGAAATTATTTCTGATAACATCGGAGACATACTTGATTAATACGAATTGAATGTGACCACAGATGTAATTTCCTGCGAAGATGTCATACAAAATGAAATTTGTCGCTCAGAGCAGATTTTTTCTCGACTAGAAAAATGGCCTAATTGTAAAATTAAAGCAACAGATGAAGTAATTAAAATTTCATAAATGTCATGAATAAGCAATTTTCATTTTGTAACGAAAAGCGGCGATGAACGAAAAATGTTGGCTTCATATATAAGCAAAATGTAAAAAAAAAATAAAAGTGGAAAAAATGAAAAGAAGAAGAGCAAAAGTTTACAATAAAAGAAGGTAGAAAAAAGCATCACATATGAAATGAGATACGATAACGATGTAGTATACAATTGGTATATAAGTAAACATAAAGGCGTATTCAATCATCATCATTACGATGAACTTTGATGATCGAATTTGTATCCCTTAGAGAGATAATGGAATCGAAGATGTGTACCTTATCAAACGATTTCATTAAAAAAAAAAAAAAGAAAAAAGAAAAACGAAATGCATATTTCTTATTGCAATTCGAAGGAATTCTCTTCGAATAAAAAACACATGCATCGTCCATGATACCGATGGGCATTCATCTTACACTACATTTAATGTTATAGAAAAAATCCTTTTTATTTGCGCAAACAGTGGAAATTTTATCCTTTCAAAAAATAAACATAATCAAAGAGCATTTGATCAAATGAGCATTAATTATTCGATTTATATAAGACCACATATTTCAATTTAATTATTCGATTTATATAAGACCACATATTTCAAGTTATAGCCTTAGATTAATGTAATTCATAAAGTACAAATTTCGTAGACGGTGATTTGTAGATGAACTTAACGATAATGTAGAAAAAAAAAGCAAACATTGGTTTAGTAGAATAAATTGACATAAAATGAGTGTAGTGAAAACTTCAAAGAAATACTCTTAGCAATAATATCACAAATTTTTTTTAAAATTTCCTTTTTGTTTAATTTGATTTAATTTAATTTAATTCATCTATTTTTCTTTTTTTTGATGGGAACAATGTAGATTTCAGATCTCTATTTAGAGATTTCTCTACATTTCTCAGCAATAAATTTCATACTTCCTACTCGAAATAAGCGTTATTCGATTTCGATTAATGAGGCTTGGCTGTCAGCAAAAGCTAACAAACAAAGAGATATTTTTGAAACTATGAATTCATAAAACAAAATTTCTTACGCCTCTTACACCTGTAAACAAAACACTTGATTTGTTCCTTTAAATTCGATGTATTAAACTCCTATTGAAGGAGTACGAGAGATACGCAGCTTTCTTTAAAGTTTGCAGTCGTTCTTGTCGATGAAGCTGAATAACATTCAATTTTTATTAATGCAATCAAAGGAAATAATGATTTATGAGAGCGGTCGTTCAACTGTAGAAATTAACACGATAATTGATTAAAGAGACAATTGATGCCGGTGTTAAAATCCTCGTCTGTTAGCTCGAGCATCTCAGCCCTTTTTACAAGGTGAAAACGCGTCCCATCATCCAGATCCATTCTTGAATCCATCGATCTATAATAGATCAATAATTGAGCAAAACTATGCAACTGAAAAATTTGCAGAAGTTTGATGGAATTTTCTTTGTTATATCTAAGCGCTTGTAACAGTCTCAGATGTTATAGAGTTGAGAAAATCTACGACGATAGAAAAAAAATTTCACTTTTCACAGATTACTTTTATTTCATTTGCGTATTAAAACTTTGTATGTATGTATGTATGTATGTATGCGTGCATGTGTGCGCTTATATTTAAATTAAGATGAATAGATGCTTGCATATATATGTATTTCTATACGTATCGTCTATGCCTTAGTTTTTCCTTGCGAGCAAGCGATCTGATTAAATCGAACAGTCCCACTTCTCTAAACTTAAGCTTTAACACTGTTACCAGAGTTTATCAAATCGTTTGAATTCATTATTTTATTGTTCGTTCATTTGTCCGTTATGAACTTTTTATTCACGATCTCACATGCCCTTTAGCGCAGTGTTCTCATAGCCTTTAAATAAAAGATTCCACTGTCATGTTTTGCGACACCTATGAATTCCCAGTGCACTCCACATGCACTTTTTTCACAATTTTTTTGAATACATATATACAAAAATAAAAATACATATATAATACATATATGCTTATATTACCACCTTATGATAATGCATACTGGCAGATTTTTTACTGCGAAAAATGAAGTTAAAACACAGAAAAAAAAATCGAAATCTCAACTTACTGTAATGGTTGCAAGTGTGATCCTTTGAAGATCATTTGCAGACTGCTTATTTCAATTATAATAGCAGCTATGAGCAGGAATATCGTAACAGGCTTGGGCATTCTATAACAATGCGCTTTTATCAATGATAAAACTTCCGATATAAATTGGTTACTCAATGTTGTTTCGTGACGATTAAAAGAGACCTTCAAGTCGGACTTAACCCCTAACTTGTCTATGTAACGATTACTGCTCAACCCAGCTGAGATACTCCATTACTTATTTCATTCAACGTCTTGGCTGTGAAAGATGCATAGTGCCCAGAATGCAACAGATCCATTGAGCGCTCAACGTCAATACTCATAGTTGAATTGATATCATTTGCAATATATATATATATATATATATATATAGGAGTACGTATACATGAACAGAACAGCTTCAAAGGTTTGTCTGAACTTTAATGATATGTAAATTTTTAAAGCTGACGTCAAAGAAGGTCATTCATTTCCTCACTACCGAGCTCATTTGCTGATAATTGCTTTTGTAAAAATGATGTGATATGATAAAAAAGATTCCACGATTTGTGTTCTAAAATGTGAGCAGAATTCATGATTGCAAAGGAGCAATGAATGAGTTTTTATAAACTCATAATTAAAAATTCTGGCTTTATTCTAGCAAAAGCAAATGGACGAATGAAGCAAAGAAGATAGGAGCATATTGTTTTTCATAGGCGGCAGCTGGCTGTCATCATGAAGACGCGATTAGCGTTGCTCATAAAAAGCTTATGGCCATATGAAGCACTCAGATGTGAAAGTACAGACGGAAAAGCGATTTAAGTTCATTCGTGAGACGTACGCTAACTATTTGCAGTCAGCCTTATAATTACAGATATTCAAGCTTTTCGGCTTTCTAAAATTTTGTTCGAGTCAGTCATGCACATTGTTTCAAGTTTATGACCTAGATGATGTTCACTGGTGATGCTTCATTCAAACAACCGCCTGTAATGGACACTAGTCGTAATATATTAAAATCGAAATATCAACACTTTCTACTTTATATGCACCTACATTCTGAGATTAGAAAAGTAATATACAATAATAACAAGCTGGGGAGCATCCTACGAGACGTTGTTTTGCATTAACCTCATCCTTTGCGGAATAAGATTTCGTTTTTCAACTAACCCAACCTCGTAGAATAATTCAAATGCGAAGAGTTCGTATTTAGGACAAATCCAGCCAAATAAGATATAAACTAATGGAAAATGTGAGCAAACTTTTCGCCCTCAAATATCTTTAACTTCTTTTATATTTAATGAAGCAGTGGGAATTTTCTCGACCTAAAATGACTATCAAATCGAATTCATCGTGTAAATAGATAGATGTGTGAATATATATAAGTAAAAATTGTGCTGGAAAATTTGAGAAAATACATTTTTCAGAAGCAATTATCACGATGATATGCAAAAATTCATCTAAGAAAAAAAATTTTTTTTCAAAAGCCATCCCCATCTTATTCAGTATAAGTCATTGAGAATTTTTGACTACAGTTGATTAACTTTTTAAATAGGAATAAAAATATCTCAATATGAATAAGTATTTTTCATTTCTATATAATATAAGAAATCAAGAACACTGAATTTGCCTTTGTGACACTACAATCGCCATAGAAAATGGCAACATTAGACTAAGCTATAGGATTATATTGGTTGTAGCGTTCATTAAAAGACATACGACCATCTTTAAAAACGAATTTCATGTTGAAGCGATCCCGTAAATGAGATGAGAGGATTAAATTTTATTGTTGTGGGATATATGTCATTGATGTTCACGTTTTTTTTTTTTTTTTTCAACCATTTCTTCGAAATAAATGTATGCCATTTTTCCCAACTATTTTTTTTCCAATCTTTCGAAATTCAAGAATTAGATGGTTTCTTGAGATGGCCACATTCATGTGAATGGCTCTTAATTTCTTCGACATGCTGATTTATTTCTCGTTAGAATATTGCGACAACAAAAAAACCTCGAATGAGAAAGGAGGAGCTGATTGAGATTCATTTGAATACAAAGCCAATGACAATCAGTTCAATTCTTTCACAAAATTTTTCGCTTTATTTTGCTAGTTTGATTGGTGAAAATATGGTGTCTGTGTGTATGTGTGTGTGTCTATCAGCCTGTCCGATAGTTTCAGTTTGAAAGCCATTGCAACTGCAAGTGTGAATTTGTTAAGTAGGATATGCTCATACTGGAATAAGCAATTTTTTGTGAAGGTCATTATCTTATCTTCTTTGGATTCGAAACTATGAGGTCGTTATTTTGTTGTTTTCTGGATTGGAAACTCGCAATTATCCAGAAGCACTCATCGTTCTATCTCTTGCTCTTCCTATTTTAAGTGTTCTCTCGCTTCCGTAGGTAATGAAATCGCCTTTTATAGTAAAATTATATTTTTACTGACTGCATCTATCAATAATTGTGGTGTTTTAGCGTAATTTAAGGACATTCTTAAGAAGATTCTTTTTGTGGTCTAAGCGCAATTAATTGACCTCTCAATGGGGGCCTTAATTTTTAAAATTGAAGGCAATTATTTTTTCATTTATTTCTTCAATAAGTTGTCGGATTTTAAAATTTCACATCTAGAGGAAACAATGTTTGATCAAAACTCCAAAATTTGTGGCATGATTTGAGGTGTTTGTTCCATTAAACTGCAACCGAATGCAATGAACCCACTCTTGTATCAAAAAAAACAAATATTACCTGCGTAATCTTTTATACAGGTGTATATATAGGTTGATTGGTTTTGCATCAATCTATCGAGTTTCAACCGAAAATATAAATCAATAAAAAGAAGGAGAAGAACTTCAGCACACATAACAGGTTCATTGTGCCATATTTACCAATCAAGAATCTTATCATATCATGATAACAAATTAATCGACATAAACTCTTATTATCATATCATGATAAAAGTAATCAATAAAAATTTAATTCTAATTGAAATGCCAATAATAAGAGTAACTGAATTCATTACTCTTCAGCAGATGACTTCTTATTCATTCGAAAGAAATTAATAACTCTTGGAGTATTGATTTGACTTTCATAACGACTCCAATATGGAGATCGATTCGATGCATCCAACGAAAGTGTATTATATAATTCGACGAATTTAAAAGGCCATGTTCCTTCACTGAAATTTTTGATTATTTAAGTATTAAGTACTTTTTTCATTAATTTAACTATTTATTTACTCGTCAATATCGTAGTTATTTTCAACCTCATTAAATGAGTATTTATGTAATATTATATTGAATGTGACAATATTTGATGGAAGGATGATGGTATTTTATTGCCAGACGGCTGCCAATACATCATATCTCTATGGGCATTGAGTGAATTTGTTTGATCATGTGGTTGACATATGATTATCAAGTGCATTGCATCATATATCGACTTTTTACACTTTATGAGTGCAGAAGTCATCTTTAGGACTATTCGTTTATATCGCCAGCTTGGTGTATACTGTTCTACCTATAAGTACCATCTATATAATGAACATAATGGATTTTCATGGAGGTGACGGGGATGGGAGGGGAGGACGGAGAAAAACAGAAAAAGCCTTAAATTCCAAAATCACCGAAAGTACCAACTTGATACATTTCTGACTTAGTCGGAGTTCCACTAATGTGCCGAGTCCTTTTCGCCGATGTTCTTCGAGTGTATATAAATGATTATGTACACCGATTGGATCGCACATTTCGAAGGAAACTGGTTTATCGCCATATCGAATAATTGCACTTGGTAAATATTTCAATTTTTCTCTACAAATGACTTCGCATTTTTTTTCTCACATTTGCATATGCAAATCACAGCCCAATTATATGCAAATTATTTTTCATATTGAATAAAAATTTTGGAATATATAACAAAAAATAAATTCCTTCAGTTATACACTACCAATGATTGAATAATTTGCAGGGGGAATTTTAACAAAAAAAAATAATATTAAAAAGAAAAAAGAAAATATTAGAGTAGAGGAAGAAAATGGAAACAAAAAAGTTTAGGAATTATAAGATCAAAGAGTTGGAATTTATATCTCAATTTTTTACAACTCATAGAAATTATTTACATTTTTTAATGAAAATTTTTCATTTCTTGGAAGAAATTTACTGCGAAAGGTTTTTCTATCCTATAAAAAACCTTTAGTCATTTATTGATGTGATCTGAATATGTTTTACTCTTGTGTTTCCAATCGAATAAAATGCTTTATATATTGAATTGGTATTGTATTTACTGTAGGATTTATACCAGCAATTCGGATAGGTCTACACCGGATTTCAGGTTTTTAATAATTCTTTGAAATGGTTTCAGGATCTTCTATACCAGATCATACCTATTTTAAGTTCGTTTTTAAAAAAATTTCCCTCCTTAGCACCTCATAAACATGAACTAACCATTTCACTGAGATTATCGGGCATTAACGCTGTGGTACCTTCTTCAAAAGTGTATTGTTTCAAGAATTGTTGTAATGCATCATTAAACTGTTGTTCCACAATTTTAACGCATGGATTGGGCCAGATAATAATATGATCCCTGCAATATTAGCATGAAGTAAAGAAAAAAAATTTTTTTAAGAAACGAGTCTGAAATTAAATAAAATAAAGAATTGAAAAAATATAATAGAAATAATAAAATTTTTATTTTATGGGAAGAAAAAGATAAATGAGTAGGCCAAATTACTCACAAGTACATAATCTGAAGGTTACTGTATATCATAACTACTCAAGATGTTACAGTAAACGGATAAATACGGTAGTTTAAGCATTAAGGTTGAGTCTGCTATCAGAATTGCTTTAACATAAAGTCGAATCTGATGAATTTCACGCTATTTATAAGTTTAGAATTTTTGGGACAGCGTAACAACTTGAAACATAGTGAAAAAAATTAGAAAACTTTCAAAAATATTTTTCCCATATTTTAAGAATAAATAAAAATAAGTAAAATAAAGTGCTAAATGAGAATTAATAAATAGAAATAAATAAATAAATAATAAAAAATAGTTTATAGACATTCAAAAACTCATTACTAACTTGACGTAAATGTTTCGACGATAAACAAACCATAAAAATGGTTTTTCTGATGGATAACCAAACAGACGAATTGGACCTGCTGGAAACCTGAATATAATTTCGTTACACTGTATTACTGATACGGTAATCGCATACAATACAAATTATACACGTTGGTGAAGGTTGAATGCAATACACAACACAAATAAAGGTACAAATAAAAGATTCTGCAATGCAAAAATGTACTTTTTTATATATAAGAAGGGGAAAAATGAGCCATGTGGAAAAGAATGTTATATATGCATATATATGCATATATAT
>QEWY01000613.1:3628229-3752491 GCA_006503575.1 Baylisascaris schroederi
TAAGGTGGAAACGAAGGAAAACTGGCGCCTTGTAGCATGAATCTGAATGAAAACCTCTTTTTAGTTCTCCAATAAGAATACACTCCTAGCTTAATTACATTTTAAAAAAACTTTAAATAATAAAAAAAATGAAAATAAACAATAAACAAATAAACGACCTGAATGGTACGTGTGGCAAATTCAACGCCGATTGTCGATTTCGATTCGAGGCAAAATTCGTTACGAATAAATCGTGAAAGAAGATTCGATTTACCAACACCCGAATCACCAATTAAAACCACTGAAAATTATATTCGATATGAGATCTTATTAATCCAAATCGATGAACAAAATATGCCTATGCAATTGGTATTGTTTTAATTTCAATTAAATTAACTTATTCTTGATAGCTGTTGAATTGGTGTTCTTTTTTAAATTTCAATTTATTCAATTTACGCTTAATTTACCAAACCTAGCCCTTTTCAAACTCTCTATTTTACTCAGAAACATGCCTTTAAAAAGTTGCATTTTTTGCATCATAGTGATGTCATTTTTATAGACATACAAAAGGATGCATTTAGAGTAATAAGTAATCACCTTTGAAGAGATAATCGTACTCATCGTCGATAGAACTCATGATGGAAATGATCTGCAAACATCACACCTTCAATGTGCTGGCGAGCAAAAATTTCTATACCAAAAACGCCATCAAAAAGTAGAAGAGAAACAAGGCAAGCGTCATTTTAAATAGTTAACGGAAACAGTTTTAGCAAACGTATACGAACCCGAGATGTTTCACTTACCGAGCGAATGCTCTACCAATGAGCTAAGCCTAACGCCCTAAAGGCGTGTCCCTATGCTTCTAACGTGTACATAACGCAAAGCTTCAACAATCAGATGAGGACTTTCATTAATAGGATAGAAATGGTTTGAACAAATATGTAATTAACGTAAAAAAGTAAAATATCGTTAACTATGGATTTATATAAATTAAATGTTTTCATGATAGCGGAAATAAAATAAGGCAATATGCTAAACGAAATCGAATCAACCCTCGATCGTTGAAGTGAATAACCAACTTAACAAACTTGATGAACTTAACGAACTTGGAACCAACCTTCCAACCTGACGCAACCACATACAATGATTGAAATATCAATCGAAAACGCGATTATAAATCAGTATCAAAAATTTCACTAATTGGAAATAAATAAAATACAGTAGAAGAACTGCGACGAAACAATGAATTTTCAATGAGGTTATTGGATTATAGTGACTTAAAGATTGATCCTTTGAAGATCAAAATCATTTTTGAAGAGTTTATTGATTAATCGTCGAGCTACATATTTAAGTATGGACGATCATATAAAATATTAGATATTAGTAAAATTGTAAACACTTTTTTTTCGCGTATGATCAATGACAATAAAAAAGCGATAAAATATATCTTAATCTTCAAATTCTCAATTTTTTCCCGCAAATTTCTTTCCCCAGTTCCTCGGGTAATTTTCAGGCTCTTCAAATTGATTCAACCTTTTCAAACCTTTCTTTAAAAAATACTCACACAAATTTTTAGTGTTTCAGGAATTTTTCTAAAGGGATTTTAGTTGCTTGAAAGATATAAATGGAAAAGTGTGCATAATTATGGCATGCGAGTTGAGCCATCTCTCCTTACTGCGATAGCCTATTGGCCAATAGTAGGCCCATTGCAGAGCGAATGCCTATCTCTCTTTTTTCCTTTATGTGTACAGCACTATACCAACTCTTTTAATGTTCATAACCCCAAGGTATATTTGTAAAATTGGTAAGATTGATTAAGACGTAAAACGTAAAACGTAAATAGTTGTGAGTACACATGATATTTACTGCTTCCGGTCAGAACACGGTATCAGTGACAATAATTGATATATGGAAGTGGTACGGTCCATTCATATTTTTTCACATCTAAATTAGAGCAGCGAAGTTTTTCGAAAACAACGCACTCCGCAATTGTTTTAGTCAACACACTCCGCAATTGTTTTAGTCAACACCTTATTGAGTAAGCAGGCTTCGTTTCATTGCACATTACTCGACGTCTTCCGAATATTATGGATCTGCCAGGACAACACAAACCACCGACGGTATCGGTGACGATGAGTTCGGTCATCGCAATCCATTCGACCGCCGCTTCTTGTTATCAAAGAAAACACCATGGTCTATCGAATACCAACCCACTCTGAAATGCAGTAAGCACTGAATAATCTGCGATCCGCAAGACTAGGCTAAAATGGGCATTGCATCATTTTCTATACTTTGAGAACCATATCGTTCTCGCAAAAATAAGATTCTATACGATTGTTTGTCATGTCACGCTTTCTTGCATTCTTCTTCCAGTGATGGCTTACGTCTCACGGAGATATAAGGCGTCTGGAACCGACCCGGACCCACACGCTGCACGTAGGTAACAACTTGGAATCCTGAAGAAATAGCCTTTCATCACTCTACAGAAGGCACAAAACTTGCGATCACACCTGCTCCACCGTCCATGCTGACTGCATTGCATCGGTCCACCTTGCGATGGTAACCAATTGCAATTGGTCAGCTCCAAACAAGGCAATCGATAACTGTCCAACTCGGTTACCTTACCAAACAACTCTCCACCACTGTATTACCAAATCTCTACTCTTCCGGTCGAAGACGAGTTCAGGTGCTTTAGTGGACCCGAAAACCGTTGCGTGTTACCCATCCAAACAACGCACACGATCCTCAGGTTCACCTCACACACCGCAATCCTCACAAACAATGGACTGAGGTATATGGAAGTAGACGTAACAAAGTGACTTGCTGTATTTCACGCGTGAAATATGTTCTCTTTGATCGTCCGTTAAGAAACGCTTAGAATGTCCCCCAAACAGTTTTATATTGCCTTTGCAATGGGCAGTTACGAAGGCCGCAACGCTTATGTCTTCCCGCCATATGGCACGATGAAAACCGCTGCGCATGGCAACAAATCGGATTGTTCGATCATTTGGTGTGGATTCGAATTTTAGTGGCCGGAAAGTGATGGTTATTTCGTAATTATTACCGCTGGTCTATTTCCGGTTAATTGCTAATAGAACGAGTGAAATGGTTTTCACCTTAGAAGAAGTAATCACAGAACGGCTCGGGGAATCGCACTTCAGTTACCATGTGGCAAAATTCAATAAAATTTGAACACCTCCGGAGCCGAGAACTCGAAGTTCGAATGACCAACAATGTCTTCATGTGGAACTTAAAAATCCTAAAGTCACATCAAGATCGGATCTGTGCGATTAGTGACGTTGAAACGACGTTGAAGTCGCTTCCTGCGGTTTTTCTT
Source organism: Baylisascaris schroederi (assembly GCA_006503575.1). Taxonomy (NCBI): domain Eukaryota; kingdom Metazoa; phylum Nematoda; class Chromadorea; order Rhabditida; family Ascarididae; genus Baylisascaris; species Baylisascaris schroederi. Next base: position 3,631,546 of record QEWY01000613.1, read on the forward strand.
GAAGGATTATCCTTCTCATTGTAGGTGGTCTTCTAGTTCGTTTACCATACCACTACATGGCGTCCGTTCTGTTATTCTTTATTTCCCACAAACTAGAGCCCAGAAAAAATTTGCATGCATGTTGTAGTCGGTGGGATTTTTTTCACCAATGGGACCGTAAAAAATTCCCTTATACCAGACTTTTTTCAGACCAGCTCTTTCAACATTAGACAGAGGATCTCGAGCACCTAAGTTTAATATTTTGTGCGCGTCTCTTTCAGCGTATGATATCTGAAATGAAGTTCATTCCCGTTCCTGTCAGGAATATTGAAGTGGTGCGTTTGATTTCCGCCGATCGGAAAAGTAATTCCCTTTCTCAAATTTGATTTTGCGAACCAACTGGAAGCTCTCTGGCAACGATTGATCTAATTCTTTTCAGAATCAAAGAGTCTTATGGCTTCTTCCGAAGCGACAGTCGGTTCCTTACAACTTTTTATTTATTATCTTACCTATTTCTAACATCGATGAATGATTTTGTTATGATATCAACCTAGTTGACGAAATTGTATGGATATAAAAAGTTGATGTTTTATTGCCTCACCTGTGATAACCATCTCGATGATTCTACTAACTATCAAGCGGGAACAACTAACACTACTTTCCAGCTAGCAAAACTAGAACCTATACCAGATAACCGAACAATCCGAGTTATTACGTATGTGCAAAGGTTTTGATCGCCCGACATATATGGGGGGAAGACATAAGCGTTGCGGCCTTCGTAACTGCCCATTGCAAAGGCAACATAAAGCTGTTTGGGGAACATTCGAAGCGTTTCTTAACGGTCGATCAAAATGAATATACCACTTTGTCACGTCCGCCTATATAATGACCCTGCTGAGGTGCGGCAGTTCATTGTACGTGTGAGCAGGGATGGTGAGCGGTGAACCCGTACACGGCGCGGTGTGTTTGTTGGGTGACACGCGGCAGTGTTTGGGTCCATCGACGTGTCCAAGCTCGTCTACGATCTGTGTGTGTTGTAAGCGACGGCGATGCGGATTCTACACGGTGGAGCTGGTTAAACAAGTGCTGCGAGGTGCGCTTCGTAAGGCACTGGGTTGGTCAGTTGAGAGGTTTATTAGTGAAACTGGCCATTCCATTGCCTGGCTGAGTGGACCAATTCTGTGCAGCGAGATGTGGGTGGTCGTTAGTAATATGTCATCGAAAGGTTGGAGATTTTCTCATCTTTTTCTGACCACTTAATATGTCCGCAGCGGTCCTTCATTGGTTCATAAGATAACATGCAGACGCACTGCTTCGACTCCCGTTTACCTGCATTTTCGTCGTCGTCCCAGTCTCATGTCTCTTTCCAAGGTATATTTAATAGAAACCCGAGAGCGATATTGAGTGACAGTCTACAACGAGACGAAACGAATATTTGAACGCCGGAAAAGGTAGGTTGTTGTATTGCAGATGAATTGTTGGAACACTGCTACCATTGAATGCTACGTTATCCGGTGATGTGGGATGCTTAATTTATATTAACTTCGCTTGTTCGGACGGGGTTGAAGGCGGTGGGGTAAAGAGGGACGTGACTGAAGCTGGAAGCTTTTTTTAGAGATAGGGTTAAGTAATCGGTACCATACAATTTTCCAGAAACGTTTTATATTGATTAAGAATGTAGGTGATAGAAGGGGTAGAAGTCTGAATAACAGTTGGTTGGTCAATTTTTTCGAATATATTTATTGGGCAGGAGAGTGGGAATAACTTTCGTTTATGCGAAACCCCTTTCCCCTTGAAAAAGAAAGAGAAAAAAGAGGAACTCAAGGTCGGATGTGACATCGATTACGGCAACTAGCGAGGATTCAACCTGTAGACTGCGCAAATTTCAAATTCGATGGTTTATGTTTGACAGAGTATACAGGTTGCGTGAGAAAACTGCACTGAAATCAATGAAGAACAGAACCGCATTCTGGGCTATGAAAATTTGTGTCCAGTTCACTTCCGACTACCTTTTTCTACGAAGGAAGTGTTCATCGTTGCTTTCTGCTTTCTGTATTATGCGACGATAATCCGGGATCTACGACATTCGCAACGATCGTGAAGGAGATGAAGACGCTTGTCATTGCAGATATGGCTTACGTTTATCGCAGAGAACTTTTCCTTGTTCTTTCGAATCAAAACTTGCTTTCAGCACCATTACTATAATATAAGACAGCCAGTGCTCCATATTTCGTGTCATTCTTTTGTGAGCTCAGGTCAGCAATCACTCAGATGTGATCTTGATCTGGCTTTGGGCTTTATGGAGTCCACTTAGGTGGTCACTCAAACTTCGAGTTCTGAGGTCCTGAGGTGTCCATATTTTATTGATTTTTGCCACGTGGTAGCTGAAGTATGATTCCCCCGAGCCATTCTGCGATTGCTTCTTCTTAGGTGATAACCATTTCGCTCGTTTTACTAACAGTCAACTGGAAATAGACCAGCGGTAATAATTACGAAATAACCATCACTTTCCGGCCACTAAAATTCGAATCCACACCAAATGATCGAACAATCCGATTTGTTGCCATACGCAGCGATTTTCATCGTGCACATAAGCGTTGCGGCCTTCGTAACTGCCCATTGCAAAGGTAATATAAAACTGTTTGAGGGACATTCTAAGCGTTTCTTAAGACGGTCGAAGTGAACACATTGCGCCCTCACACTGTGACACTTCCACTTTGTCACGTCGGCTTATGCAAACATCTCGTTGACGTGCTGCAGTTCATTGCTTTATGAGCAGGGATGATGTGCGGTGAACCCGTGCGCCGTTGGGTGCGTTGGATTCAGTAGCACGCGACGGCGTTTAGGTCCACCGAGGCGTCCAAGCTCGTCTACAGTTTATGTGTGTCATTGGTGGGATGCAGCTGTGTTGCAAGATATCAGTGATCCTAGGCTCCGGAGCGGGTCGTCAAGTGCTGCGAGGTGTGCTCCGTAAGCCACTGAGTTGGTCAGCTGAGGTTTCTTAGCGAAACTGGCTATTCCATTGTTTGGCCGAGTGGACCAATGCTGCGTAGCTCGTTTACAGACTGAGGTGGAGGTGATTGTTGGCTTTGTTAAGGCAACGTGAAGATGCACTGTCTCCATCCACATCCACCTGCATTTCGATCGTCCTCCTGGTCTCAATTGCCTCTCCAAAGGATGTAATAGAAACCCGAGAGTGGGATTACCCAAAAGGTTACAATTACCTGGAAAAAAGGGCAGGCTCCGCTGCCGCTGGAAAGTTGCGATGCGGGAGAAGAGAAGGGAGGGCCCGAACTCGCAAAAAGTTGAAAACTTTCCACACTTTGTGGACCACACGTCAGACAAAGGACCCGGCGCATGATGTTTGCGAGTGGTGCTTATTTCCAGATGAGTGATAAAGGGGAAGAAAAGTCGCATCCGACAGGCTTAATCATCCGTCCGTGTCGTTTCGAAACGGACTCGCCCAAAGGCGTTCGGAACGGACTTCTCCAGAGGTGTCCAGAAAGGTTCCGGAGCTGCTGACCTCCTCGCCTTTCCCCCTTTCCCCTCGAAAATATCAAATAGCACAAACAGCACATCTTCCCTCCCTTTAAATTTTTCTCAATGACTCCTCAGTCAAGTGTCCATAGGCTGACCTCACAGAAACAGGTGTGCCATCAATGGATTCACTAACTTCCCTTAGGTTCATCCTGTCACCTTCATTTAATATCAAACAACAACTGATAGAAATAAGTTAATTTACTACCTAGAATATCGGCTTAAACGATCAAATAAACAAATTCAAATCGGTTACCAAATCTCAACCATAAACAATAAAATTATCGGAAACGAATGGGATATCAATGGCGATGTGATCAAAATATTATCAAATCGACGACAAATTTACCAATAACGAATTGAGGCAAACATTTTTCCCAAATATGGCGAAATTTGTCGTTTTGACAATTCGCTGTTGTCTAAACTTGACCACTTCGCTATTCACAATTCCAACAGCCATAACAATCGTAATATAATAATAAGCAAAGATGAACGAGGAAAACCGGAAAATAAATTTTAAAAAAACAAATAAAACTTCATTAGAGTTTTCGATGGAGATACGAGAAATGAGAAGAGAGGAAAAACAATCAACGATCATAATATTGCATAAATTATATCGCCAATAAAACATCAACGAAAAAAGTGACCGGCCAATCTGCTAAGAAATCGACTCGTAATCACATAACCCCTATGTAGATGAAAGAAAAACAAAGAAAAAATCGAATAGCATCATAAATATTTTTTGCCTAAATAATTTTCAAGTGTTGAATCGTTTAGAATAGGTAGCAGGATTAGTGAATATTTTACGTCTATTTCTCTGACAATCAAAAAAAAAATTCCTTTCCGATATTATTCTTATAATTTTCGAGGAACCACAGGAAATGTTTTTTTCTTGGTCGGCATTATACTAAGGAATTCTTCGTAAATCTTTTTTTCTGCATAGAAAAAATTCCTCAAGTCTTTCCTTTTAGTAAAAAGGAGACTCCCCATATTCATCCGTCATTAAATTGCCCTCACTGAGTAGAAAAACAGACTGTAATAATAACTAAATGAAAAAAGCAGCTGATATTATGCAATAATACTTCCAAATCCAAAGCAGCGATGCGCTTTAAAAGCATCTCAGTCAAATCTTTCTATGCCCGGAACGGTCATGCGATCAAGTAATGGGAAAGAACGATTTTTAAAATCACTCCCTCTTATTCGTGTTTCCCATCAAATCTCCTCCCAGCGAATGTGAATGCATCAAGGATTCCTTTACCCATTCTTTTTCTAAAATCATCCCTAACCCTTCACTAAATCCCCCCCCCCTCCCCAAGAAAAAACCCTATGAATCCCCTCTTCAAAAAAAAAAATCCCGAACACGAGTATGACCTCTGGTCTATTCCTCTAGCAGGAATCGCAGAAAAACCTAGGCTATACCTTTGCTATCAAGTTGGGCCACTAAAAGACCTCCATGTACAATTTTCAATTTAGACGAAGTTAAAACTGTTGATTTATATCAGCTGAAAAAAACAAAAATTCATGGCTACTACCTCTTCATTGTAACTTCTAATATATGAAGAAAATAAGGGTGAAACGAATAAAAATGGTAAACAACGAAGTAATTGAGTGCTTAAATTCATAAACAATTCATCCCCCCCCCTCACCTCTCCTACCCATCCCACCCAACCAGCTTCCATCTCCTTTTCCCCACCATCTTCTCTTATAAAAAACGAACGTTTCTTAATAAACATTTAAAAAAGGGAAAATCTTTTGTAATCATACAAAAAAAAAAGAAAATCCATAAAAGCAGTAAACTGAAAGAAGAATAACTGCATCAAATAAAGAAAACAATATGTGAAAAAAAAGAAACCATAAAATAAGAATCGCCCCATCTTAGAAACACAAAGCAAAATGAACAACGTATCCACGAGTGGTCACTAGCATGCTCCCTCCCTTCCAGTAACGTAGAACATCAGTTTCTCTACAAAACTCTTACCTCTCACTCAAAACGACCGATCGTTCCCCTCTTACCTCCATTATCATCTTCTTGTGTCACTATAAAAAAGCCTGGTATGAAAGCTCTTGGCGAGTAGTGAATATGCCACCTCAACATATAACGATTATTTGCAATGATGCAAGGTGCTGTGCGTGCAATATTATGGAATTCAGAAAAAAAAAACTTGATCTAATGCAGCGAAAAACACTAAAGAGATGAAATAAGGTAGAACGCTTCTTGACATAGAACGATAAAAATGAGGACACCTCCCTTGCCCACCAACCTTCCCTTTTCCACTCTATGGGAGCATTGCAACCCTAAAACTAACACTACCATATCGTGGATCAACATAGTCTATCGGAGAATGAAACAATAAGCAACGAATAACGATTAGTAAATTAATTGATTTGGACGTGTCCACCGGGTTAACTGACAATATTTTCACCTATAAATTCATCCACGCAATAAATACTCGGCTTATGCCCATATCGGTTAGGAGACCATTCACCGATATCTTAGAAATTTGCTTCCGACTTCGAGAGGTTTCTAACTCTCACGTACCACCTCAACAACATACACACCATCCGGACGCCGATTCAGGAATTTGAGTCGGAAGTGCTCCCTGTCACATGATACGTCCACCTTCATCGCTAGCACGTCCTCTTCTTCCAGATCACCACCCCCATTCATATAACCATCGTCCAACCCCGACAGAATGCACGGTATCGCCATTGCCGGGTGTACACGAGTCTCTTCCGGCTTAAATAATGGGTTCTTAAGAACGAGTCATCTGAGACCTTAAATGAAATTCAACCACCCTCTTTTCCTTCTCAAGGATTCGCTGGGGTTTTAATTGAAATTATACGATACGTGCAGAACTGGCCGAAACGACACGAACAGTTGAAGAAACTAGCATTGAAAATAACTACGTATGACGTTATCAATGCCGCAAAAGGGTCATCTTAATAAAACTTAGTGCCCTCCCCCTCCCCCTCCCCTCCTCTTATATAAGAAAACCAAAGCAAAATTGCCTTACGTCAAAAATTCCCCGTAGCAAAAATGGAAAACAAGGTTCGCTGACGCGGACTTCCGGCACAATGGCGAGGTAGTCGACCCTCTCTCTTATCCATCTTGTACTTTCGTTGCAGAATTAAATAACAAAACATCCCCTCTCCCACCAAATCAATGCGCACAGTATTTCAAAACTTGAGAGGTACTCGATATTCTAGAGAAAAATCGGTTTTTCAGGTAGTGCAATTTCAATAAAATCTCTAGAAAAATTTTCTCTATGCTATTTCAGTATCAAACAAACAAAGATGGAAGGATATAAAGGCAAAAAGCTCCTTCAAAAAAAGCAAAGTAACATTTACATGGGAGCAACGATAAAATGATATTGAACTGATGAAAATATTCATTATTTTATTTCACATTTGTTCACAATCTTCTGGGAAAAAAACGCTCCTTTCCTTCAATGAATATTAATCTGAGAAAAGTTCGTTCCACATGAGTCAAAAAGAATAAGAAATAAAATTCTGCATATTTTTGAAAAAATTAATTTCTTTTTCCCTTCCATTCACCGATGGATAAGTTGTTAGATGACTTTCACCGAATATTTGTTTCTTCATCCTCCCTTCCTCCCGCTTCCCCTCTCCCACAAATGAATTCTTTTTCATCTAAGCAATCTACAGCTGCCGATCTATACCTTTCGAAAAATTTTAACCTTTAACGCAAATTACTTTTTCTATCAATGAGACAAAAAACAAGAAAAATGACCAGAAATATACTGGTGCATATATGGCATCCTAGATGATCAGAAAAGAAAAAAACTGCTGAACAAATAAACAATAAAAACATGAGAGCATAAGTAATATTATAACATCATTCTAAGAGTGGTCAGTTACCTGGCTACAAAATAAGAGTAAATAATAATGCACAATGTACCTGATCATCGATTGACTTCAACTGACTACGCTGTACCGTTTCATAATTCCCGTAGTCAATATAGAGTACTTCAACTTCGTTCTCATTGATATTCGTTATCACTGCCCGGAAATTCGCTTCGAAAGCCATGCAATATGATATACAAAGTGTGCCAAGAATCTGCAATTTTAAATATTAAAAAAGACGAAAAATGAGTTAATATACTCGACCAAGTTGGTAATGCAAATTTGCTTAAGAAATGGGACGAAGATGCCCATTCAAAATCATTTCTTCTTTCAGTTTTCCACTCTCCGTTTCAAAGGTCATTATGGGATTATAGGCGGTGAAGTTGTAACACAACCACCTGCACTCCAATTAGTAAACTCTCACAACTTACCATAAGGATTGCTCATCATCCAGACTGATCAAATCCTTCACTTCCAGGAAACGACCATTTAATTTCAAAAAAAAAATTCAATCGACGAGTTCACCAGTATGAATCCCAAAAGTGTGAAGAAAACGAACTTTAAGTAACAATACACATGAAGCAATAAACTTGAACTTTTTAAGCCGCACATAATAGCATCCCTCCCCCCCCCTAAATTAACAATTACGCCATCGTATCAACTCACTCAAAGTTTATAATTGCAAAAACCTCAAAGAAAGGATAGATTCCGCCATACTCAACGATGGTTCTCTAAACAAAACAAGTTGATCACCTCGGAATTACGCCTATCATATAAATAATCGATAAATGCCAATCGCTGAATGAATTCTTCGGTGTAGATTATAAAAATAGTTCTCTACTCTCTCCACATCCAACAGTAATTAATATGAGCTTAATCTCACCACACATTCATCGGGTAGATCATTCTTTGGCTGGAGTGAGTCGAGATGCTGCTCGAGAAAGTCGAGCAACTCCTCCTTCTGAACCTGAACGAAGAATAACGGCCAATTGGCATTCGTACGGTCCTCGTCACTTCTTTTCACAATGTATTCCTCTCCTTCATTCATTTTCACGTATTCGAAATAAGGCTGCAATTAAGGTATATGAAAACTATGCTGCAAAATTTTACATTAGTGGTACATGATTGCAGTACCACTACATCATTTATCCTACGCTTGCGGCGGAAATGTCCGAATGCTCGGGTACGAATATTCAAAATGATTGCAACAAGTCCCAGCCAGGAGGCGAAATCAATTGCGACAATGTCGTCGACACCTCAAATCATCTGCAGAATGTCACCTCAAAAGTAACCAAACAATAAGCAGCACAACCTTGAGATAATCCTCCCAGTCAACGAGTTTTCACCAACTGCAACTGATACAATCTGTACTAATAGAAGTTTTAGCTCACTACTGAACCCTTATAAATTTGTCATTTTTTGCCACATTTGAAAAGGAAGAGGAATCAAGCTTACTTTTCTATCACATTCGAGAAGAAAAGAGGGGAAATGAAGGGAATCGGAGAGACGGAGGCGAAAATTTATAGCGATTAAACTCACCTCATATTTGAGTGCTTGTATGAGGTGTCCCGCACTGAAAATAATCGCCGGAACAAATTCCTCGTCTAGAGCGGGCGATAATTGCGTATCGGATGTTGGCTCGTTAGGTGATTTCTCCTGGAAACTTGGAAATCAACATCGCCCCCAATGGATCAGAAATAACAAAATAAAATATGAAGAGAGATATCAAAAGCTTTACAACTCTAACTTAAAAGGATACCATTTATCTTTCCTATCGAATCGCTTCCTTCTACGCCCTCAAAACGATACCCCCTCCTTATCGTCCCCACCTCCCTCCAACCTCATTAACCAATAAACGACCGAAAATATGAACGGATGAGCAACGCTTTCAATCGAAAAGTACCTTTTATACATTTCTGAATGCTTCATTAAATCGAAGCACACACATTAAACAGAGGCAAAAAGTACATGCGAAGATCAGCAAACAGGAATATATAACCGAGTTTCCCACCAAGATTGACGAAATTTGTGGAGAGAGATGGGTGGATAGCAATCTCTCCCTTTATCGATATGGATATGTAGAATCGAAAGGAAGCATGTCTCTCTCCCTCCAGCAACTCTCTCTCTCCCTGCCGACTACGTTACTGTTCCTATGAATAGAAATCACTTTTTCACACCTTTTTCAGAAGTAACCGAACAAAAAGTTCGACTATTTTGCACCTCAAATTTACTCTAACGTTGTTTGGACGGGAATGAGAGAAGTGAAGAAGAATAGATGGAGACGGATGGAATGAGAATATAATTACCGTGAAACTGATGCTTCAACTAAAGTATTGTGGCAATCTGAGCATTGCACTCCAATTCTATTCCACTCCGGCCACTTCAAACGTTCACATCAATTACCTCCTACAGGCATTATCACATATTCCTTCCCTACACCTCTCCCTTCTTGAAATTTTCCATCAATGGATGCAAATGATCAAAAAAAAAAAAACACACACACACCTTGCTGTCGTTGCCCTCTGCTACGACGCCACTTTCAACGTCCGAACGCATTTCAGTAGCGATTTCACTCTCAGATGACTCATCCGACGTGTACAGCAAATTGCCGTCTCTATCACGTGGACGCGATACATAGAATGTTTGCTTTAAAAGCTCTTTTTCAGTTCATAACAAACGACAGCATATCAAAGACATCCACAACGCTAGAAAACCTATGAAGTATACGAAGAGAAAATTCTTAAAAATCATAAACATGCTGGCAAAAAATCTAATATGAAAAAAGTTTGCTATATATGGCCTCGAGCTCTTTTCTTTACCATGTCCTCCAACTGTAAAAAAAATCTTTAGAGAATATAAATCAATGCAAGTCGAAACCAAAAATTGTAGATTCACTAAAAGTGGAAGGATTGTACTTCATTTAGATGTACTATGCACTGCAGAAACGATAAAAATGATTGATGTGCTGTCTGGAGAAAAAAAAGAAAGTTCCAGCTCCGACTCGCAATTTTCCTATATCGGGCAAGTAATTTTCCCTCGTAATATGCGCTTTTAAGGATGAATTTACTCAGAAAAAAATTTATAACACCTAGAGCTGCTTTATACGTTCACAACCATAGGTAGGATCATGCTTAAAAGATTTTTAACCTCATTTTTAAGAAAGAGCATACTTAACAATAGGCAATCGCCTTCGACCAGCATCCCCTTAGTGAACATCTCAATGGTGTTCCTATTCTTCAGCTCGGTCCCCCTTCCATTCCATCCAGGTTCTTGCATTACGGCTCTACACCCGTTTACTAGTCTCACTAGAAGAGAAAATCCTCGCAAGCAATTTAAAAAAAAAAAGATAAAAAAGATCTCGTAGGAACTGTTACAAAAACCAAGGTGCAAATAACCGCAATAAATAAAGGTTTTCACCACTTTATGTCCCTTTTCATACGGTTCATATTCCACAAACAGCCCGGTAGTCTTTAATTCCATTTAAAAAGGACCTTTTTATAAAGACCCCTCATCTCCCTTTCATGGCCCACCTTGTCTTGTTTTAAAAAAAATGAAAACCACTACTACTGCACTATTGCCCTATGCTTACACATTTGACGGCATATCTTAATAACCAATGCACCCGAATGAGTATTCAGCTCACGAGTTTCCACGTCCGCATGACATCACAATAACTACTCACAGGTAGCAAATAATAATAAACGAAAATAATCACCTCTGATCGTGCATCCTGTTCGGATGTTGACTGTGATTCACTACTGAAATTATTTATTCTGCTCCCTTGGTGATCCCCTGGACGGTGATCCGAATGCAACGCCCCGTTCGATGGACAATTGCTCGCGAAATGTCCTTCCCCTTGGCAAAGCGTGCATGATGTTTGATTTCCTTAAAAAAATAACATTCTTTGTCAACGTCTTCCAACCGAGGGAGGGTGTATTAAAAGAAAAAGAGGGAGAGACAGACATGCTACATACTTCCAATGACCAATCCTAGGAACATCTTCTGAGAACGGCAGTAAGGATATGACACGATGCAGCAGGTGGTAAGGGTGAAAATTGATGCTCAAATACATCTTCGTTTTCAACTAGGCCACTATAACAATGTCTCGTAATTAGAATATGAGAATTACTAATAAAAAGACTTCAAAGAAAATGCTACTTAGCTAAATCAATACAGCACGTTGCCAACTGAATATTTCAGTGAAATTTTCATTAAATCAAATTTTAAAAATTCACTCGTATATCACACCGAAACAATTTCGTTCAAACAGCGAAGCTTAAGAAGGACTACTAGACCAAGCTGCAACACCTAACACCTCAAGTTCAATTCATTCTGTACTTCTTTCCCCTCCCCTCCTCCCCCCCCCCCCCCCCCCCCCCCCCCCCCACTTCACCACTCTTCGATACGATGATACCATATTAAAACTTGACGCGACTATAAAACTAATCTTCATGAAGTACACACTCATCCTCAAATCTGATTGACGAGATATATTAGAAAACAAGTGTTTTCTCACAACCTTTGCGAGGATATCGATTCCCTTCACCATGCCTGCTATAATATTCCCTTGGTAAATCTGAAAACAAAAAATGTTGAAGAAAATGTCATAAAAACTCGAATCAAATATATCCAAATACTTTTATTAGAAACGTTGATGATTTTTTAATGTATCGCTAAATAAATGGAATGAGGTGTTTGAATGGCGAAAGAAGAGGAAAGTGTGGCAGGGGGAGAGGGGAGGGGAGGGGAGGGAGGAACAAATGGGGAAGGAGGCGATATCCACTAATCACAGGACCACCCGCCTTGACGTAACACCATAGCGTTTCGAGGTAATGTGGAAACACCTTCGCAGTGCCAATTACAATGTCAAGATGGAACCAAAAGAGCAAAAAACTGCGACCGCGCCCCAATAATACTCACCCACCAAGAGTGTTCGCCTCATGGCCATAAATAGGGATGTTGTTCGATACCTGCTTGCTGCTTTACCTAATAAAGCTACATCCACCCAAACGGAACCCTGTAACTTGAAGTGAGGAATCAGAGCTCGCAGCCTAGAGTCCCAAATCAAAGACAGAAATATTTACCTATACCTCCTCTCTTCGCCAAACACTATCTTCCTGTGTTCTCAAAAAAATTGCTCCCCACGTTAAACTTAACATAATAGGTAACAGATAGTGTGATTGCATCAATCTGCCAATACACTCAGCGAAGAATACATGCTACGCCTACTTAGAGAATATTCATTACCTCAGCAGCTAATCATTCAAAAAAATATCACATCTTTCGCATAAATTCATTAGTTTTTAATGTCAAAACATCCTCGAGAGATTTACATCGTAGGATACAATTATAGAATTTATGCTCATCGGAAAAGACTTATGTTTTAGGAAAGGCGGTAAAAAAAGATGTACATTTTCATTCCTATTCATTCATCAGCCGATTTCAGATGAAAAACCTGAATGAGCTAGCAGATAGAAGTTTGAATACAAAAACTTTAACCCAGTAGAAATTACACTACTCACTTCTAGTTGAATTGTGGTTTCTAAGACGTGCATCACGATCTCTTCTCAACCAACGGAATTTCCTCTCCGATTGCTTCGAAATTTCACCATAATCACCACTACCGCGGCGATATTCGTTATAAGAACCATATGACGCTGAAATATTTAAACAATCTCAACACTCTAAAATCCTACGCTACAATTTACATTTATGTATGATAAAGCACTACGTCTACTAAATCCTAAAAATGCACTCTTACAATCGCTGATAGAAATCAGTAATCAAAGATAAACAAAAATGCTAAGAAAGATATAAACATGAACTTACAAAAACACATCTAACTATGCACCGTATAACATCAAATAAAGCCCATCCCACCGTCTCCTCATCAATACTGCTCCATCGCTTATCAATGTATCGTTCATGGCTTTCCGGGCTTCAAATGAGACTAAATAGAACAGGGATCGGCAAGATGCTGCAGCTAATAAGTTTCTATCGAAGACCTGCTCCTATCGCTTCCACTAGACATCACCAAAAACGCAATTTTCTAAGCAAATGCTGACAAAATGGTCAGTCAATTTAATCCACGAAAAACACTCTCAATGAAAACAAATAAAGGTATGAAACGAAAACAAATAAAAGATAAGGCATGAAATAAGGCAATAATATTCGAACATCTCGTGCCGAACGGCGTCTTCGATTCCATCCGGTCACTCAAATGGCTATTCACGAATTGCATTGGCCGTCGAGGTGGCGGTCGTTTGGGAGGATTTCTTGACCATGTTTCCGATGGTGTACACATCTCACCCCTCTGCAAATACATTACTATACAGCTTTCAATAAAAGTATGGTGGAAACAGATTGCTCACTGAAGCACTATAGGACAATAATGGCTACGGGTACTTATGCCACATAAGCAAATAAATCAAAGCAACTATACCCTGCCACGGTTAACGCCCACTTGGCTTCAATGATGAAAACGTTCAATTCACTGCCCGTTTTTTCCGGTGGAAAAAAATTCGAAACTGAAAAACATAAGAACTCCAATGATTTCTACGTACAGATCACGAAGCACTTTGAATTCGCCCTAGGACGAAGCTGGGAGAGGGAGCGAGAGGTCCCACTTTCCTGATTTCCGATGGATTTTGAAGTCCTAACTTTAAGTATGGTCCGGTTTAACTTCCATCATTTCGGATTCAAACGTTCCGGATTCTGGCTTTCCACGTTCGCGACATCTGGTAGCAATCAGCTTCAGCAATAACGCTCATAGAATGAAACTGATATAAACGCTCAACAACTTAATCTTACCGTATCAGCACTGAAAACATCCGACATAACACTCCGAGGATAAGCGGTTGTTGACGGGGATGAGGATGGACATGTACTTTCAGGTAGCTGCACAATGGGACCTGAGGGACTGTCGCTTTGAGCATTCATCGCATTCCCATCCGATGTTGGTGCAGAGCATGAGCCAAACATCACATTCCCCTGATGACCCAATAACCTGTCAATAATTCAACATTCAATGATCAAAGCTATTTTCACAGAAAAGTCTTATAAACAAGAATAAAGCGATTCTAAGTAGGAATGCTTCCACAGGTTTCCTCTTAGGTATTTTCCTGCACAGGTGACTCGTTCCCGGTAATTTGAACAAGCAATCGTTCGATGCTGCTGTGCACAAGTTGTGCAATTGTTATGGTCTACCATGTGATCGAAACAATGAGATTCGACAATTTTACTATCATTCAACAGTTCGAAAGCAGATTCTGATGAAAAAAAAGGCATTTGAAGATGAAACAACCGTCCGCATCATCCCCGTTCGCTGCAATTGACCAAATTTCTGAGCGAGGAATAAGCACGTGAGGTCCACCTATCTCAAGGCTCCACATTGACTCCTCCAACTTCAACAGCGAACACTAACCCCGCCCCTATCATTCCTGTCTGGGATTAATTACCTCATATTACACTTAACAAAAACAATTCTTTCATTTAAGTACAATAAAAAATATTCGATGACTAACATTTGCTGCATATTGATAATTGCTTGATTGATCGACTGTGCACCAACGCTCTTCACCATATGACTAGTTGTCTGTTGCCATTGTTGATGTTGCATGAAAGCATTCGTCAATGTTGTATTCAATACCGGATGTCCAAACATTCCCTAGAAATTTCATTCATGTTAAGTCAACCATTCTCTAATTATGCTTCTTCCCCTTCCCCCTCCAAAAAACTTCCCAATTAACCGAAATAGATTTACCAAATAAACAAAACAATTTACCCGATATATACAACTATAACCATGAAACCAAAAAATGCGGTCCTTTACATTCATAAAATAAGAAATACAACCACTAAAACTGATGGAAGACCACCCTGCTGTCACCACTATTCATCCAAAACTTCAAAAAAAATAAGCTCTCCCGTATGTCCCATTCAGCTAAAAGCACAAATCCTAAGGCAATCTATAATGAGAAAATAACGAATAAGCTGTGAGAAAAAAAGGAAGAGATATATGAAATCCGTATTCCACAATGAATATTTCACAACAGCCCTTTCATTTTCGGTCATTCAACAAGAACTGATGCATCACAAATTGTCACCTATGAATCCATCAAACTCATCAAAGACAATCTTATTATCTTATTAAACTTTTTACATTTACCTTTTCATTGAAATGAAATAAACGATCGAATGATAAAACGTTAAAGGAAGTAAACATTCATAATGGCAACAGAAATCGATCCAAAGCCTCTAGAAACACTATGAAGAGTATTTCTTAAGAAATCAATCAATAACCCAAGGTCAATGTATGCTCTATTTTATAAAATTTCAGTTGAACAATTCTACAAATACAATGTCTGCAAGATTCCTTATTAGCTGATTTACTATTTCACCATTTTAAATCAGGTTATAGATCATGTATCGATTGGTCCACCTGTCACAATAATCCATCGATATCTACCTATTTAGGAAGGCTGCACATGGAGGGAGAGGGGGAGAAAGGTGGGAGAGAAAAGGAGGCAAGGGGCCTAGATGAACGAAGTAATGCCCTTTGTCGAAAAGAAAAATGTTCACTAACACATAAAGACCAATAACATGACTCAGAATTTTAGGTTTAAAAGGCTCAGAAAGGTGCGATTTCGTCTCCACAATCCCCGCCTCCCCCCCACCTCCCCTTCACCCTCCCTCCAAATTCTTCAATGTTAAGAAATGAACACGAGATTTACGATTTCAGAAATCACGTTCCGCTCCCCTCTTCGTAACGACTATGCCTAACATGTTCCCAAAAATTATGCCAATACACCTCACTTGGCTAATTCAAAGAGTTCTCGTTCTCTTCGCAACGATTCGGCCCTCTCTTTGAGTTCGGCTTCCATTTTACGAATATCAGCTCTGCTTGCTTCATCCTCCTCATCATCACCACGCATACTCCTATGATCTTCTTGTCTATCTTCCTCGTCAAACTGTCGACGAGATAAAGCCGGAGCTGGGAATGAAACCGTGCCCGTGTAGGCTCCGTTTTGTTTCGACATCAGATATACACTGTACAAATCGCCTTGATGCATCTGAACCATCATCTCGTTGCAATACTACAACAAATCACCGCATAATTTCGAGTATCACCTCAGCGATACAATCCCCCTCCCACTCCTATGATACAGATATTTTCAAAAACTCTGAAAATCAAAGATGCGCAAACATCACCCTAGAACAATCCCTTATAACTGTTCCTATAATTGCAATCACACCTCATCCATTCAACTTTATCTTTCCCATAACCGCAGCAATTGGAAGGAAGCATAGGATGCAAAGTGGTCCTAATCAATGCGCTAAAATTTATCGGATCCTGAGATACAATAACTGCAGCTACAGAATTTTTTTCGGGGGGAGGGGGAGGGGGGTGGAGGATCTCCTTGAGAGACAAATTTTCTATTTTTTATGTCAATTCAAGAAATTCGGTAGACGATTAAGCGTCTAAACATAACATTTTTGCTACTAGATGCTGAGCAAGAAAGAAACGATTCTCAAAAGCACAAACCTGAAAAGTCTTGCCAACGCTGCCTTTTCCGGATGTGCTCCGCTTGACGGTGAAGAAGAAAGCCGCTGTTGGCATTTTGCGCACTTCAGGTGGCTAAAAAATAAAACCAAATATCACCAGCACTGGCGTAAGTAATACACATGCATCTTCACCCTCCTACCCTCCTGCTTTTTGTAACTGGGAATCATGAGAGGACACAGCTACCTGAAGTCCTTTCACCCTACAACTATGGACTTCAAATTTGAGAGAGGAAAGAAGTCCGAATTATATATGCTGCTCACCTGTTCTGTAATATCGAAAAGAGATGAAATATCACATTCAACCGATTGATCATAATCTATCAAATACGCCATACAAGTGCCTCGAGTTGGATCGAAATTCTTTGCCAATGCTCTGGAAACACAAAATTACTGCATTAATTACATAAATAAATTAAATCAAGCGGGTCTCAAATTCAGCATCTGCGACTATAAAAAATTGACTCTAAATTCTCCAAAACACTATAATCCCTCCAAAGTATTATAATTGTATTTTTTGGACTGTAACTGCCACTGCAAAAGAAAAAACAATTACATCAAACTCATACACCATTATTCTGCCCATCTACGCAATAGACTAATCATAGGAAATATCTGACAGCGAATGATGACCGGTCTAAAGAATGAAGCGGTGGCTCAACGGATAAAAGTCTTCACTTAGCGAATAAAAAAGAAGATTCGACTCCAACCCCTTTTATTGCTGATTTTGTTGCTTCCTTCCCTCTTATACCAATATACATGCTACTAATTCTGAGAAGAGGCTGTGAGCCTAAACTTTCCAATATTCTTACTGCAGGTGGCATTTATTTTCACATAGTGACTATTTCATTTAGAATGTGAGGAAAGTTCCATAAGCTCCACGACTATTAAAGACTATTAAATGGATTATTAAACTTTTCTAGCACTTAGCACAACCTCTCTCGGATAGTCTGGATAATGTATGACTAATTCCGGTATATTTCGCTCCCTTAGGTAAAGCTAAGGCGAAAAAGCCCATTCTTTCCAAAAGTTAAAGTTCATTTAAAATACAAGGCCATGCCCGTTTCTTAAGCATGTTACCCAAACTCCAACAACCATCAAGTACCTTTTGTGACTCGAACTGAATTTCGAATTGAAACTTAAACCAAATTTCAAAAAAAAAACACACACACACAATTCAACCAACCTGTAAAGACGCGCTTCCTTCTTTGTGGGTCTGGCTGTACGAGCGATGCAGGCTACGCTCACTCCATTCGTTGTCAATCGTGGGATTTCAATACGCCTCATTGGCCGCTTTATGAACTGCAATTTACCTTCATCTTCATCATAACCTGGTATAAACCATCGCAGATCAAATAGGCGCATACCGACTCGTTACATTTCGATTGCAATCAACACTTTTAGATTCATATCCCTTCGAAAAAAGAACGGTACTTCTTCACGCTCAACATTACGACGTATTTGGACACCGAGGGTTGAAACTTCAAAAAATAAAAAATAAAAAATAAATAAAAATTTCAGCCATACTAAAAATTGCACCATACACACCAATTCTCGACTGCCTACCCACTGTTTCTGTCGTCTCTGCCTTCCCATCAATCGAAAAAAAAACAAAGAAACATCAACGCAAACACCATTGTACAATCTAATCTAAATCATCATTGTACAATCTAACTTACTTCATAAAGATCGACCAGCAAATTGGTGTCTCTCATCGCGTAGAAATCGAAGCCAATCTTCCTTGAGACACGTGCAATCAGCTGACACGGTAGAGAGACCGTAAAAGGAACAAACGTGAATTGTGATGTTGGTGGGCCAACATTGCCCAACATCTTCCCATCCTTCTCGAAGTCATTATTTTGTGATTCCTCCATTTCACTTTCCGATTCCGATATGTTGTTTATCGTTTCTAACGAACAAAACCGGCCGAAGATACGACGAATGTGATGATCGCTATACACCTACAACTTATATAACGCTCCTAAATATATTTACAGGATAAAATGTCTTCTCAGCACTGCATTAAATATATCCTCCTCTCACCATTCAAAAAGAGGAAGGAGATGCAATTGAAAACAAAAGCATTTTAGCAGTTCCCATCACCAGTTTCACTTCAGATAGAAACGCTTAAATATACACCAAGATTTGAGGCAGTGAGGTCTTTAATGACCTTTACCTTTCAGGTATCCCGCCTAGAACATTTCAAAGGCAAAGGTCCGATCGTTACAGACAAAAACCGACCGCTTGCAGTGGTTGATCGAACCTAAACTTTTCATGGCCATAAGTTTCAACCCATCAACCTCGAATTTCGAAATCACCGCTTTCGTCATCTCCTCTCTGCATAAGCGACTCTACTTGCCTTAAGTTAGAAAACTTTTTGCAGAGTTCAGCTTACCTGTGATGTTTCGTTGGTGGTATTCTCTATTTGTATGCCACCAATGAGGACAGGTGGATATGCGCCTTTAACACAAACCATTCTCTCCGAGTCTGCAAAGACAGCACCAATAATATTGTTTCACTCAACATGTCTGTACTCTCAGTTATGTATTCTTCCTCCGCAATGTTCATTCGGCCCTATTTTTTTTCCATTTCGCTCATAACGATTTCAATTGTGCTCCTATTAAGTTCCTATTCTGCTATGAAAGATATGAATTTCCTCCGCTTTCGTCATCTCCTCTCTGCATAAGCGACTCTACTTGCCTTAAGTTAGAAAACTTTTTGCAGAGTTCAGCTTACCTGTGATGTTTCGTTGGTGGTATTCTCTATTTGTATGCCACCAATGAGGACAGGTGGATATGCGCCTTTAACACAAACCATTCTCTCCGAGTCTGCAAAGACAGCACCAATAATATTGTTTCACCTTCGTAAACTGAGGATGCCACTGAAAACAACGCTCTGCTATCTACATAAGGTTATAGTGGAGTTACTATCGCTACGTAAGGCATAATATAGGGTTCTAAAAACGCGAAGAGGGCGGTCGGTGAATCCTCACGATTTACCATTTCTCTTTATAGTTTTATGTTCGAGAAACTCCAGTCAGGCCCATCTTTCGATGGCCTATATATAAAAACAGATTAGGCCTATACATGGATAATCTACGGCTCATAATTCTGCTCAACGCTCCATATCACTACCATTTTGACGACAACCATAACAGTCAAGTAGTAGCATCAAGCCTCACTCATTAACTATATTTTCTATGTTTTTATCCATTTGTTCAACATGTCTGTACTCTCAGTTATGTATTCTTCCTCCGCAATGTTCATTCGGCCCTATTTTTTTTCCATTTCGCTCATAACGATTTCAATTGTGCTCCTATTAAGTTCCTATTCTGCTATGAAAGATATGAATTTCCGTGAAAATTTAACAGAAACCTATTTTCTAATGAATTACTTTAATTACTTTAAACACACTTTAAACACTTGTTTCTAATGAATTACTTCAAACACTTGTGATCGAGCATATCATAACACACCTCACTTCTTATAACTACGCGTATTATAACACACTTGCTTCTTATGATTAAGCGTATCATAACACATCTTGCTTCCTACTAACCACCATAATGGTTAACGCAATTCCTTATCAACACATACTTACATCATATATAACTTTTAGCGAACATTATTATGTATGAATTAGCTATGGAACAACTCAGTAATGCAACAAAACAATAGAAGTAA
This sequence comes from Baylisascaris schroederi, assembly GCA_006503575.1. Taxonomy (NCBI): domain Eukaryota; kingdom Metazoa; phylum Nematoda; class Chromadorea; order Rhabditida; family Ascarididae; genus Baylisascaris; species Baylisascaris schroederi. The sequence goes on from QEWY01000613.1 coordinate 3,652,170, forward strand.
TTTGGCATACCAAATTTGCATACGACGATAGAGTCCTGCTGAATACAGTCGGACGTACGCGTGTCGACGGCAGTGCTTGGAACCGCCAAACACAATACCAACGGTGGCAGGGTGCGCAACGTAGGCGGAAGCTCAACAACGTCCTCACCACGCACTGACGTCATGAACCCATTGTCCACATCGAAAACCTGAATTACAACTATGGAAACGGCGCAGTTATACTACCGGACGGCTGATCTGTAATAGGCTGAACGGAAGATGAAGATGAAGTCACGAACTTTCTCAAACTATTCCGCTAGCTCTCACACCCAGCAAATATTAACAAGAGGGGAAGGAGAGGGAGGTGGGGAGAAGAAGAGCAATAAGGCTCGCAGAAGCATCCTCCTCTAAGCCCGTTATAGAGATCTTGATATTTGCAGCGGCATCTGTGACACAAACCACACCCCAAAATTATAACCATCAACAGTCCGCCATAAAATTAACGCTTTCAAGTGCAAATAAATAATAATTTCTTCACATCAATGCAGCAGATTTCCTCTGAAATTTTTTACCTTATAGTGCTTTGGTCGTTCTTGTTTCGTTATAATTCCCCGAAAGGATCCTCCAGCCGATGTATTCCTCTTCATTAGATATACGAAACCTATAAAACAACCTCGATGAGCCACTTCAATACGATCCGTTGCGCATACGCGGAAAGGATACACAACACTTTTAATTCGCAGGTAGAACCTAGATCTCTTCGTCTCTTACCAGAGAAAATGATATCCTATACACTTTTCCTGTCTCCTCGATCGTGTTCTATTCTGGAGAACATTCAATTGAGTAAACCTTCTGAAGAACATCACAGATCACTTCGAGTACCTTGCACCTTAACTGAACATTGCACGTCGATGAAAACCACCAAGAAATCATCTGTAAACTCCGGGTATCCGTCGATTATTGTAATAGAAATGAGCGCTATATACCCTTTCCTCACTCGAATTCGTTTTCCTATACTACATCAACAATATATTGGGAACGACGATTTTTGCATCGCAGATGCAACAGCCGCAGACGTCCAGATATCTTAGTATTCTTCTTTCTTCACTTCGAACAAACAGGACAGACGAAAACCCGCAGCCGAGATCGCCATATTTCACTTCATTAACTGGTGAATGTACGATAAAACCATTAGCTAAATATGTCGTAGCTTGTCTCCATTCCTTATTCATCACTCAAATCGCATTCCTCCTTAGTAGAACTAGTTCTTCCGTCTCCAACGAGCCTCACATCTCAAAACTATGATCTAATGGGAACACTGCACGATATACGTATGAAACAGCGAAAAAAAAAAATGCGTACCAGGCGTTATCTCTGCCGGTTTCACGCAGGTGTTCGTATCTACCTCACTGAGGATTTCTTCAAGTGCCTCGTAGTGTCTTCTCGCTGCGAGTGGACGCACATAGACATGGCATTCATCCTTATCCACAAGTACCACTCGTGCTTTGAAATTGCTTCCTAATTCAACATCCAAACCGACCGATGTCGAACCAGTTCGTGCCATCAAATTCACTACAAATATCTTAGTTCAGTAATTTTTTGATATTATACATTACTATACACCTGCCAGGTATATCGAATCATGTAACTATGCTTAATTCCTTTAGCAGGTAGAATTCATCAACAATGATCCAAGAAAAGTTATCGTAGACTTCTATTTTTTACTCACCCAATTATTACAGACCATTCTTCAAACACACGCATTATGACTAACGTTGACCAGCTTTTGCGTAGAGAAGTTTTCTAATGAGAAAAAAAGTAGGTTATTCTTTGACGCAAATTTTTTAAGAACTTTTCGTGACAATTCAAGAAACGCTTTTCATTTCGGGATGTATGCCCTGTTCTCCAGAAGATTTCGTACATACATAAATATGACATATTAAATAAAAATCTGAGGGCTTATTTCTGTGATTTTAGGCACCTCGGTTCGACGTTTAAAAGAAAAGGAGGAGTGCCGCAATGTCTGATGGATTTTAGCTTTGCAGATAGCATAAATAACTTCAACACCCATTTACCTACAACGTAATCAATATCAAACTACTTCAATACCACTTCCTTAACACCTAGGGCATTTTTTTTCGAGAAAAAAAAAAGACGAAGTAACTCAACCGCAAGTAAAACTTACCAGTTCTGCTATTCCGTGTTAACCAAAGAGCTTTAGATGAAGCCAACTTACTCTCGAAATTACCAACAAACGTCTCCATAACCATTCTCGAAACGCGACTAACCAAATATCAACTAATCGTAAAGCTGCAACCATAAATATTGATTGTTTCGGTAGTCATGTGATACGAATCGTTTATCATCGATACAGGTAAAAAGTTTCCTAGTGTTGTGCGAACGATCATTTTATTATTACATATGTCAACATCTAGAACAATTGAAAGGCGCTTTTCTATTGCTAAAGGTACTTACTACTCATCGAATTTCGCAATCGTATTTCAATAGTACCCGACTCAAGTGGAAGCTTTATGACAGACACAAAGGCATACACAGACACGCAGACATACATGGAGTATTCATATGTTGTAAAGATACGTAAAAGCCGGCATCGAATCCGCAACGACACATGGAAAATAGTAACATCAACACAAACTTCTCGCAATAGAAGGTTTCGATTTTTGTTCAAGTCTGCGGTCGAAAAACCCTGGTACTAAAACGTCGAAAATATCGGAATCCTAAAATTCCAGAAATGAGAATTAAATCCTGAAATAATCCTGGGAGGTGGGTCGATTTTCTATCCTTCTTCCCTTTTGTCACTATTCCAGAGTAGACGTCAACCTTTTCGCTAACTCGCTTCATAACCGCACAACAAACAAAGGTAATAAAACAATAAGCGAAGTTGAAGCGTTCGTAGTATTCATTCCACCATTCGAAAATATCGGAATCCTAAAATTCCAGAAATGAGAATTAAATCCTGAAATAATCCTGGGAGGTGGGTCGATTTTCTATCCTTCTTCCCTTTTGTCACTATTCCAGAGTAGACGTCAACCTTTTCGCTAACTCGCTTCATAACCGCACAACAAACAAAGGTAATAAAACAATAAGCGAAGTTGAAGCGTTCGTAGTATTCATTCCACCAAGAAACATCCACAAAAAAGCACATGCAATGTAGATGAATTTGGGTTCTAATAACTAACAACAATAACAATAATATATAAAGAAGCACACTAATAATAACTCATTCACAGTTGCCAGATAGCTGTCAACACTGCCAACCGCAAAGTCAGATGACCCTGTAAATGCACCAACCCCAAATACCGCCGCTCGGCGTCAAAGCAAACACTCAAAATGATCAAAATTATTTACTAACGCGTAAATGCATTGAAAAACGTTTGACATTTTAAAAGAAACTCAAAGTTTATTATACGGCATTTATCCAAAGAGGATACTGTAAGTAGTGAACGGTAAATGCTCTATTCCACATTTTTTGACATAGCCAGAAAGAAGGGGGAGAGATAGGTGGGAAAGGTTTTGGAGTAGGTTGGTTGTGAGTTAGTTTGCGGTTTAAAAATAGTGGTATGATTTGATGGGCTTAAATGAGGGGTGAGTACTCATCTAGTGAAGTTGCAAGTTGAGAACGATGAAATCGGCTGTAGCACAACGTCTCCCAGACCTAAAAATCAGCACTGAAAACTTTGGTCACCGGATTAATGCATATTATGGCCTATGATATGTCCAAGAAAGGTGGCAGGGGAGAAGGGGAGGGGAGGTGGGGCAGGTAAAGGAAGAGCGGGGGAGGGAAGAAAGTGAAATGCTCAGGAATTTTCTAACTGTCATTGGGCATATCGACAACGAAACAAACTTGCAACGTTTCAGTTGGTTTTCTCAGAGGGCATATAAAATGCAAATTTCTAGAAATTTCAAGGTGTTTTATTGAAAAATATATTCAGCATAAATATCTAGTACTTATGAAAGATGCAAACAATAACTATTTAGCTGAAATTACTATTTTCGGCTTGCCCATGAGCATCGCAGTTGGCAGGTGTATGAAAGCTATGCTTGCTAGGAGATGGCTATGCGAAAGTCTGATGCTTGACTGCAAGCAAGTGACTTACCTAAGCTTCGATCATGACTCAGTACTTCATGGAGAAAGCATCGCTGGAGTTCCAGAAGTACTGAAGAGCTCGGGAAGAAAGTTACGAGAAACTGCCTAAGTAAAGTAAGCCATCCAAAAACAAATCTCATGTATTTAGCAGGCATACGAAAGGAGATGGTGACGCTAATCGAAAAAGTCGAAGTTATGCTTTTATATGGGAGAAGTCAATATGCGAGGTGACTTGGTCGGAGAGGTTTCAACAAGGTAAACATCTAACTGCATAAAATTTAGTGGAGAAAATGAAGTGCTGCAATATACTCTGGAAGTAGAAGATAAGCAAACGTCGTTGTCTAAGATGTTTATCTGCAGAGGCGAAACTTGGTCTCTCATCAAACTCGGGGAATTAGGAAAAATAAAAATGAAAAAAAAAACAAATTTTTGAAAGTTATTTGCATAAAATCTTTCTATGAAATTGTTGGGCGCAAAAATTGCAAATATGCAAATTTCATTGTATTTGTCGCTCAGATATATGCAAATTTCATGCAATCGTTCTATACATTTCTATGATTGAAACAAAGCAGAAAATTCAACAAAAAATTTGAACATGTGGTCAGGATTTTTTTAGTCAAATTTTAGATTTTTTCTCATGAATTGTTTACAGTGCATTCGAATAATCAAATTTACATAAATATAAAGTGATAGGATGCGAATGTGGATCGCTTGTTGAGCATTACAATTGTCGTTCGATGGAACCGGTTATCGATCGTAGTGGTTTTGTGAAAATTTTTGCCTCAACACGCAAAGACACACCACTTCGCTGACGGACGCAATTTCCGCTCTTTTTTTTAATTTTTTATTTCATCGTAGTTAATTATATTTGTTCTGTTTCTCGCACAGTTATTTTTATTGAATCATCAACGAGTCCCCCATTTCCACACCCCCTCCCCTCTCTCCTCACTTCCCAGTTGTCCCATTTGGGAAGTTAGGAAGGGAGAGGGAAATCAGATAGAAACCTATTTATGTTTATGCCTAAACCGTTTTTTCTACGGAAATATTTATATACATTTATATGCTGTAATCAGATAGGTCAAGAAAGAGAGAATATAATGACGATATGAGGAACACTTTTAAAATGTTTGCAATCACCGCATCACATTTGTAGCTCTTGTCAAGATGGAACATATCTTGCAATGGAAGAATTTCTATTCAATTTTGAAAAGTAGAAAAATTATTGTCTTTAAAATTTGCATATTCATCTACGAGTGGAAATAAAAAAATTGTTTTGATTTGATTTCATATAAAAATTTATCAGTTTTCTTTTTCATCATCCATTTGTGGAGTATTTCGATTGTCGCTTTGAAAAAAAAAAGAAAATTTGTTTGCTAAGCCGAGAATTTTAATGCCTAATAATTAGGTTTTCCAATTGAGGACTACTGGAGTAAAATTATATATATATATATATATATATATATATGTTAATTGCAAATTTTATTGATGCCTTTTTTTACTTTAATAGTCCTCAATTGAAAAACCTGATTATTGGGCGTTAAAATTAATTTTCGGCTTAGAGAACAAATTTCCTTCTTTTCAAAACGACAATCGAAATACTCTCCTCCCGCACCCATGTCCTCACTCCTCTTTCCGCCTGATTTTCATTTTCCAATTTTATAACTTTTTTGGTAATTATTATGCCCCTCCTCTCCTCTTCTCTCCGATCTCTGACCCACGATTATGTGCTAAGCGCAAGTACCACCAAGCGGACGGGGAATTTCAGTTTGGACGAGAAACATTAATAAAAATTTGATGGGCAGTTGGTTTGACCAGCTATATAAACAAGAAAGTGCGACTGACCAATGGGCATTGCGTGCACAAAGTGTTTGTTTTTAAGGCAGAAGCTATCAAATCTATGCACCAAAATGTCGTACACTCAAAACGTTTTGCTATACGATTGCAAGAGGTTTAGTCATCCTCATCGTTGTTGTTAGATTTTGCTCTTTCATTTATGCTATCATTGAATGCAATACTTTCTCATTATATTTACTAAATTTGTATTGTTGGAATTTCATCATTTTACTGCATCGGAATTCAATCATCTCACTGTTCATTAGGTAGTAAATAATTAAACACTTCGATCGATGGTTTCGAATACATAAAAATTTTTTAAAAAAATGGAAAAGCGAATCGAAAGAGTTGGCACGACATGCGCTTTTTACATCCTGGTCAATTGAACAACCAGTTTCACAGATTGCTTATAAATAATTAAACATGCATATCAATATTTTCACATCAAAGTGCTTCTGCATAGGTTTACCGCAAATGTTTCTTTTTTTCTACGACTCAGATAGTACGGACTAGAAATACAATCGGAACCGTTTTAGTGCATATAAATGTCTGTATAATCGCTTTCGGAATTAACTCATCACTATGACTGATGGTATATGAAGTCACTAAATTACGTAACTTTAACTTTAGAGGCTTCCGAATCGAAGTTACCAGACAGAGAGGCAGACAGACAGACATACACATACATACGCGTAGACATAACGTTACGACAAGTGCTTACAAATGCAAATTAGAAATACATCAACGCTGAGAAATGCAAATTTGCAAATATGAAAAATGAGTAGTCAGTGATAAAAATTTTCTTTTCAAATGTGCACGATGGGAAAGTTTCGTTTCGGATGTATAAAGTGCTCCTTATAGTGTTCTTCTATGATTCATCAACAGATTCATAATTGTCCTCTATGGTATGAAGCACGAATTGGCACAGATATGGAGGTCTATTATTATGACTCATATATATTCGACGTTAAGTGGCAGAGTAATGCCTCTATAATTGCAATTCATCTATAGATTATGGTACTAGTATTAAGGGTTTTTTTGATGCTGCAGCATTGGGCTTTATGACATTTTGACAGCATGACACAAAATTCAAAGGTAATAGGAAATTAATCCAAATTAATGATGTAAAAATTGTTAAACTTCTCCGAAAACGAGAGAAAATTTTATAAATCGTGCAACTTGCAAACTGTTATTCTTATAAAATGATAGATGATAACTTAGCATAGCGGGTGAATTATATGACGCCAAGTTTTCTTTTCATATCATTTTCCAGATTTGCATTATATATATATATATATATATATATATATATATATATATATATATATATATATATATAACGCATTATAACAAATATAAGCAGCAGTCTTCGTATGTGGAGTTTTTGTGTCTGGAAGCTTACCAGTATATATCGCAAGAACATAAAACGATGAAAGAATATGATTTTTATCTCAATTTCTGCATTCTTAAGCCATAATAACTCTGTGAATTCCATTGAAATCTTCCACTTCCTTCAACTCAAGGAAACTCTTTTGTCCATTCTCAAGGTCGGTATCTTTTTAATAAACCCTCATTTCATAGCATCGAAAAGAAGGAATTCGAATCGAAATCTTCATAAACGTATTGTTACATCCTCCATTTCCGAATTCTTCATAGAGAATATTTACTTGAGCACGTTAGTGAATGCTTTCCGGTATCCAAATATAGGCGAAGTTCGTTCATTGCTAACTTAATTTTTGAATTTGTTCTTCTGAGTCATTCCAGTAGGCGAGTAAATAATTGCAGCATTGTGGAATCCAAAGAAAAAGCAGCAGCGATGTTTGAATCATCGAACCTCTTCTAGAGGAAGCACTGGGCACTATTTGCTTGTCACTCTGTTTAGCTAGAGTCAATTCATTTGTTATGCAGCATCAACTGCGTTGCATCTGAATTGAAATTTTGATGATTCTTCTTCCAGAATATCGTTCAAATTTATTACGGGTGAATATTTTGTTGATTTGCTTGCCATCTTTGATCTGATGATCTTTGAAACGAGCTTTTCTTGAATGTTAATACTTGAGTCTTAATGTAATTTGTGATCATATATTCATATATGAGTCACCTTTTGCTCTACGCACTTCAGTTAAGCGTTAATATTATATTGTCAATATTGCTCTACTTGTGCTGCTATTCTATAGTACGATCACTTTGATCATATATACTGAGATTTATTGATCATTGATCTTCCATAATCATATATACTGAGATTTATTGATCATTGATCTTCCATACTGTATTTCTCAATGCAGCATTAATATATTTAACTTCATAATATAGGCTTAAATAATACTGTAACTTCTATATTACATGTTCCACGCATGGACTTGTTTCCCTTGCAACCTAACTCCAGTGTGTGTATTAGTTTTAAAATTTCATTCGAGAATTTTTATTAGCGTTTCGTCTTGCGAACGTTTTAGTTCTCTGTAAATGTCTTTCATATTCCTACGGTAGGTCTAATGTCAAACATAGATCAAATAAATATTGCTCTACATGTTGCGAAGATACGGTCAATACCGTTAACATCTACAGTTAAGCTTAACGACTATCATATTACCACATATGTTTTTGGTGTACTTACGTCGACCGCATACTCCAGCATGCATTGGCGTTTATACTTCTGTCCACTGTTTTCAAGGTTTGTAGATGAATTATACATGTTCCTTTCTTTACACAGTGTTTCTTTTAGTATAGTATTCTTAATCTTTGATTTTACTTTATTCTTTTGAGCTATGGCAACGAGGCTACTATTATTGTTTTGAGCATTTATATTTTCAGCAATTCTCTTGTTTTACATTTTTCAGTTATTCTCATACGATTTGCTCTCCTATTCCTTTTCTATTCCTTTCTATTTTTCTATTATTAGTTCAGTTGTCTATGCAGATTCTTATACTAACAGGGTTATGCGTTTCGTTCTGACGATAGCCCACGCATAACTCAGGTGCACACTTCAACGGATAAGTCACCTTTTGCTCTCATAGATAATCTATCGTGTCTTACTTCTTGCAGTCTCGGAGAAACGTATTCATCTCGGTCTATACTGACGATTCAGTATAAAACTTTTAACAGCGCCCACCTCCCTCCCCCAACCCACCCTCATCCTCCAGTAATTCTCTATTGCACATCTTCTCAACTCCCATTCCATAATTTCAGCAGCAAATCCTATATGTACATATTGGATAGTTATGCGTTAAAATATCTCCTACTTCAGCAACCTGTTTTGAATCGTTGCTAGCAGTTAAATCTTATGTAATCATCTAAATTTTTAAGGCACTTGTCATACGCATATTGGCATATCACATCGTTTTACAATAGCATCAGATTCCCTTCAGATCAGAAGTGGTGGCAGACGACTGATTGAGAATGACAGATGCGAATATAAACCTTTCGAAGGCGGTTAGCTCAGATTGCAGCACTGTCGATCTTTCATCACCGATCAGTGCATCGCCTCCTCCACCTGATATTAAAGCTAAACATCGTTGGTTTTGATATATGATTGCATAGTAGCACATTGTAAACAATACTCAATTGTGCATTGAATTGAGAAATCAACTGAGAGAAGGATAAGTGGTTGGAAGAACTGGCACGATATGTGCTTTTACATTCCACTTAGGAGGCCTATTATTTTCATGGAATACTAGTGAATAAAAAATCTCCGAAGTAGTACCTTCATCTCTACTCTCACTTCTTGATTATATCTCCTACTAAAGATTTGCTTTCTGCGGTCTAAGCAGTGAAAATGAAAATCCGATCGATGCAAAAAATGTGCAATTTTTTCCATTATTGAACATCTACAAATCTCTTTCAAATTTACCGTATTTCAGCATCATTGGCAATTACGGTATTTATAGTATAGGGTTTTATTACAGGTGGTACCATACAGATGGTATGGTATCAGTACTACTGGTGGTATTTATAGTACAGTAAACAGTAAGTAGTAAACAATATCATGCAATACGGTAGAGGATTTTATTCCTTCATTTACAACAAATCCACTTATTTTCGCAGCTGCAGTTTCTATTGTTTCGAAGTTGAAACTACTGAGCAGATACACAAGGCAAGTAAAAAATTTACATAGTCATGTCGGATAGCAATAAACAGTACCAACTGTCACGTGGGAAGCGCGTTCTAAATCTGGAATTGTCATGCATATGTCCTTTGAATTTATTTGTGAATCACTGAAACACTTTTTTTTTTTTTTTTTTAAATTTCCTTTCAATTTGCTCTCATTTTTCATTTAGTTGTTTTTGCTTCCTAAAAAATTGACAACATTTTAACGTTATTTCTTTTGTGTTGCTTCTCATTATTGTTCGTTTGAAAGTGCTAATCATAAAGTTGTCATTTAGGTTGTGAAAAAAAAACTCCCTTCCTGAAATATTGGACGTCTCGAATCTCCTCCTCCCCCACTTCTCCACCCCCCTCTCTAAAAAAGTGACTACGGAATGGTACAGTTATTCAATATAGTACTAAAATTTACTCTACTTCTATGTGATGATTTTCTTTACAGAATTTCTAACAGCCGATGATGTTCGCCATTTTGTTCTACCACATCTACCACCAAATGGTTCGGACAATGCAGCACCTTATTTTAGTAGTATTCTCAGAGATCACAATGGTAATATGACGCGTGAAATTGCCGATTTTCATTATAGTGATTCAGATGGCTATGAAACAAGTATTACCGGTCCTCCACCACAACCACAATGCTGTTTTGTTGGTGTCGTTACAGGTAATTATTTATTAAGTAATTCTGTCATCGAAATCCATGCAGAATGGTGCGAGAAGAAAAATGCTCGAAGTCAATTCTTTCACCTCCCTATTGAATCCCCTTCCTCACCTCCCTCTCCCTTCCACAACTCCCACCTCCTTTTCCTTTCTTCTCCGTCTATCCGACTCGAAATTAACGCTGAGTACTGCAAAACTTTGGCGATCGAAGAAAGTAAGCGAAGTGTAACCTTGATACTGAACTAATACTTACCCGAAAAAATCACATCCCTTGCGATCCATAGTTTATTCCACTATAAACAAATGGTTCATTAATTCTGAACGCTTTTTTTTTTTTTTTTCTCAACGCTAAACAAAGCATTTCCGATATTTTATTATTATTTCTAGGCCACAACAAATCTAAAATGCCAATCCGCTAAATAGTAGATTATGGAAATTGTTCTCCTATTATATGTGCTATTAAATGAGACTTAGATAGTCTATTTAGAGAATTGCTATTCTGTAATATTATAATGCTCATTAAATGCTAATTTGATATTTTTATTAGTTTTTTTTATTGTTAATTATTGTATTTCTTTTTAATAAAATAAACTCAACAATTTTCAATAGCAATGCGTTTCATTTCATTTTTTTTCCAGCATCAATTGGGAGCGTTCTGGCAACGGTCGCTATAACAATTCTATTTGCAATTTATCTTTTTATTGTTCTCAAAGGAAGAAATGAGCTAAAAGATGCATCGATAAATTTCAGTCTTATCGGTATGTTCATTGCTATACAATAGAAACTAATCTTTTAGATTAGATTGTGATTCAGTAATTTATTCAAATATTTATCAAGCTTCATTAAATCAAACCTTACAGGTTAATTACAATTTACAAATAGGTGCTTAAGTTTATTAGTTTATCAATGCAAATAAACAATTCTACATAAATATAAATAAAATTACAACGCTATATGTCTATTATATTTCTATATGAACTCTATAAAAACTTATATAAAAATATGAAAGATATCTATTGTGCATCCCTTTGAACAATAAGAAAAATAAATTCTAAATGATATTTCAGGTACTCTAGTGGCGATATGCGCAATTTTGACACTATTTTCGGCATCATTCATATACGGTACAATAAAAAATCGACGACGATTACTGATACCGCTTATATTATTATGCGTTTGTTTTTGTGTTGCATCAATTGGAACGTTTGTTGCGATAACGATTACCGCTATTGATGATATTAATGAAGCAATTCAGAAAGCTAACGATGATCGAACTCTTATCATTGCAAATATTGTTGTATTCAGGTAAAAATTCAAAATGAATTCATATAAATATTTCTGGAGGTAGTAAAAAATTACGCCTATCCAACAATTGTTCTTCCTTGCCTACTACCCATACGCTATGTGGTAGATGACAAGGAAATGTGCTAAAATAACACAGTTCTTGGTTAGCTAATAAGGAAATGTGCTAAAATAACACAGTTCTTGGTTAGATTTTATATCGGTTACAGCTTGACTGCTCATAAAGTCGACACTTTTTCGCATAATTGTATTATTGGCGAGTAGAAAATTCCGATCAGAAATCTCTGAACTGGCGAATTATTTTCTACAACAAATATTGGCTTATAAAAAAGGTTTTTGTTATATGAGCAATTTCTCTGAGTCACAATAGATAGATTGGTAGATCATCTTTCGTTGATATGCCAAGTCAAAGAAATTCATAAATTCGATCGGTCGAACAGTACAGATTGTAGTGAACATAACTAATCACTGCTTCAAATCATAGAAATTTTCTATTAAATTTCAGAGTGGCATTTGTTGTATTTATCATTCTTCAATTGATCGTTATCATTTGCTATATTCGATGTTATCGATATGTTTCGAGAAATGCCGATGAATGAATCCGAGAATCCAGGAACGAATCCAAGAAAGAATCCGAGAACGAATCCGAGAATCCAGGAACGAATCCGAGAGCGAACCTGAAAACGGGTCTCAACTCATCATATCCATTCTAGATGATCCACTAAACATCTATAGTTTATCATCACTATCTCTAATCAAAATTACCAACAAAAAAAGATTCGAAAACTAAATTAATGTGTTTATTTTTGTGATGTGTTAACTTGATAATATTATGAAGAAATTCGTCTTACGATATACACCTGCATCGATAAAATTTTCGTCGATTTCTTCGATTTCCGATTTCCTTGAAATTGCTTTCCGCTTATTTCCGGGTATTGCTGATGATTGGGAGAGGGAAAGATCGTCCTCACTTGAATGTACACATAGATGAAAAGCTTATCTCGATGAACCCTGAGAAAAAAACGGCAGAAATCATCGACAAAATGTATAGACGAATTTCAAGTGGGCGTTATTAAGCGTTTCAAGAAAATGCCACATATCATTTTCACTGCATATTATTACTTTCTCATAAAATTTCATTGTCACCAAATTTGATAATTATTTACTGATAAATGAACTGAAGGCTGCAAATTGTACTTCAACAAATTTTGTGAGAAATTTGCATTACAATTCAAAGTTCGAAGCTATCATATATATATAATATAGAATACATGAAGTTTTTGAGGGCACAGACAGTCATAGCAATTTGTGCAATTGTACATCGCTTGCATTTGGCTACCCAATACAAGCGCATTGCCTGCATCGTTGCGCCATGGAGTTTGATACATATATCTCCATTAATTGAGAACAGGATGAGTTTTACCAGTCACTGGCTACAATAACGCATTTTCGTGGTGAAATTATATAGGGCTGATGTAGGAGTGTGATTATTTTTTGAGTCTCATTGCGTGGTAGTGTTTTCGAGACCTACAAAATTTGGTGGATGTTTTCCTGCTGGCGGTTGAGTCATTCAGGTAGAAATGCGATTTTCATACTTAAGCGTTTTCGGTCATATCTTCTTGTTGGTTCGTTGGATTTTGGATGTTCGTTCTGGAGTCTTTGGGCGGCAACGTGGGCCATCATGGGAAGTGGGTGTGGATTTGCGTAAAAAATCCTAAATATGAAAATTTTTCCGAAATTTCTTCAAATTATACGAAAATCAATCCGGAATCCTTTATTATTTTGCCGTTTTTGGATCTTTTCGCCAGATTTTTGCAGTGCCTCTCGGGAACTCCAGTTTGGACGTGCTGATGAAGAAAATTTATGTATATTCAGCGATCCGGTAGAGATATCCGTTCGGGAGCCGGAAAATCAATTTTTGGTCATACCTCGTTTCTAAGTAGATAATACAGGGTCACCCAGAATTAACAGTGTGTTGTTCATAGAGATGTAACTCTACGAATTTTGAGTCGTTCTCGAAAATTTTAAAAAATTTTATTTGAAGACAGTCATAATTGAACATTACAATAAGCACTGATCAACGCAATTCCGTCTAAGCACTATGGAGCTCAATGAACGTCTGACTGCGAGATGCATCCTCAGCAGTACTCCTTACTTCAAAGTCAGTGACAGCAATCTTGATCACTCTGGAGTGAGGAAATCCTCAAGTGATTGTCTGGTAAATTTTGGCGAAGTCATCCTATATAATTTCACCATGAAAATGTGTTATTGTAGCCAGTGACTGGTAAAACTCATCCTGTTCGGAAGTAATGGAGGGGTATGTATCAAACACCATGGCGCAAGGATGCAGGCAATGCGCTTGTATGGGGTAGCCGAACGCAAGCGATGTACGATTGCACAAATTGCTATGACTGTCTGCGCCAAAGCTATTACTGCGTCCGTCTGCTTCTCTAACATAACGCCTAACCCGCGCGCCGTCGACTTCGCAAACGATACACACCCATCGGCTGATGCCAATCTGTGCTTCCCCACCCACCCGACCAGCGTGTGTGGGATTGAGGGGAGGTCGCCCTTCCGCTGAAAACGGAGCGGCCGAGCGTCGTTCCGTTAACAACGGGATCGCGAACACCCTCCGTGGGTGCAGTCCCGGGCGTGGGGATGGGGATTCGTCCTTTAGGGTTGAGGCGGGCGGGATTCGTCCTTTAGGGGTGAGGCGGGCGGGATTCGTCCTTTAGGGGTNCGACGCTCGGCCGCTCCGTTTTCAGCGGAAAGGCGACCTCCCCTCACTCCCACACACGCTGGCCGGGTGGGTGGGGAAGCACAGATCGGCATCAGCCGATGGGTGTGTATCGTTTGCGAAGTCGACGGCGCGCGGGTTAGGCGTTATGTTAGAGAAGCAGACGGACGCAGTAATAGCTTTGGCGCAGACAGTCATAGCAATTTGTGCAATCGTACATCGCTTGCGTTCGGCTACCCCATACAAGCGCATTGCCTGCATCCTTGCGCCATGGTGTTTGATACATACCCCTCCATTACTTCCGAACAGGATGAGTTTTACCAGTCACTGGCTACAATAACACATTTTCATGGTGAAATTATATAGGATGACTTCGCCAAAATTTACCAGACAATCACTTGAGGATTTCCTCACTCCAGAGTGATCAAGATTGCTGTCACTGACTTTGAAGTAAGGAGTACTGCTGAGGATGCATCTCGCAGTCAGACGTTCATTGAGCTCCATAGTGCTTAGACGGAATTGCGTTGATCAGTGCTTATTGTAATGTTCAATTATGACTGTCTTCAAATAAAATTTTTTAAAATTTTCGAGAACGACTCAAAATTCGTAGAGTTACATCTCTATGAACAACACACTGTTAATTCTGGGTGACCCTGTATTATCTACTTAGAAACGAGGTATGACCAAAAATTGATTTTCCGGCTCCCGAACGGATATCTCTACCGGATCGCTGAATATACATAAATTTTCTTCATCAGCACGTCCAAACTGGAGTTCCCGAGAGGCACTGCAAAAATCTGGCGAAAAGATCCAAAAATGGCAAAATAATAAAGGATTCCGGATTGATTTTCGTATAATTTGAAGAAATTTCGGAAAAATTTTCATATTTAGGATTTTTTACGCAAATCCACACCCACTTCCCATGATGGCCCACGTTGCCGCCCAAAGACTCCAGAACGAACATCCAAAATCCAACGAACCAACAAGAAGATATGACCGAAAACGCTTAAGTATGAAAATCGCATTTCTACCTGAATGACTCAACCGCCAGCAGGAAAACATCCACCAAATTTTGTAGGTCTCGAAAACACTACCACGCAATGAGACTCAAAAAATAATCACACTCCTACATCAACCCGTATGGCCAAAAACGTTAGTCAAATCGCAAAATAATTAGTAAATTTGACCACAACTTCACAAGAAAGCAGAAAAACTGTGCATATGATGCTAGAGAGCAACAAGAAATATTTTCTAAATGGGTACATCAAAAGCATATAAATTAACTCAGCGGTTACTGACTTCATCACCGAACCATTGAACAAATAAAAGATGAAGAATTCATTCATAAATTTGATGTATTTTTTTCATGCTTTTATACAACATCATTATTCTAATATTTAAGACGATTTATATATGGAATTTATTGCTCGATTATTTAAAAAGATCTCAGAAATCAACTAAAATCTCCGATTATTTATTCATACTCATCTATCATTCGAGAATATTCATTGATATTTACAGTGATACTATTCGATTATGTCTTAATTTTGTTAGCTGTAATATATGAATCCAATTCGAATTGCATAAGATTTTCCTTAGTAATTACGATGTGATATTTTTTATTCAATATGGGAATATAAAGAAAATTTTGGGTTGTAGAAATTGTGCTGATCGATGATATAATACAACAATAATAATTAACCATTATCAGAATATTTGAATTTGCATTATTTGCAAACTTTGCAATTATTGTTTTGCAAATTTAAATTTTCAAAATGCATTGTGGCAAAATCCTGTCTGCACAATATCTATCTAAGTGTTTGTCTGTCAATCTGTCTACCTGCCTATTTGTCTTTCTGTCTGATGGTTTCATCTCAAGAACCATGAATGACGTAGTTGTGAAATTAAGCATTAAAAAACACGTAAATTGACTCCCGCATTGATCTATATACTTCTGAGAGAGTTATAGGCATTTAAACGAGGTCAAAAAAAAATTTATAACTATTTTATGATCGGGTGATTGGCATTTCACAACTAATTGCGCTGCGAGACAAAACTTTTCGCAGGAAATTTCTATGAGCTATCGATTCGATTATGCATTACATTAAAAGAAGATATTTTTATAAGAAGCAACAAAATTAATTCCCATCTTCCAACTATTATCGCCATAAACGATTCAGAATCTCATATATTTGGTTTTTATCAGCTATTTCTTCAGAATCCTTCTCCAATTCAGCAACAAATTCAAATTTCACTCGAACCTCATCGTGAATTAAACTCTATGAAAAATCCGAGCTAAATCTTACCCGAATAATTTGTTTCTTCAGACGCAGAGTTCAGTTTCTTAGCCGCCAGCTTCTCCTCGAATTTGCTCTTTTACAGATATAAAGCAATTCTGAAAATATTACAAGTTTGAATATGTCTTTGAAAGAACATATAAAATCATGTACGAAATTGGGATAAAGAAAATTGAACGATGCAAGCACTGAGCGTCCTCATTTTTTTCAATGAGGGGAACTTGAATTTCCCGTAATCTCCGCGGAATGAAGACAATCAAATTGGGTGTTGTCTGCAGTGTACATCTGGCTTACCATCAACTAAAGGAATTTTATGATGTCTGGTGAACGTGAAGCTGCACAATATAAAAGGGATCGAAGTTTATAACAAAAGCTTAGCCTCAACAGGCTGGCAATTGCACGTTGAGTAATAAAGGTACTTCTAACTATGCGCACAAAGAAAAGGTGTTGTCATTCTTACGCAGTCATGCTTGCTGAATTCTTCATTAGTGTTTTTGCTGAGTTTTTTTAATACTTCTTTTCTTTCTGTTTTCGATTTTTGTGACCTTTTTCTGCTCTGTTGCAGTAATAATTCCCAATCCATGAAAGAGGAAAAAGAACAGTGAAAAAAGGGGAATAGCATGATGGTCAGGAAGTAGTCCAGAAGTGGGAGAAAGAACACCATGAAGGAGATTGGTGTTTCCTCCTTCAACGCCACGAATTCCACATAGATGTTTAAGATATTCAAGCAATGTTTATTAATACACACTCGTTAATAAAATGAATGTCAAGCTTCGATCGATGCAACAATGCTACACTCACTACACTTTCACACCTATACGCTCTCTCTAATGCGTCACCAAAACGAACACAATGCCCACTCTCTGCGGTGAAAATGCTGAGTAAGAACGCGATAAACTTGGGGCGGATATATGATGTTCGTTGTTCATATTGTGCTTTCCAATCACTCAGTGTTGTGAAAGTTTTTGGGCCTAATTTAAACCGATCATGGTCTCCCACACGTCAATTCGAAAAAGTCAACAGGTATTCAACAGGACAGGATGGAGCAGGGAGGGACTTGCTTGTATTTCACTAAATAAAAACGAAACTCTTGTGTGAGTATCTCGCAAGGTTGACAGAAATACGGAGCTATTATTTTGCATATTTATGCAATCTATGGAATCGGTTGGTCAGATGAGATGACCTCTGTGGTATGCTTCTTCACTTGTTTAACATAAATAGACGTACAAGCAAAATCGCATAAGTATTTCTCACGTGATTTTAATAACTCACCTACAAAGATTCCTTTCTGATAACTCATTACTCATTCACACTTTAGAAAATATCGTTTATCAGCAAACAGTATAAAAAGTCGACAATTTTTTGTAGTAATCGACGAACATTTGTATATATATATATATATATATATTATCTATCAATCACCTTCAAATCTCATTAGAATGAGCGTTCAAGAAAATTGCAAAACATAGGGGAAAGGAAAAGCTGTACGATTACCTAGAGGGCAGCTGTCTATTTGCATCAGCACATTGGATCAGGTATATATCCATGCATCATTTGCTCACTAATCTTTAAAACTCAATGATTTTGTTTCTGTGGTACCCTTCAAACCTATAAGCAGATCTTTGAGTCACCTGAACCGGCTTTATTCTCATCGAAGCATTCATGCGTTCAGATGATCGAGCCCGTAAAGCGCAATTGCCTCCACTCACGTCAATCTTCACCAAACACGTTTTTGCTCATATTTTCTTGATGACATCACTCCAACTTATAACACCTTAATTTCGATGTACTTCTGCAAATTTGCGTATACAAAGTGCATTATGGCAGTGTGGTGTCTGTCGCAATGTATGTGTGTGTCTGTCTGTGAGGTTGTTTTGATTCAAGAATTACTGAAGCTAGAGTCACAAAGTTTGGCAGATATAAAGAACAACATAGAATGAATCCCTATATCATCTGTCATATTGATCCATCAGTTCTTATAGTAATCATATATCGAAATGGCTGCACTTATTTTACATCGGTTATATCACTATAAATTAAATTTGCAGGTCATGTAAAGCTACCACCATAAATTCAAATAGGTAGATATCATCATAAAATTGAGGACGTATATTTATCATCTGCAATTATCATTTTGTCTCACATCATATCTTTTATTATTTACTGTTTCTCGTTTTGAATTTACAATTCATTCGTTTATTTCTTTTAATGCATGGAAAAGAGGCTTAAGCTCTACCCTATTGTCCTTCCTGCCATGCTTTTTTGTATGTCATAAATTTACTACATAAATTGCACCTTCTGCATTCCCGGCTCATGTCATTCTCACAGAAAGCAATGGATTGGGAGGCCTTATATCTTACATCTTCCAAACAGTCACATTTCAACGCTCGAAATTGGTCCGTTCAACTTCTTCACTCTAAATACCTGAAAATTCTGGAACGGGAAATGCTGGTTGTTTTAAACCCCCAAGAACCAAATTCATAATGTTGCCTAATTTGAGTCTTTAAAAATACAGAGAAATTTCATGAGAAATGCCGTTAATATTAGATGAGAGTCGTTGCCAATCGTTCGTTCTAAAAGGTTCACAAAAGTGGGAGCGGTTGAACCGCATATAAACACCCATTTGCGCCATCCGGTTTGTCAGAAAGACACTGAATGTAACCTTGCAGACACAACTGCATGTGTTTTTATCGACAACGTGAACATTCTATTACATCAAAACCATCCCTTATGCATGTAAATGATGTTACACCAGTCATTACCCCTTCAAACATCCTTCTACACTTGTCATTTCCCTCCAGACAACATTTTACACCTGTTATTTCCCTTCCAGACAATCTTTTACACCTATCATCACCCCTTCGGGCAATCCAACTTTATCTAATTTCTCGTTAGGAAACATCACCTACAGACATAAGATATCATCCATCATCATAGCATCACACCGTTGCACATCAAAGTTTATTGTCTTATCACCAATTCGAGGCATTTTCACTAATGTTTTGTTCACATTTGCCATCATAACTTATTTGATGTGATGTATTATGAATGTCTGCAATAAGAATTGTCATGTAGGCGTGTCCCATCGATTCCACGAACAAGTCATAAACAAGAGACGAAAATAAGAAACCACAACGTAATTTTTCTTGAAAAGAGAATCTTTCATACTATTCAAGTGCACATTCGAGTTGCTGTGTGTGTTCGAGTGCTAATAATATTTTCTAATTTACGTTATGTCATCATATTTCACTATTTATTTATTTTTATTTTTATGTACTTTTGATTCATTTATAAATTCGCAACATATTCAACGGTCTCAAAAAGAAACATCAAATAGTATAGTGAGTGCAACCACTACAACAACCATTGCATCGAATATTTATAATGCACAAAATGAAGATAATCGAACTCTCATTATTTTAGGTAGGTGTTTAATATCTATTATTATAATTTATATAAATGTTCTATTTTTTGTTTGCTTTAATTTCTTCAACATAAAATTCCAATAATTCGAGTAGAAAAATTATTGCTCAATTTTTTTTTGAACATACACAATATATACATAAATAATGTTTAGAAATAAGGACGAATGACGCTGTCCATAGCAAGCAAGGCCTCATGTTTGACGTTCACATGTAGAAAACTAGTTCCAGGAATCTGGCTGATAGCTTAGCAGGATTCTCCCACTCTTCTGACACATGTAAAGAATCTCCCACTTCTGAGAGAATATTGGATTTTGTTGTTACAAGCTCGTTTACTTCTCAATAAAAGCTTCTGAAGTTTAAAAACAGGAGTACTTTTACTCTTCCCTTCGCTCCCCCCTATTCGCAGGTTATATGCATTTACCAAATTTATCCTCCCACATAGCGTCATCGTACTTTTTTTCATGAGGAAATTTCATCCACATGAGTGAAATTGAATTAATACCCAGTATCTGTGATGAGTTTATTGATGTACTATTAAGTGAAATTTTATATAGCGAAAATATTTCCCAAATACCCAAAACAAACATTCGTCATATAAGTACTCAGCATGTAAGAAGACGACTGGTTGCTTTTGATTTCATTTTATCTATTTACCTTCCAATATTACTAGTAAAGATGCTTTTCAGTAGTAATAATGAAGATATCTTTCAATATTTTTAATAAAGCAGTAATAAAATATTTCAGCCTCAAACTTAACATTGAGTGAGGTGGACAAGAATAATTCGACTCCTTCAGGATTCTATACATTGTTCTTTCCACAATATCCATTCCCAACGCGTCCAATGTCGACTATTTCAAAAAGCTATGAGAGCGATGACCCAATTATCACCTATTGCTCAAATGTAAGTTTTTATCAGCTTATCTTATCAGAGCTTTTATTGATAATCTTATCAAAGCCCTTATCAAAACCTTTTGCTCACACCTCTCAAGTATTTGTAGAATTGTAAAAGCTATTCCAACCACAACTTTTCTATAGAGTATGTTTTGAATAGACTGAATTGGAGAGTTTATGCATATATTTTCATTTCGACGACGAAAACTACTAAGAAATGTTTATTCAGTAATAATGAGAACCACGAGTGCTTAGAAAAATATTGAACCGA
Organism: Baylisascaris schroederi; assembly: GCA_006503575.1. Lineage (NCBI taxonomy): Eukaryota > Metazoa > Nematoda > Chromadorea > Rhabditida > Ascarididae > Baylisascaris > Baylisascaris schroederi. The sequence goes on from QEWY01000613.1 coordinate 3,673,775, forward strand.
CTATGAGATAGACAAACAACTAAGTAACTATTTGCTGTTTATGCAAAATGTTCTTCCTATACACAGACAGACAGACTCATACGAACAAGTTTTTCGGCATCCACTAAAAATGCTGGCGGTAATTATATTCAACGTTCGTGCTACAACAATTAAAAATCATTATCTTTGTACTTCCAAGGAAAACGCTTGCATTAAACTTTCATTCAGATTTCGGTGAAACAGGATCCTATTCAGCGAAAGCTGAGTGAAAATACCATCAAGAATGCTCCTATGGCAATGATGCTTGGCGCACCTGAAGTATTACAATTTGGTCAAAACCTTATACGACTTACACATGCTAAGAGAGCCCTTGATATAGGTTTGCTTGTATTGTGATCATATCATCAGCCGTCATCCTATGATGCAAGCTCATTGTTCCCATTGAATGTTTAGGTACAATTACTCGATTTTAATTGTGATGGCTAAGTGCGGAAAAACTCAATGATACTGCAAAAAACAGTTTCTTATTATCTCGCTTAGACAATAATAAGTTCTTTCTGCAAGACTTAGAAACCTATCAAGCTTGAAGACTACAGTTAATGTCTCACGTGCTTAATCTTGCTCTAGTTTTCACAGTTGAGTGATTACTGTTTACCCATCAATATTTGAAAGTTATGCTAGTTGTTCCACAAGCTGCTCTAAATCGTGGCAAAATCAACCAAAATAGTAAAATGCTTTGAAAACGCGATTTTATGTCACCAAAAATTTTAGCTTACTAAGGTTGGGCTGAAATATGAATCTAGTGACTTCACTGACCTCGCAATATCTTTTTTAAATATTAAATAGGAAAATTGAGAGTGCCTTCATTCAGGGATAGGTTCTCCTTTTCGTATTTTGATCTTCGTAGGGCAATAATTTCAGGAACATTCACAGGGGCATCAGCCCTAGCGTGGGCATTAGCAGTACCCACTGATGGAGAGGTCCTTTCGATGGATATTAACCACGACAACCTGAAACGATATGGAAAGGAATTCATAGATTCGAAACCCGAAATTTCCAAAAAAATCAATTTCAAGCTGGGACCCGCGGTTCAAACGCTTGGTAGGAACTCTTTTTATGTGCCTTCGCAATTTTTGAGTATATATGATCTACGTCATAAGCTAGCGTTAGATCAACTATGTGACTGGCCTATGAATTTTGGAAGATGTCTGAGATTTAAAACTGTCTAAAAATCTTCTTTGTACAACCGGTCAGTCAGGAAAAACAAGTATATAGTAAAAGAAATCGAAGATTTATATTAGCAGTTAAATGCACTAAAATAAGAACTCCCTACGGAATGAATATTCTTATCCTTTGCGATATTATGGAATTGGTCTCAAATGAATTGTAAAGGAATATATCGTACCAGCTCATGTAGAACATTTTTCCACTAGTTGTTTTTATCCTTTTTGCCTTATATGGTTGTTGTTGTCATTATTGTTGGTTGATCAACGGAACTATTGGTGGTTTTTCCGATGCAATGTGATGCCTATGTTTTAATTAATAGCGATATAAGCATCATGTAACCCTTACCACAGCAATTCAGACAGAATTTTTGAAGTATTTCATTATATACTTCGACACCTTTGAAAAGTTGCAGATGCGGTCATTTGACTTTATAGAAATTTTAAGGTTTCTTTATCTAAAAGACTTCATAAAAACCTAAGAACCGCCTAAATATAACTGCAGATTCATTGATTGCTGCTGGTGAGAGTGGAAAGTGGGATTTTGCGTTTATCGATGCAGATAAGATCAATTATCCGAACTATTACGAGAAATGCGTTCAGCTGCTTCGACCTGGTGGTGTGATCCTAATTGATAACGTTAGTTCCTATACATCCTTTTATTTCTTTACTTAACCATTTCGTTATTATACTATGTGACTCCTAAATTAGGAGAAATTTGCTGTGCGTAAAAACTAAATCAATCGAAGTTTTTCTTTTAAAATTTTCAACTTTAATTAACAATAAATCATCATATCAAAAATGAATTTTTCTTCTCAGCTAAGCCCAAAATGTGATCGATTGCCAGAATTGTTAAGAGGGAATTCTCGATGCTAAAAAAAATAGAAAGTAGAAATCTAGTAATTGCACGAATAAGCTTTCCCATGTAAATAATGACCATACAAGGTTGCTACCAATGAATCATTTAAGAAAAACCTTTTTAAATCCCATGCAAATCACAGAATCTTCGTTCCCTTCCTCTCCAGACACCTGTGAGATACGTTAATGATTGAGGGAGATAATTTGCAGGCATTATGGGGTGGTAGTGTTATATTCGAGCAGAAGGATGAATCCGCTAAAGCAATCGATGAGACCAATCATATAATCGCTAATGATACACGTGTCGACAATATGCTATTAAACCTTGGTGATGGAACACATGTTGTATTCAAAAAATATGAATAATTTGCAATGTTATATCAATTTTCACATATTGATAAGAGGGTGGAAAAATGGAGCATTATGTAAGTTGTTCTAAAATGAGGGTAATTTAGGAATTTGAGTGAGTCAAGAAGAGAGGAAGGAAAAAATGTTAAGGTATGCTTAAATGTTCATTACTTTAGAGATATGAAAAAGGCTTTTCTCATATTTGTAAAATATATATTTAAAGTTTGAAAGAAAAATTGTTGAAAATTTTTATGACGACTAGCTAAGCTTATTCCACATAAACTGTTTCATAAAAATTTCCAAGTTCATATCGAAATTTTTGAAAATCTATGAAACTACAATGGAAAATAAATGGAACAAAATACGTTTATTTACTGAATTTTTTGTCTTTATTCTATTGCGTTTCAATCTGTGAATTTGCCAAGAATATGAGATGTCATTAAAAGTTGGTTCTACAGATAGAATGTACGTTACAGTTTATTTTAACTGTAGCAAAGTGTGAATCGATGTAAATACCATATGAACAACAAAGTATTAGTTACACTTGCCAGTATTAGTAATAGGCAGATAATGGTAAGTTCAACTGATGTAAAATTCGTGAAAAAACTATAGTGTTTTAAAAAATTTCCAGAAATACCTTTGCATTCTTCAATAAACATTAGCCAAGCATCTTCTGAAAACTCATATCTTTGATTTTTTTAAATCTCTAATAGAAGATGGCGACGAAGAGGATAAAATAAGAAAGGAAACTTGTTCAGCAGGCTCCATTTTGACGACTAATGAAATTTGACCAGAGCAGAAATTAGTCTCATTATTTCAGTCTTGGTGACGGGATTCTATTCTTTCAACGCGCTCTCTCAAACTTGTGTCTGAAAAGTGCACTACAGTAACGTGTGCCAGCATCTGTCTGTCTGTATGTCGGTAATTCCAGCTTGGCGATAAGTGAAGATATATCACGAAATTTAATGGATACAATCTATACGACTGGGACGACACCGATCCCAGGCTTGAAGTTATTCATCAACCTTCAAAAAGGTCGCTGACACCTTTGTGAGGGTCAGCTCCATGTGGTTCGTCTGGTCGTCCAAGTCTGCTTAACTACAAGTGAATAAAATTTCCAAATTGACATAAGACTTAAAATTAATTTCAGAGAAGATGAATTATTTACTTTGGGAAAATTATTTTATCTTTAGGAAAAAATATGCGTAATTCTCACAATGAACCGCAAATTTATTAAAGCTGAAATAAAGCATTTCCTTTTGCAAGAAAATAATTAGATAATCTTATTACCAATAAAGAAAGTCAATACAAATAATTAAACCCATTATAAATAAGCTTGAAATATGCAAATATTTTGCTAAAAATAATGAGATGCTAAATAATACAAATGAACACGCATCGATCATCAAATAGATATTTAACGTTGAATTCATTAAAATTTGTTAATATTTAAATTAAAAAATTGATATTAATATAAATTGGATAAGGAGATCGTCGCATTTTATAGATGCTTCATTCAATGTGTTGTCATAGATGAAGTTCGTTGTATTTTTCCCAACATTCTTTCGCTGCCATTGTAAAATTTTTTCCAATTTCTTGATCTCGAATACCTTTAATTTAAAAAATTATTATACTTTTTTACAACAATATTAGTGCAAGAAATGAAGAAAAATTGCAAATAATGAGATGATTTCAGTGTTTTAACGAGATTATTTAGTTAGACTGAACATTCACATAGCACACAATCGAGCTGTATTGATCTGAACTGAAGTCTTGTCAAGGAGACCCTCCACTCTTGCAGTCCTTCAAGTCATTTAAATGCCTCGAAGTTCCTTCTGAAAACCATTGAAAAAAACTACTTGGGTGCCGGTGTTTTCATCCGCCGATTTTTGCCTTCGGCAAAAAAAAAAACTTCGAAGAACACCGCCATATATGATGGTTTGCAACAGCTGCTATGCAGCTTGTCAATTAAGAAGCGCCGTGAGGCTCGAATTGGAGAGAATGCTAAAGAATTTGAGTGCAGTGATTACAAATATAACAACTCTACCACAGAACATAGTAAGTTACAAAGTAAAAGCATAAAATGCCACTAAAATGTCAAGTTGCAAAGTAAAAACATATAACGTATCTGTGTGTCTGTTAGCTAGCCAAAATCATTCCTAATACTGCAATCAAAAAGTAGCTCATGAAAGAAAAAGGCATCAGAAAATTTTACGTCCTGATTTTACGAATTGAAATTCTACGTCCCAGATATATCTTGATCTATAAATACATTAAAAAAATATTTGTAGATAAAACGTAAATGAACTCATAAATAATTGAATAAAGTGATGCATAGATAAGCTGTAAATAAATAAAGTAGTATATGGAGAGGCTATATCATCACCTATAATAACGAATATCAACGAAACTAATGACTGAATTACCTGGCACATGGCCACTATATCCCGGTATTGGAATATTAGCAACAGCCTGAAATAAGATTTATTTTCTTGCCAAACTTAATAGACGGTTGTCAATACCTAAATATAGACGGCTGTCAACATCTAAATAACTTTCAAAAACCGTCACAATTTTCTCGTTGAATTAATTTTTAAATAGCTCTCTCATAAAGATTTCATTAGTAAGACAAGATTTTCCATCAGTAGCACTATATATCAGCGAATAAATATTGGCTCAATATGTATAAATCGATCGATGAGTGGTTTTCTCTTTTGGCGGATTACAGAAGAGTACCAACTCAAGGTTTATCAAATTTAAAAAAAAAGAAAACGGCTACCCTGTGAATGTTATGTCGCGCAGTCGAATCTAATGGAGCCATCTCTCGTATATATTCATTCTTATGCACCACATTTTGAGGTTGCAATCCTTCATTTACGACGGCAAACATATTTTGCGCACTTTTAGCACCTTTCCGGCTACCTGGAAACTCAAGATTTACGCTCAGATTTCTGACTTATAGATTAACGTAGATCTCATATAAGCTTCTTTAGAGCTATATATATCAAAAGCCGAATAAAACGATATACGATTAGTCGAGGATTTTTTTTTTCATATCATAGGTAGGTAAGGGAAAACGAAGGGAATATCAACTGATTACTATTTGCAAACAAACTCCTTCCTATGCGATCGAGCCGTTCAATGATTAATTTTCAGTGCTAAAATTCATTTCCTCAGGTTAAGTACAAAAGACTAACTAATTATCGTTTTGAAAAAAAATTATTAAAAACTTCAAATATGTTGATATAATTTTTGATAAAAATTTAAACAATTTCTTCTAGTACTTATACCTTGTTTTGATGATAGTGTTTGTTCAGAAGATAGTGATGATAGTGTTTCAGAAGAGGTTTTTTTACTTGACGATTTGCTAAATATATCTGATGTAGAGTTAATATGTGTTGAATCCATAGCGGTTATAATCTCTTGTATTTCACTTTCCGAACCGAGTTTTGCTTCAATTGAATCGATCGAATTTGCAATCGTTTCTTCCCCAATGATGGTTGCCGATTCCACGTTGTGCACTTGTAAATCCGTCAAGCATTCATTATTGCTACTATCGGGATGCTTCACCTAAATATTTAAAAAAAAAAGAATATTCAAAAAAGTTTTTTTTTTTGCTGTTTTAAGGCAAAACGGTGATTATTAAAATGCGACTTAAAAAGAATGTCAGAAAAGCGACATCACAAGAAATAAGAACATGAACTTGGCAAGTTAGTAAATCATTTTCTTTCCCAGATGGGTACATATCAAAGCAAGATGGAGATACGCTCTTTCAAGTAGTATTATCCCAAGACCATAGTGGAGCGAATTTCGTTTTTCTGCACACAACTGGTGTGTTTTCTTGATTTCCCGAAAACGATAGAAAATTTGATTAAGTGCGGTTACAATGAAGAGCATATACTTCCAGAAACTCGGTTCCTTTCGTGAGAACGAATCGCTGACCTTCTGATGCACTCAAATTTTTGACTTCAGCCTTCGGTACGCTTGTAGAACGCTCTGACGAAATCACCGTATTTCTAAACGGAAATGCTGATTGAAAACTCATTAAGTTGGAAAATGCTCGTCCACCAAGTTCAACTGAGGTCTAAGTCATCTTCATGGTTTTATCCAATTTATATCTTATTAAGTAATCAATAGCAAATCACATCACTCTAATCAATAAACGATAATAGGATTGATCAACGATAGTAAAAAATGATTTTAAAAAAATGAACCATAAGCAAAGATAAATGTTGAAAGTTAGCCAAACCGCGAAGTTTGAAGTTGAAAAGCATTCGCTGGCGATTTTCCCACTTGCCATTTCTCACCAGGAATATGTCCAGAATATCCTTCAAAAAAATATTATGTACAATTTCTTCATAAACATCAATAGGACTCTTGAGAATGACTGTACAAAATATACTTTTCTGTGCCATTAAATAAAAAGTTTTTCAAATTTCAATAATATTTTTGTGATTTATTCGTAAAAATGTTTCGAATGTGACACACATAAGCGGTATTCAAATATGATATCTTCAAGATGAAACCTGGTACAGGAATAAACGTTGTATAGTGCGCCATTCGTGCAAACGACAAAATACCCAACGATGATTCTCGACACCAATTGCGCTCCCATAGCAACTTCATCGATTTTGTTGCGAAAAAACAGCACATTTCGCCATCGACCATTTTGGACATTAGCGAACGGACAATATGACTTTTTATAGAGCGAAAATCTCGTACAGCTGCGCTTTCGATTCGTTTCATTGTTTGCTTCTAACGTCGAAACATATGACAGAATTGCTTTTAGCAATGAATTTCTTAGTGCAATTCGATGTTGCAACAAAAATACCCGTCGATAATAAGTCGGTCTTTATGCAGCACAATTAAGAGAAGTACCATAAAACAGTTCAATGAGTTAAACAATTCACTATAATATGAAATTGAAAACCTATATAGAGGATTGTTCAACAATATTTGAGATAAACAAAAGATTGCGACCCACTCAATTATCGCCGTTGGGATATGTTAATGAAATTTTCTTGAAAAATCAATAAATCAATGTTATACCTCCGACCAGTTTGGCTTCCATTAACGTCATTTTTATTTTGGACAAGTCGATGTGGAAATTTTTTGTTGAAAGCATATATTGTTCTTCCTTAAGGGTTTAGACGTATGAGGATAGCATCCCTCCTTTCCTTCTTTCTCTTTGTCTATTGACAACCTCCTTCTCCACCTCCATTTCCGCTCCTTCAAAAAATAATGCACATCTGCGACCACATCCAATGCTCCTACCACTTCCATAAATTTTTGCTTCGTCTATCACCCTAACCCGCACAAAAGATGATACAATATCTACCACAAACACAATTTATGTTTGTCCAAGCATCAAATTTCACCTGTCATAACATCGGCTAAATGAACCGAAGTGATATTTTAATGAAGCAATAAACAAATGATAGAAATCTTAACAATGTAATTCGATCGTAAAGAAGTGCAAAATAAGCTCTTCAACACTGCTCTTTATCAACATCATATACCGTCATACTAATAAGCGTACAAAGCAACCCGATTGTATCTCGGCCACACAAACACACATACACACACACACACATACAAATGAAATGAACAATCCAACAGTCACTCATCGTTGTCCACTGCAAAAACCTTAGAATAGGATACCACAAAGAAGCGCCTTCCCAGAAATACTTTTTTAAAGGAATATCCACTAAAAATGACTTCAATATGGAGATCAAAATCAATTCTAGTTCGGAAATAACCACTTAACATTCACCCTACTGCTTCCGCCAATTCCCATTCCCATCCTTTGCTTCCCCCTGAGATTATCGAAATCAGCAAATTGATCTCTTTTACCTTCTTATCTCTCGTCCTTCAAATATCCCAGCAAATGTGCCGATTCGAGGATTTCAAGCCACTTAGCGAGAAACCGCGAAGAAAATCTACGAACAAAACAAAGAAATAAGCAAATCAATTTACAAAACATCACTACAAAAAAAAAAAACAACGGCAAAAGCGTCAAATAAAATAACCTATGTGGCATTTCAATCGTCACTCAACTTAACACAATTGTGTGTTACAAATCAACTTTAATTCCAGTTATCTTACGTAATAGCACAACAGAACTAATCGATGCGATGCATCTCCAATATACTTCTTTAGTATCCAGAAAAAAGTCAATCCACCATTTCAGTCACCACTATTGTCCTCTTCTGTTTAATAAGTAAGGTTTTTAAGTGAAATTACATATATTTAAATCTAAGACTTGAAATAAACAATCATTACGATAAATGAGATATTCCAACAAGAAAAACCATTCAAAAAAAGTCTTGTAAAACTGCATCTTCAGAAAAATTTTCATATTTTTCGAAATAATTTTATCTCAATTTATCCGCAGTGCTCAGAATTATTTTAAAATCATCGACTCAACAACCTTACAAATTCTTCTCGATGTAGGATTTAGTCATAAAAATTTCTATGAAGGTAACCGCCTCATTTCCTCATACACATAGAGCCCAATTCGGAAACCCCAACAAAAAATAGATCAAAACAAGCATTTCTTGAAAAGAAAACATTAGTGCAAGAAAAAAAGTCAATTGAACAAATAACTGCTGGGTATTTTAAATTTAAAAAAAGTCAAGAAATAATCTACATAATTAAAAAAGAATTCTACAAAAATATACACGCATATAAACAATCAGCAATATAATAATTCGAGCATATATCAATTAGACTATGCACAGATGCATATTTCAGGGAAGAACACGTTTTTACTAATATCGGGAACTGAAGCTAGGATAAAAAAATTACAACAAAGCTCCCAAATCGTCCACGCTGATTTTCATTCATCCTACCCCCTTATCCATTAAAAAAAACCTGCGAAGAGGCGCTCAATCTAGGATGTATTTGAAATTTTTATGCTTAAGGTAATTTCGTTAAAGTTGCTTAATGAAGAGCCAAAACTTTTCAAAACCCCTCAGAAGGCGAAGAGCATTCATCTTCGAAGATAGAAGGTAGACCATCCTCATACACATCAGTCATAAAATGCCTCTTAAAAATTTGAAACGAAAGTGTCTATAACTAATGAACTCAATTAGATCGATAGCGACATTCGTTAGCGTTACAAGTGAAGCAGAAAACTGCTTCAACTTAAAAGTTTCATATTTTTAGGAAAGCCATTAGATGAATCGAACAAGTTTGAATCAGAGTGAAAATCTCAATACTTTTTCAAATGCATAAGGTAAACATTCATGACTTTGATTTATTTAGTGAAAACTTTTAACTCCGCATTCTCTAAATCATTCTTAATATATTTTGCATTAGCAGAATGAATTCCTCACACTCAATTTCACGTATGGTGCCGGTTTGGGCAATACATAGTATAGTAGAGTGGTGACAATAACAATGTCTTGGTCAGCCAAATGAGAGACAAATGAAAAATAGAAACGCAGAAATATGGCTGTCCAAATCACTGTCAAAGATCCATTTAAAATCTAAAGTAAAGGGCTTTTAGAGTGTGGTGAAATCTTGACTAATTGTATGGGTTAAGGCCCAGAAACAGAAACAATTCTCATCAAATGAAGAGCAAGAACAGATCCGGGAAGAACAGATGACAGGGGAGAGAAGACGGGCGGAAAAGGAAACAACCGTAACCATTTGATGATATAAAGAAAGTCAACGGACCAACTTGCCGTCATGTGGTTCTGAGGTTAATGCGGCTGCAAGTTTCTTAGGCGACAAAAAATGAACAAATCATTCAGGCAGCAGATCATTCTTTATAACACTCATACAGTAACTCGCAATGACAGCCGGGTGGCCTGCACCAGCGAATCGGCTGATCAGAAATCCCCAACAGTCAACAGATACAACCCACCGATGACTTACAATTGGCTTCAAATTCAACTACATCTACGCAGACTCAATTTCCTTTGAGCTATGACAAACTATAGACACAACTTAAACATTTACGACCAGTCAGTCATCGATGCATACCGCCCAGATTTATGAATCCAAGAAAAGGGATGGGTGCCAGCTGGATGGAGGCAAAAAATCGGGTGAAAATTTCAAGCGCTCTTAACTATGAAAAAAGCGTGGATAAGATGAGACGAGACTTATTCGTGTATTTTGTTCAAAAAACGCTCAAAGACTATGCCTGCTGAAATTTAGAAGATTATAAGCTCGCAATTGAAAATATATCGCGAATAGGATCGCTGTAGAAGTACAGCTGCATCCACCGTCCCTCTCGCGTTATCTCCTCCCCTCTTTGAATGCACCCAAGCCCTAGGGTACCAACTTATTTTCATCTTGTAACTTCCGTCTAATCCTTCACCACACTTCCGAAGCTCGAGCAAAATGCGTGATGAAAGAGATATAATACCAACAAACATGTAACCGATCGGATAGATAGGAGGCACGTAGGCACTTCTTCTATATAACACAAATACTAAACCAACTACAGACAACAATAATTCGGTATGTTTCAAAGTAATATATCTACCTTGTAAACAAAAGAACTTTCAGTCCACGGAAGAGTGCCCCCTCCCAAAGAAGGAAGAAAGAGTTTCAAAAAGCGCAGATACAAGACCCGTTCGAAGGAAACCAAATCAACAAAAGCAGCAATCGAGAACGACGGGACTTCATCTACTCGACAATGTAGTGCTCGCATCAGCAATATGAACACGCTCGAACGAGTCCGTCGACAGCAACGAGTTCGTAGCCACAACTGCCTCACCGTCCTTCGATACAAACAGTGCTAAACCTAAAATCGGAACAAGCCTAGTACCACAGCTAAAATCAAAACAAGCCAAAATTGAGTTATGTCCAATTCAAAGTCCTGCTCAAACATGACCTTACTCATTTCATTAGTCAAACAAAAAGTATTGCAGGATGTATTTCATTGACAGACCTCTAACACTAAGTGACCCGGACGTTCCAACAGGAAAGACAATGAAATGAATCTTGAAAAACGGCAATGCCCTCCCTCATCTTGACGTGATATTTTAGCAGACCGCTTTGTTTTTACCTCCTCTTGCGATCGCACAATGAAGGATGATTACCTCTGCTGCAGTTTTGGTCATCCTGGTCGTCGATATTCGCAATAACCGTTTCAGCAAGCATCTTATCGATGAGATCTTCAGCATTCACCCTTGTTGCCCTTACCCTCGTCACCGCTCCTCCACAGTCACTTCCCTTTCCCATTTGTGATCTGACATTACGACAAAAATTGGGTAAGCAAAACGAAGTGGACCATTATTAACATGAAGAGCAATAAAAAAAAAACCGGAAGCACCAGAAATTCAAATTTCCACCTCCTGCTTCTACGCGAGGTTGTTTTCCACTACGATAATGTCCTAAATTCTGTTCTCTAAATCCAACATGCTGCAAGCATTTTACAGCATCGCTGAAGCTTCTCATCACCTAAAATGCTACGATTCAAAGAGCTGCTGCTATAAAACCTTCAACCATCGTCCATGATTGTATGGCAAAAGAAACAAGCAAGGCATCACCACACCAGAGATATTGGTACCAAACGGACAAGCACCTAAATTCAAGCAGTTGGTCCCCTTCTGTCCTAGACTCGCACTTTACTTCAGCCTTCTTTAAAACCCCTTCAATCTACAACATACAGCCCAAGATTTCGTGCATAAAAGCGTTCCCATTCGCCTAGTGGAGCACCAATGAAGCATTCCTGCTGCCCCACTGATTGACAGTACTGACAATATAGCTTATACCAAAAAAATGTGAAGCAGCACGCGGTCTCATTAGAATAAAAGTTAACATTAGAAGAGAAGAAAAAAGATTACAACAGAAAAACTAACGAAATAGAATAAAGAACAGAGAGCAAAGTGGAAGAAATAAGCCAAGATAGATGAAAAACTGAGGCTATCCAACTCACCTGTCTTGACTTAGCCTCCTCGATTGCAAAAGATTAATATTGACTGCCGAACGCCGCATAACCTCAGCCGATTGCATCCCACCTGAATTGATTGGCACAGGCCCTAGCGCTGAAGCACCATCTCTCTGGTAGACCTCTTGTGGTGTGGCTGCACTTGCCACCGATGGTAGTGAACAAGAACAACCATCCTCTGCAATATAAATAATGAGGGGAAAAATTTTATATTTTCATAACGCTGTATTGTCATGAGAAAAATAAAAATTTAATGTACACAAAAAAACTGCCATATTGATTTTGCTGTCATTAAATTTCCCCTCCCATTAACGAAAATAGAAATCAGTACTTTATTTGAATAAAAACAATATGTATCGATACTAAAACCCATTATCAACCGCCATCAGATTAATTGCACCTTTTTTAAACAGTAAGTAATGAGGGGCATTAAACGAGTTATAGTGATATAAATTTTTATAAAACCATTTACAAATGGCATAAGAAAATATTTATTTCAAAAACATCACCTTAAATAAATTTCATTCAGTCACCAATACTTCCTCGTTATGAACTTATTAGCGGCATTACCATTCAGATACCATTCAAAGCCTCACTATCCCCCACAGTAAATACCATTGCAAATTTAACCAGCATTCCCCTATCCCATATAAAATTTGAAAAGGGACAGGAAAAACGAGATAACGACCAAGAAAATACCGTTATTATGCGAGAGATCTTCGAGAGATGAAGAATGCGTAGAATCAGTATCAACAGTTGATTGCTTCTGACTAGGAATCTTATCGTCACCAGGAGGTGCCTTACGGTCTACCGGATTCAAAAGGTGCTCCTCTAGCTGCGACTCGATTCGTGGCCTAAAACGACGTTTTAGCAATGAGACGCTTTGGTACAGTTACTCTAGTAAACAGGCGGTTAGATATTTGTATGTAAAATTAGCATAACACTTCATAATTGCTCTATATCATCGGAGAACAGAACGCAAAAACATTCAATACAGAACTTCATCAAATCACTGAATATCTCCGTTCCAAACAACCCATTTTGGTATATTTTTTCCAAACCATTTTATGGGAAAAGTTTCATATATGTTCCAAGCTATGCTTCTATTAAAATTATTCTTTCCTTCATATGTGTATGCTTTACCAGCGTATTCACAAACGAAAACAAAACAATATTTCAGCTGTAAACCAATTTTGACCAGGCAATTCTTAATTCGAAGAACAATTCAACCTCAACTCTTAAATAAGCTCGGCTACCTTTCAAACATTAGCCCCATGCAGAGTGTCAAATTCCAGGCGCCACAATATCATACACTTTCTCATCGGCAGCATATCCACACTTAAAAAAAAAAAAAAACTTGCATACCAAATGAATTAATACTATAAAATGCGAATAAAAAGAACGAACACTTTAAAGATCGGATCGGCGCTCTGATGGCTCATTGTGACTTTAATGAGAAGCCTTGAGTTGTCTTGCCTCTGATTATTACCGTACCCATCCAAAAGATATGACTGTGTAATACCCTCCACTCCCGACGCGGCGAACTGTGACAGATTCACGTCGACGAAGCCTAACTTCTGATAAGACTTGCCACCCTTCTGTTCCTGAAACTCGCAAAATGAATCAATCAATTTAAAGTAACAAATAATAGATGATCGTCCCAACCAATACCGTAATCTGATAAATACAACGACAAGTAAATGCTCTTATATGATAGATTCAAATGAGGAGAAAGTTATGCTAATATGCAACGGCCCTCTCCCTCCCACCTTCCCCCTTCCTTTCTCCCATTTCAAACTTCCAGAAGCTAGGCATCGGGTATGAAAACAAACTATCAAAACAAAGCATATTACCAACATTACCCATTAATCTAGCATTTCAGGAAGAGGTTTAGAGAAATAACTCAGAATTTTTCTCCCACTTATAATACTGAAAACACAACGACTCTATCATTTGAGTTGAAATGATCAAAACATCTAAAAAAGCTTTTCATTGCCAACTAGGCAATAATATCAAAGTGATATGAGCATCAATCGATGAACAAAAAAAAAAATAAAATAAAATAAAATAAAACATCTCCGAGAAACGAATGTAATAAAAAAAGCTGTACCTTCCTAAGCGATATTCTACAAGCACATCTTTCCAGAACACCAGTTTCTGGATCGCATGCAATACGACACATAAAATTAAATCGTCGATTCCAGTTGGCTGAATGGTTGAGCACTTCAACTCGTTCAGTTACACCAGCGAATGTCCCTCCGTCTAGCAAACGAACCTAAAATGATTTCTATTCAAAAAAGCAAAAGAGGTGACATTCAGATAGCACCCGAGAGAGATTTCTGAGGTCATATTCCATCCATGGATTTCTCCTTCTCCCCCTTTTATTACCCCTTTATCACCTCGTTGTTTACAACCTTTACTTATTATCTTTTCACTACCTTGTTTGGCTGGGTGTGAAAGAAGTCATGGATATGAATATCACCAAGCCATAAAAACGTGTACAATAAAAAACTCTTCGAATAGCTTTCAGTTTCATATTGTGCGCACGTGGAATATTTTCCATGAGAATATTTCAAAAGTATAGTGTTTAATATTTCGTGAGACTCTCGAAAATTTTTTAAATTGCCAGTTTTTTATGAGTTTTATTTTCCAAATTTTTCTCCCATTGCTCTAAATTTTTGCGAGGTCTTTTAGCGCTTACATGCTTTAAATACCGTCTTTCTGAGACCGCTTTATGCCTTCATACATAATTGAGTAAAAATCTTCACTTTGCGGATTATTGAACAAATAAATAAATAAATAATGTGCTTCCAAGTACCAAACTGTATAACAGAATCATGCCATTTTTCCTATACCTAGCTTAAAGCCGAAAAGACCTCACAATATTCCCCTTCCATGTCCCTCTCTTTCCTAATATCGAAAGCGCCCCTATATAACTTTAGAATGAAATATATTAGCACTGAATATTTTGACTCAAATTCAGAAACAACCTATCAGAATAAACGAAAATCAGTCGACTTAAAAGTAATAAAGAATAAAAACAACGAGCAAACCTTTGCAAAGAGTACCGCATTCACAAGTGGAACATCACTAAGATGTACAAGTTGCAAATCGACATTAAACTTGAAACGTTTTCGCTTTAGGAACGCCATCTTAACGAAATGCCATCCCCAACATACAGCCACCTCTGAAAATAATAATAATAATTTAACATTAATTTTTATTCAGATTTTATTCTTTCATTCATTCAATTCAATGGCGACAGCAGAAAGGAATGAATTTATATGGAAATCCTCAATTCATTAAAAGTAACACGCAAAATAGAACA
This sequence comes from Baylisascaris schroederi, assembly GCA_006503575.1. Classification (NCBI taxonomy): domain Eukaryota; kingdom Metazoa; phylum Nematoda; class Chromadorea; order Rhabditida; family Ascarididae; genus Baylisascaris; species Baylisascaris schroederi. The sequence continues at coordinate 3,689,415 of QEWY01000613.1, forward strand.
ATAAAAACAAATTATCCTTTACAGCTTCGATATTTCTATTCGATTAGCTTTTCTAAGTTGCGATTCCATCTCACAAACGGTTCTATACTAAAAAAAAGACGGGCAAGGGTAAGCGATAAGATGGGGAAGAAAAGAAATAAAAGTGTGGCCCAATTTTTAACGCACTCCTATAAAAATGTCTCTGGTTTCTGCATGGAATATATAGTTGGATGCACCTTTTTAAATGCAAATTCAATATGCGATTCATCTTCATTCCCAATAAAAGAAAAACTGAGCACAATTCGAAATGTTGAATAATCAATGAGACGGTGGAAAAACCAAAATAAAACGTATGGAATATTTCTACTTGCGTCGTAAGCATAAGAATGCAAATCACATAAGTTAGAAATAGAACATTTGTACCTAGGAAATTTGTGAAGAGATTTTATTATGCACGTAAAGTAAGTTTAAAAAACCTGAGCCACAGAATTTAAAAAAGTTTTTTTTAAATAATAGAATTCAGCAAATTTCGAAGTGACGTCATAGCACTAAGAATTTCAATCGATAATGAGAGAAGGGCAACAAAGCTAAACTGAAACAAACAACTACTCGGGATCTTTCAAATTCGACTTCGCTTACAATCGATAATGGCATCTATGACTATGACAGAATGGCTCAAATTTGGCCGCACCTTAAGCCATATTTAAACGGCCACAGGTTCAACCCAGACTCAACTATTCGAGAACGACTCCAAACAGACGCACAAAAAGTTCCACTTAAAATGAAGCAGATATAAAAATTGAGGAAAGGAGGTGTGAGCTCGACCTCAAATCAACAGAGTGAAAGCTTTTATATGGCTTTCGGAAGTGTGAGTGAGTTTACAATATAAAACAAGTTTCCTAACGCGACAGCCTGAGTGAAACGCTGTGATTACACGTGGCATGCGATGCAGCATCAGAAGAATTAAATCAACAACCTACTCTGCTGAAACTATATCGTCACATATGGAAGGTTAGCTTTAAATTTCGTTTCACTCTTCCTTTCTCCTCTCCTATCTATCCCCCCTCCCCTTTGTGGGCTCTTTTCGGTAGGAATTTCGTGGTAAAAGATAAGGATAAAATTGAGGGCGTAGAAAGGCACTGAAATCTATTTTCGAGGATAACAGCTCTCACAAATCCGGTAAATCTAATCCCACAACCATCTCCCAAACCCGTTATTCGCCTATACGCAACAAAAAAAAAAAACATTGGAAAAAAGAGAACCAATCCGGCGATGAATCCATGCGCGACAAGACAACTGCGCTGGAATGTATAGTATCACATTATCACCACAACGGAAAACACCAATTTTTAGCGAATTTAGCTGAACGGTTAAAATATTCGCTTTGAAAAATTTCCGCTTAAATATTTTTGCCCCTTGACAGGTTTATTTGATACCTATAATTTAGAAACCTAAAAATATATCACATAAATTCCCCCCCCCCCTTCATTCGAAATGAACCATTTCTCGATCTCGTTGCATTTTACCCCGATGACACTCGAAAGTTTCATAAAGAACCACTGATTTAAACTTCAAAATCCCTTTGCAAGAGTTGTCGTTTAGCTTGAATTCCAGGATCAGAAGCAATTGCGCAAAAGGTTTGACATGTTGTCTTTTGTCACCCGAAGCCCCTCCCCATCCAATCCAGAAATTCGTCTCCTATATCTATTGCATCTTGGCTCCGGAAAGAGCTTATTACTTACCATTTCTTTTACCGATCATCAAAATCATACGGCAACACAATTATACGAGATTATCAGTTAGAATAGACGTTTAAACAGCCAATTAGACCACTGAGTGAAACATGAAATCAGCACACATAAGCAACTCAACGAAGCATCAGTGTTGTTGAACAATAAAATAATTGCCAGCCTTTACGGAAATGAATGAAAATTTCGAAAAATGTATCAATAAACATTATAGATTTATGGAAAATTTGCATATAATTGAAACATAATTGAAACTACAATCGAAAATTTTCACCAACGTATGGCTGACCGCTTATGGGAACGTATAAGCAATAAGTGTGAGAAAAAAAATTTTCTTTTTTTTTCTCACTTACTGGTATGAGGCAACTTCCGGTTATAACATCAAAATGTTGGAAGTTATAAATGTAAATATTTTAATAACAACTAGACTTTCTTCAGGAAATATTTCTTAATCGAGTATCAAGTCGACAATATATACGAGAAAATGGCCGATGAATGGTCAGTGGTTGGCGAATACAGGAAGAATAAATTCCGGCTATAACAAGATGCTACCTATATCAGCACCCCTCTGAAGATTCAACACACTAAAATATAGTGTTCCAATTGAGCGAATTTGCATTGATGTTGAATTAACGATACAATCTTAGTGGGTATCTAAAAATATATTAAATTAATTTATGCAATATTGCAATTAATGCAATTGCAAAGCGTTTCATTGCTTAACGCTATATTTAAATAGGTCGAAATATTGATGCAAGCAATAAAGCTGAGTAGATGGTGCATTTAATAGAGAATATGAGGGAATCGAAGCAGATGTTACGGTGAGCGATATTGTCAAATAATACAATCAAAAATTTCTATATTTGCGGTATATTTATTTTTATTTATTTATTTATTTTTTGAATCTTTTTATTTAGTTAGCAGTATGAAATGCTAGATGTGTTATGATTAAAATTTTCTAACGAAATATGTTATTGTAACACATTTCTTTGCTATGAAATGCGTTATATTTTCTTAAGCATGTGCAAGATTGAAGAATGGCAAAGGCAAATGTATATGCAATTCGCTAATATGCTCAATCCTCCTGGAAAATACAGAATAAAATTTAATTTTTTAAAAATTATATTTATGCATAAAATGTTGCAATAATCTTTAAAATATTTCAGTAATCAGTTTTTCGTATTCGAATTAATCGGAAAATCAATAGAGAAAATTTATTTGCAAATATTTCTACCAATCGAGGACCTAATTTCTAGAAGGTGATGGTTTAAAGTCTAGAAACAAATAGTCGAATCACTAAGAGAAGCAAAACGTATAAACAACGTGGCAACATTTGAATAGCCGTATGTTTTTCTATTGACGCAAATATATGCAGCAAAGCGTTATGCTCATCAATCAGAATAGCGATACAATGTTCTTGATTTAAAAAGAAATATCGAACAAATAATTCCTATTCATATATTACAATATTTCAAATAAATCAACGCTTATGACATTCTAATGGCAATTGATGAAATCTTCTCGTATTACATAGACAGAAAAATTACATTAAAAATGTTACAAGGCAATTCGAGGGAACGACACAAATTGACATATGGGAATTGAACTTCAGTCATTAAACGTTCCCATCAAGATCCTTATCCATTAAACTATGGATGACCGTCTTATTTGATACAGCGAATTACGACCCGTTTTCTTATAATTCTATTAGTAATTCTAATACAATCCTGTCATTCATTAAACGAACGAATAATATTGAATGGAATATGAGAATATGATGATTTTTTGAAATTTTCCAAAAGAATCTACATAAATTCGTTGATTAAGTTGAGTAAAGTCGTTTTCAGTATTCGGTGAAAACACCAAATTTGTGGGCGTTTTGAAGAGACGTTTCATAGACTTTAAAATACTTTTTTTTAGCTCCAAATCATTGGATTTAAAATGAGAGTCAAAGAAAAAAAAATCTCTACCATATATTTTTTGCATTGAAAAATATTTCGAGAGATTTATTTGAAATGATTGTATTTTATTTATTAAATATTAAACACTGTAAAATTTCATTAAACCGAATAAACGGAAACAGATGGCATCGTAAATCTTTTAAAAGTTTATTTTGCCATACATATAAGCATTAACCACTCTGATAGATAGATCATAGTGCTCACTAAGATTTGGTGGTGATCCGATTGGATATGTGATCATCTCATTGATCTGATCCATAAAGTGATGATGCGAATGAGGTGGATGAAAGTAAAAAGGAGGAGGAAACAAAAATGGGAGGATTGGCATCTCTTTAAAAAAAATCTGGATGAGAAGAAATTCGGAACGTCCATCCACTCTCAAATCAGAAACCTCGAAAACAGACTTGTCAGCGACAATAAAAGAGTAGATTCGACAGGATGCTACCATTGCATCATCCATAGTTTAATGCTGAAATATCGACTTTCAACGCAATAAAAATGAACTACAATACAAATGTAATAAAAAAAAAAGTGAGAAGCGTTATTCAAAAAAAAATGTATCAATATTCATTTTATTAGCTAACGTAAAGTCATTACTGTGCTTAGAAGAAAGTCGTTTTTTAGCCGTTTGCTTGAATTTAAAATTATATAAACGAACGGTAGACAAAGACAATAATATGTATAAATATTATACCATTGGTGTATTTTTTTTTCCGGTCATATTTTTGATACAATATGCGGGAATCTTTTAGTAGGAAATAAAGAGGAAAGGAAAAAGGGAGGTGAAAGGTGAGCAAGCACAGGTAAACAATGAGAATCACACCATCTGCCACGATCATTCATTATACGAAAGGTGTCATTCATCAACACAGATATACTAAATGAGTTCCGCCTATTATGGGACACAATTAGATGAGCTTAGCTAAACAATATCCTCTAGCTGTATGAATAGGTGATTGATATTATTCGTCATTAACTTGGCTATGCGTTTATGAATATGACAATCAAGATCAACGTGTGACTATATAGGTGAGATAAATTTTAAATTGCTATTTAAATAATAATAAATAAATCGATGCAATGCATTGTGCTATATGGAATATCTCAGAGAAATTCTTAATTAACATTTATTGATTGTATACAATTGTACTAATCGATATTGATTTTTAATGAAAATACGATCATAAAAACGTTTTGAGGCATAAATATGGATGATAAAATGGAAATCAGATGCACGTTGAGAAGGACTTGAGGGGAATGACTCGAAAATGAGTTTCCATAATGAGTAAGTGGTTCGTTGCTACGAGGCAATCTCGATTTCAAGTACCCTTTCATTCGATTCAATTGGTGTTTCGTTGCAAAATTCCTCTCGCATCGAATGCGAATGAATTAACTTTAATGGACTTTTCCATCGACGAATAATCGAACGATCGCATAAATGGCTCAAAACATTATGGACACCCCTCCCCCCCCGCCCCTCCCCGATTTAATTGTGCGTCGAAGAATGCAATTTTAATATTAGGAAATTTTAGTACACAAACAAATTGAACATAATATTTTTATTAATTTATGATTATATACCCTTTTATCCTCATTCCCCTCTCTGAGATGGGAAGGAAGATTTTGCCCTTGTAAATGAGTCTCTGCCTCCCCTCCTTGAGGCAAAATGAGGATTTCTGTTTTGAATAGTTGGCGCATTTATCTCCTGTTTGCAAAAAACCTTGCAAAAGTCTCTAAGACATCTGTCTGCAACAAACATTTGTTTACAAAACCTTTCGAAACAACGCTTTAGGGATTCTATAGACAGATGAAGAACTGATCTTCTTAAGCTCGTAGAAAAAACATTTGCCAGCTTATATCCCAAGTTCAACGAATAGAAGAACTTTAAGTTCAGATATCCACAAATAAACAAACAAATAAATAAAACATGAAATACCAACCCAGTAGCTACTATTCCTACAGTTGATAGAGAGCCAAGAAAATTTGTTAAAAATTTTCCTCGATGTTTTATAAGGAGTAGAAATAATTAGCAGTGTCAAAGGTTTTTTATTTGTTAGTCTAAGATGATAACTTTATTAAAGATTTGAAAACGCCCCAATACATCTGCTGAAATGCTTTCCTCAAAAAAAAAAAAAACAAAAAACAAAAAAACAACCATTTTTTCTTAACACTGTAAGTGGATACCCCAAAAGAAAGTTGGCAATGTACCAAAGGCGCCAAACTTAAGAATCGATAAAGTGCTTATTTCAATAGTTGACCTAAATTTTCCAAACTTCTTTACAACTAACATCAAGCACAAGTATGGAAACGATATTGGCGACAAGAACAAGAACTTATCAACCCTCTACCTATACCTGTAAATAATAATGGAGAGACAACCTACCAGATGGTTGGTCGCAATCGGTAACGGATCGTCAAATCAATATTATTTTTTTGTGCAATAGCTGTGTGTGAGCGTGATGTTTACATTGCAAGAGGACAAACAGCTTTCGAAATTTGTGTACAAACGATTTTGCGCGATTCACCTGTTTGCCCTTTGCATTCACCACTACAATACCCACTTAAATTTTTTACTCTCTTTTTATAGGTTCATAATTATTAAAATTCAAAATGAAAACATTCTGTGAAAGACCTGATCAATAGTGCTGGTTATATAGTCTGATTCAAGTTGAACAAGTAGGGTACCTGCAGTGAATTGCCATCGAGGTATTCAGATTGCCTTAGAATTCATTCGCTTACTAGATAAAATCAAGTCAAGAATATAAAAAGTTAGAGATTTGGTGACAGTTGAAGAGACTTTGTGAAAGCGTAACGGTTTGTTAAGAAAAAGTTCAGGAAAACAGATGGAGCAAATACCCATACCTATCTTGGTAGGTTTGAGGTGAGTTCAGGTTCTAATTCAAGCTTCCCCCAAGGAGAGGGGGGAAGGGGGGCTGAGCAGAGACAGCGGTGGATCTTTTAATGCGGGCTATTAAATCTCTTGAATTTTAGTACCTCTTCATCAAGTAGGTTCTATGGTATATATTACCATAAAAAAAGTTTCGCAGGGAACATCTGCTGCCTCCAATGGTGCAAAAACGACAATGAGAAAATATGAATTCTTGCAGCGAAACGATGAAGTTCTAATTGCAAAGGTAAAACCAGTAAACGGTTTATAAAATACCAATTATAAAACATAAAATTATATAAAAACTTGCTGAAACCTCGTGGGATGATAACATCTCCTACTTATAGTGCAATACATCCGGTTTTATACTACACCAGAATCTAAAATATGATTCATCGAGATTGTATTATATTAGAATCTATAGCATAATGCATCTATGAAATATTCATATGAGGCAATACATTCCCAAAACTTCAGAAGTTCCATCTGAAGTTTAATTTTCAAAAAAAAAAATTTTTTTTTGTGACCACACTCATTGGGCCAACCGGTTTCATAAATTGCCAACAGATAATAAGAGCATTCACTATAGCGCGATAATACTCTTAACTGACCTTAACGCGTGTACAATTCCTTCTTAAGCGATGTTTTTCCAATCCCAATGGTGCAAAATCTAGACAAATTTTAGGCACATTTATGAGTGTTTAGTTGTCTATAACTCCTTCCAAACCGTTGAATCAACTTGAAAGAAAATGCAATGCATCATTTGAGTTGTACATTCGTCAAATTTTATGAATAAATAAATAAATAAATAATTTAATCAATTAGTCAGATAAATAAATAAATGAATAAATAGAATGAAATAAAATAAAATAAAATAAAATAAAATAAAATAAAATAAAATAAAATAAAATAAATAAGAAGTATCAACTGAAAAATTTCATAACTTTTGAAGTTCTCGAGAAAGAAAAGAACCAAATACCGAAAAATATCAAAATGTTTTGAAATTATTTAATTTAAGAGAACGAAATAGTAGTAGCATTGATGAATGTATGCAGACTGTGCTTTTCTTTAATACTGCTAATTCCTCATGCGATAAAACATTAGAATAAACTGAAATATACCTAATAAGTCATTATTGTTGCAAAGGTTTTAAAATTAGATAAGGTATTATATGTGCATCTATCGAAGAATCCGCAGAAATGGGCAACGTTATGGGAAATTATTTTAAAACTATGAATGCAAAAATAAAATAAAATAATTAGGTAAGACAATAGTGGAAGAAGTAGACTATTGTTAGAAAATGATATCCAGAAAATAGAGTAAAGACTTTAATTGTAGATGGAAATAAAGTTGAACACATTTCGAGCCTTATTCGTTTACGTGTACACCTGAGTTATGCGTGGGCCATCGTCACAACGATAGGCATAACCCAGTTAGTATAGAGAAGTGTATATGTAAAACTAGTGATTGAAAAAGAAGTAAAATACTGTACTGCACTGTTACTGTAAGTAAATACTGTAAAATACTGTAAGTAAAATACTATGAAAGTAAATTCGAAAAAACAGAAATCAAATAACCATCGTAAGAGACATAAGATACACCACTTCGCGTAAAGAACAATGTTGAATGTGCTGATGGTCGTGGAACATTCCAGAAGTGTGTCTATGTTGGCGGTATATATCTATCTGCCGGTAGATTAATGTGAGATCAATATTTCGGTGAACTATTATGATTAGAACCAAAGTAGAAAGGTGCATAACTTTAGGTTCAATGGGTTCCGAATTAAAACTATCAGACAGATAGACAGACGGAAATAGATTCGCACACATATGCATACGTAAAGAAACAATTTACTTTTGTAAAGCAAATTTACAAAAAGTTCATAAAAATAATCTTTAATAATATATAAAAATTCGAAAATAAAGTGAATCCATATGGACCAACGTAGTTATCATAGAAATTGTTGAGCTCGAAGTCCGACCTATTGATGCAATTGTAAATAAAAATATAAAATATCTTATAGGCAGAAAAGATTTATGAAGACAAACGATGAGAATCAAAGATGACTCATTCAACAATAAATATACTTTCATCTGAATGCCTCAAACATGACTAATATTATTTGCTCATTTTCATGCCGTTTTTTATTATAGAAAACATCAATTGCAAAAAATATTTCGGTTTTTGGCAAAAACTAGCAAAAACTCAAACTTCAGGTGCTGCTACGAAAAAAATAGCAAGAACTCGAACTTTAGGTGCTGCTAGAATTTAAGCCTCTTAGAAATATTTGATGAGGGGATTTGATTATTGACTATGAGAATGCCGTGATTTGCAGCAATCTATTAAAAGGGTTTTGATCTAAATGAAAGAACCTTCAGAAGACTAATACAGCAATAAATATTAAAATTAGGACGATTTAACTGAGAGAATTTCCTAGAAGATTTTGATAGGATGCAAGTTTTTCTATCGAAATTCCCTCGGTACCATTCATCTCGGAAAGTTTATTTGACGCTTTCTGATAATGAGGAAAATAATCACCTATAAATGCTTACATTACGAAGTGGAAATTTGCCTCTCGCTAAGAGGATAGTGAATTCGCAATTTGTTAGCGATAGATTATTTGTGGACAAACATCACTTATACGGCATAGTATTTCACTTAGTCATTGTACATATGAAGGGATTAAAAATTGTTGTTCTTTTATATCTCTCCTAATTTCACACCTTCATTTCCACATTCAAAAGCCATCTACTGCAATAATACTTCTAAAGCTTCTTACCCACATTTTGGTCTATGTTTCAGCTGTAGCTTACCCACATTTTGGTCTTTTTGGTCTATGCCACCCATTAAAAAAGGTCTATGCACTGTAGAGATTTCCAGCTGTAGCAATCCCAAATACATACTCTTATGACCTATACTTACAGATCAAATGCATCTATACCATCTCTAAAAAACACACTTTTCCACCTATATCACTTGCATAGTATACAGTATAAACCTATGCCATCCGTAAAAGACATACCTCTCCATTTATACTGCTCATTTCCACAGTACAGTTACTGTCATCTAGGAATGGTAGCCCTACGTGATAAAAACTGAGATGAGCAGAAACTGAAAATAAATATGATATATTACAGCGATACAACATTTGAACTTGTGTGTACAGCGTTGAGCTTCGATCCTTCTTTAAGTGAAAATCACCATGGAGTTAAGATATGGCCACCCATAAATTATGTTTGCTTATCAGCTGATTAACAATTGATATGAACTTATCAATTATCGAAATATTTGAATAATTAAACAATCGATTAAATTCTCAATGATCTTCATATCAATATGCTAATTTTTTTATTCTATTCATTTAACATAAATTTTACATATACAATTATTAAGAACAATGTGAACATTTCAATGAATAAAGCCGAATATTATTTAGTTTTTACAAAACACCTTATGAAATAGTATGGATGAAGAGCACTAGTCGAGAGTGAATGCTAGAACTACTGTGAAATGGCCGGATTTTTTCAATTCACTAATAGGTGAACTGATACCTGGTCAAAATTATAGAATAGGCAACAGGTTCTCATTAGCATAAACACTAAACTTTACAGTATAGAATGGGCGATAAACATCAGTAACTTCAATTTATTGCTTGATTCGACTTTTACTGATGGAAAAAGAAACAAAGTGAAATTCTCTGATTATATTTAAAATAAAAATAAAAAATCTTTAAAAATATTAAAATAATATTCAATCGTCATAAATCGAACAACAAATATTGCCGTTAAAATAAAAAAAAAATCTTTGAAGGTGTTTGATTATCGTTATGCTTACATAAGCAAATATTTGCAAACACTGCACGTCTCATGATCGAATCAATAGCTGCATAAAAAAGAAAACTATGCTTTAATATCGTATAATATTTTTAGACTTTGTTGTTGAAAATTTTCCTCCACTTATTTACTTTCTTTTGATATTATGCATTTGTTATCTATGTGAATATATGCTTGATTATATAGCAATCGCATCATGCGTTTTTCCACTGTTGCAATTCACAACTTTGCTATCGTATTAAACTTAATATTTTTCGGAAGCTGTGATGATCAATACTGAAAGGGAGGGGGGAATGGAAAAAAGTACTGAGTACCATGACAGTATTGAAATTAGGCAGTTTAGGCATACTATATATCACTTATATATTTTGAAAACCTCTAAATATAACATCAAACACTCTCGCATAATGCATACAAAATTCGTAAATCATATAAATGAGGAATGATGGAAATTCTATGATAATAGATTCATTAGAATCTGGCGTAGTTTATCGATGAGCGCCTATGATTGAAGTTCTTGAGAGCGATTTCATAAATTGATATCGATTAATCACAGCGTTTAAATCGGCCTGAAATCAGAGAAAAATTATGCAAAAAAAAAATTATGAAAAAAATAGGAATATTGGTTTGAAAAAATTCTTTTTTCACTTTTTTCACCTTCAAAAAAGATTCAAAATCCCAAGAAATTAGTGTTACCTAATTATTTATTTATGAATTTGGTTGAGGAAAATGGAAAGGAAAAACGAATTTTCTAACATACTTATAGCTTATAAAATTAAAAGTTCATTGCTTTATCTGAGCACTTTGAGTGGAAATCAAAATTCAATACTGTGAAGTGGAAGGTTTGTAGACTTCGAGGATGAAGATCAACGGGCTATGAACCACGCCGACGATACTTTGCTATTCGAGATCCACGAAGTGTTGCGACATTTTCAGGGGCTTGTGAATCCAGGAAATTAGAGAACCCTTGAGGCAACAATATCCCTCGGAGTCTCTAAATATCGGAGGAGTTGCTTCGAGAACAGCACTCTAATCCTTACAATTCCCAAGCTTTGACGCCCTCGGCCTCAGATGCAGCCGAAGTTCGTGCTATCACCTTTACAACCTATTTCAAGAGTAGCGTCATCCAACTCTACTCCAACCATCATTCTCAAGTTAAAGTTTTTATCTTGCAGTTAACTACTCAACAATATCGAAAATTATTGAATAAACATACGGCAATCGAGCGTTTTGCTTTGGAGATGCGTCGTTGAGATGATCCATTCAGCTCAATATTTCTTTGTGGCTTTTTCGGCGTTTTAGGTTCGAGTAATTTTACCTGTGAATCAGGTGTGCAAGGCCTTATCCATTCATTGGACTCTTGCCAAATCATTGAACATCGATTATTTATATCGGACTGAAATGAATCCTTTGAAACAACTAAACAAAAATATTCACTGCTTATATTTGTCGTGCTTAATTTATTTGAACTGTCGATTAAATTATTCAATTTTATTTCTCGCTTAAATTTTAAAATTTTGCGATAAACTTTTAAGGTACAATACGGTCATTACAGTATGATTGCTTATGGAGATCGGCCTTTGAAAAAAGTTTTAGTTATTTATGAAACCTAAATGATAAGGTTTCAATTGACAGATGAATGCTAGTGAGTGGAGTTTTTAATCAAATGGCAAATCAATTATCAACATATCAATGACGTCATTGTATGGAAATTCCCTTCCCCTCTTTAGAGAGTATTAGCGATTACTTTTTAAGTGAATCATTGATTGCCGTTGATTGAAATAAATAAGTGAATAAACAAATGAACAAACAAGCAAATGAATAAATAAATAAACAAATAAATAAATAAATATATTCACTAACGATAGATCAATATCGATCATGAATACGACTACAGTATATGCGTTGAAATAGATATAAAGTAAAATCATGAACTAATCAAACCTTATAAAAATATTCATTTGACGTAGCAGTCACACTCATAACATTTGACTCTATTATGATTAGAATTGAACCGCTTATTGAAGATATGCAAATGAGGCAATAGTTGATCGGCATATGCAAATGAGGCAATAGTTGATCGCTCCATTTATATAGTAGCCATAAAAAGGTCAATAGTTCATTGTGTTAATTATTCTACATATTTCAATTGTCACATTGTTGCATTAATTACTATTCCCATTCAACAAATACAATATGTATATTCAATCCCATAACTTAAAATCAACTTTTTGCAGCTAGCAATTTAATATTTATTAGTGGTTACTGCAATTATAAAGCATCAAATTTCCCGCAGCCAATGATTGCACATCATTATTGAGCTATTATCAACGTGTCGAATTATACTATATGGGATAATTGTTCTCATGCCTTTTCCCCGCATCGATCAGCAATAATTAGTGCAAATTATTGATGCATCTTAGCAGATATCGATTTAATTCATTTAATATTTGAGTACGAATGGTACTTGCAAATTGAATTTAGTTCACGGAATATGACTTTTGTAAATTATTTCCCCTCTTCAAATTTCTATCATCGTAGAAATTGGAGGGGAAGATTCCAACTGTGCAAAGATTGCAGAGAACGACGGCTCATCCAGTAAATGCACTTCCCCTTCTTCGATTGAACTGAAATTTTGCTTGGGGCATATTTCGATATTCTGAGTTGTACGGTAAAAGAAAACGTCTGCTTCTATTACAAGTTTTCGAGTTTCTGTAATGGACGTTAGTATTCGCTTGCACAGAATGCATAGTACGGTAGTGGTGCGTACGCAATGTGGAGCACAAACTCAGCTCCGTCGGCGGTTCGCAACCGTGGTGCCATAGGTCTATCCTAGCACTTATCTCTTTTTACAAATTTTCCATGTTTTCTGGCGGCTGTAAATTTTTTTAATTTTTAAAATTTCCTCCTTCCAATCATACGTTTCGACTTTCTTCCTATGCTTTGCAACCTTTCATTCTTCTTCCGCAAAGGTTTCATAGTGTTTACGATCATATTTTGGATATTAACGAATTCCATCTACATATAAAAACTTCCGTTTTTTCTCTTCGTTTGTTCGTCCTACGGTGTCCCATGTGCCAGTGAGGCGTTTCCTTATTGCACCGGAGGTATTTATTCCTGGTCCGGTGTTTCCATACTGCATCCGGTCTACCGTTAATGCATTCGTCTTCCGGAACTTTTATATTCTCTCCGGAGCATTCAACAAATGGGAGATGACAGTATGGAATTTTAGGTGCACTTTTTTCCATACTTGAAGATGGGAAGGGAAAGGTCAATTCAGGATGGCGGGTCCTGTGGAGAACTGGCCTTATAATTAAGAAACTGATAATCAGCACTCCCTGATCTCTTTCTGGATTTTTTCTCTTCGCCTGCTGCTAGAGGTGATAGTTGTTTGATGTTTTCTAATAGCATGCTCAAAGCCCAGAACAGTAGCTCGGAAGGAACCGGGTTAGGGACACAGGGCGATCAAGGCTACCAGTTCTTTCTTCCGGAGAACGTTCCTGATATGCTTCTTAGGCCTCCGAAAGAACTTGGTTAAGAAATCCTGAAACTTGGTGGCCATAGATGGTTGGTCCGGATGCCACCATTATTTAAAAAAAGCTGAAAATTGAGTCTGTAAATGTTTCAAATAAAAGAAAGGACCGTTTCAGAAAAAGGGAAATAGTAGCCGACACAATGGAAATGCTCATCATTGGTATACTTAGCGCAGTGATGATATATGGCGGATCGGCGGTAGAAAACGTCGATGTCGATTTGACAGTCGATCGTACTGGTTGGAAAGATCCGCTCGATCCATTTTCACCGTATCAAGAATACGAACGTGATATTGAGAAGCTAATAAATTGTGAAGAACAATTGAAATTATGTCGGCGAGACAATAATGTAAGTACTTATTAACAATAAATTGAATTGGAGTTCTTTCTTATTGAAATTAAAATTTATATGTATAGCTTGTTGAGTTGTTGCTTTATCGATAGATTTCTCTACTGATAGCAGTTCAACACATATTTGAAATAGTATTAGCACCTGAAGTCGACACAATTTCAGGATATCGAGGGTCCTTCTACAAAGACCAGAATCGGTTACGTAAACGGACAAGACGACCCGACGCTAAAACTCATTATTCGAAATATGCTTTCTCGACTTCACGTTGATATCGATCGGGTATGCTCATCTTTCATCTCACACGGTCTTTCTAGTCTTAGGTTTTATTGCCCGATTGTGAGAGCTGGTTGATTATAATGGTTTTGACGACTGGGCAAAGACTTCAATTGCAATTCTGGTCTTTAAGTTACTCCAAAGTTCTGTTTCCAGTATAATCTTGGCTTCATTACTTTACATCGTTATGCATCCATAGTCCCATTTACCGTTAATGAATTTGAATGAATGCATGGTGGTTTAGTATTAGAGACAGCGTAACGCGTAGACTGAAAACTTCAAAGAGTCCTTCGTTGGGACCTCAGAAATTCGTTTTCCTCGGTTTTCCTTTAGGACCTTTAACAGCATCGAAGGCTTTTTTGACCTAGTCTTGTTGTACCCTCATCCGCAAACTTTCTTCGAAGATCCCGTCGATTTTTCCATTGTTTCACCTTCATTTATTTAGTTTGTCAGTCTGAAAATCTATCATCTCTTAACGCTATTTGAGGCAGTAAGTTGGTATTGTTAAAACCTCAACGCAATCGTATCATTTCGTATACTCTCAAATTAAGTGTCCGTTGTTATAAGTTTGTATTGCTCTAACTAGGGCTTATATACTTATTCTTACGGTAACTGCATTTATCTCCTAGCCGTAACGTCGTAGCGTTCTAACAAGAGTGAGAGTGAGTTGTATTTCAAGGTAACATATGTGGATCGATTGGCATCAGTTTATTTAAATAGCGATGATGTAGAAACTATTCGACGATATTTGAATTCAGAAGGCGAATCGGTTTCACTACGAGAGCAGATTCGAATCATCCTCGAAGGATTCATTGTACAGGTAATAATTAGTGACTATTTTTGTTTGGTATTCATACGTTTTTATGAGTGCTTTTTTGTAGAATACAAACATATTAAAGTTTAGAGGCCTTTGAGCCCTGGGGACTCTATTTGAAGACATACGGTATAGTGTCTGTTTGAAATGAGCAAGAAGTTTTGCTATAATTTTTGGCGAAACGCTTTGAATCATTCATGGCTGACCTGATAGGCTTTCAGTCGCTTTTTAGATTTCATTCATATTTATTCAATAAGTTCAATTCTTAAGGAATCAAGACAACTGAGGCTGCCTTTGATAGAAGCAATTTGGAGTTAGAGGTTTCGAGTCCTCTCCCTCTCTCCCAATAAACAAAAAAGACAAAACTGCTTTGAGATTTCATGAACTGTTGAAGATACAGAGTACGTATCATGAAGCATTTTACTAACCACATAAAGTCTTCATAATCTGCGTATGCAAATTGGCAGTAGTGCTCTCTACCTAAGTTTAGAATATAGGCCGTTACCGTCTTATAATCTTCTTGAGGTTAGAAATAAGTTCCATAGAATTCCAGATTTTAGAAATAATAAACTTCGTCATTTGCATGGAAGGTACAAATTAGGCTTTTGTTATCTATATACATAAAGGATGTGAATAAGGGTGTTTCATTATACTTCAGCAAGATTTGTACTCAGAACCATCGTTTCCGATACGCTTTGGAACAGCGATTTCCCCTTATTTACCGCTTTTAAATTTGGGTTTGCTTATACCAGCGGTGGTTGTTCTATTGAGGAGTCGACATTCATCACGATCGCTCTTCTTTATTGTTTTCTCAACTGCGTTTCTTGTCTCGTTATTCGTCGTATATAATCGAAAATACCAGGTTGTTCTTTTTTAAATATGTCATGAAGTTTTTAATATTTAAATTAAATGTGTTTGAGATCAAGGTTGTGGTCTTCATCATATTTAGCACCCATTTGAGAGGAAAGGGATTCGGGTTTTGAATTGCTATACAAGGTTTACTTATCTAAATATCGAAATTTGCAGGAGAATGTTGCGGCACGTATTGCACGTTCGAAAATGGCGATTGCCGATCACTGCAAACCGAAGGGCCTTCTATCAGAAGCGCTGAACATTCTAGGCGGACTTTTTTTTATTAAGGGGAAGAGCGAATGTCTTCAATACCACGAAGTAGGTTTACAGTATGCTCACTCAAATCGATCACTTAGAATTTCCATATTTATTTCTAACATATATCGGAGATGTTCACATAATATTTTTTGAGCGCTTACTATTTAGATTGTAATTTGACAATTTTATTCGTAAGTACAATTTTTCGATATGATGTAGGCTATAGTCAGCGAGTGGTACAATTGGAGTTTCTCTGCAGCTAATTTACATGCAAATATAATTATATATAAAATGTAAAATCGGTCTACTTGACGGGAGCAAATGTTATATGAATGGGATCAATCCGTCAGTTGATATTATATGATCGATAAAATCTATGTTTCTCGATAAGACCTTCTTCCCGAAAGAGTATCGTTCTACTCTTCAACGAGCATTTTCTAACCTCAAATTCGTGTTGTTTTTTTCAAAATTTTAAGAGATTCATAATTCTACATTGTTATGTTTTTTTAAAATACAGAAATGTTTTTCAAAACCACAATTGTTAATGGCAAATACGTTTAGGTGCATGTAGCATCACCAATATTATTAAAATTGTTTTAAAATATATATGTATATTTCAGGATCTTTTTGTTGATCCATTGTATGAGATCTCCCCACTCGATGTTGTATGCGATGTATTATCGAATTTTATATTCACACCATTGGGTATTTTCGGACGTCATTTCAATGTGTTCTTCAACGAGTTCTATCGTGATTCACCAATTCCACTTGTTTTCGTCAAAACGATTCTCTTCATTTTCCTTACTATTTCGATTCTTTTTTGGGCATGCGGCTATAGACTGAGGACGATATTTGCGACACTTGAGCCGGCCAGTAAGTTTGAACATTTATATTTCATTTTGTTTATTGCTTATAATAAAGGTGGGGACTATTCGAGGTGAGTTTTTTTGTTTTTGTTTTGTGTAAAAATGAGAGTCGAACTGTAAAGTTTTGAGATAGATACCAAGCAGGCTGAAAGGGGATCGTAAGCGAAAGAAAAAAATTTCGAAACTTGAAATAGAAATATAAGGCTGGTAAGAATGTAGCAAGTGAATGGATGAATCGTTAATTGCGATGTAGCGAGTGACCACCGAGTGACCACTGGGTGAATCATTAATTCCTTTCGAAGAAGAAATAAAGAGAGGTATTAGAATCCTCGCCAATGTTTAAATTTGTCAGTTTCCTTCATACTTGCATTATGTTATTTTAATTATTTTCATATCTATCATTTTCCTTCGTCCATTTCTTCCACCTCCCCTCAATGTTTCTCTTACCTTTCCCTTGGCCATTTACTAACGGTTACTGGGGGAAACTTTTGTATGAGGCTTAAAGATTTGAAATTCTTGCATAGCGTTATTACTCAAAGTTTTAATAACTTCCTTGTATTTTGATATTACTCGTAACTACTCCTAGTTTCTTAACTGACAAATACGGTGACGAAAATAATGGCGTCTTTCAGTCATCGTTTTGAATTATCTTCTCGATACCAAACAAGGTTTACGGGTTATATGTCGTGCAGGACTCGGCCGATCTATTCTATGTTCATCTGGCGGTCTCTCCATATGAAAATGCTGGTCGGTTCCAATCCTAGCGGAAACAAAGTATAACGTAAAGTAGTATTGCTGAATATCGTGTGTTCATTTCAGATGTGACGTATTCATTACGAGGTCGTTCGGCTTCTCCAATTTCAAGGCCTAGGCCAGTGGAAGGTTGTAAAGAACAACTCGTTGAGACAACTCTGTGTAAAGGATCCGCGCCGAAACTTTCTGCCTCAGTGTCCTGTAGAAGTCGACCAGTAGTGAGACGCGATCCTGAACGAAGTCCCAGTCAAAAAAGAACACAAAGTGTCGGTCGAGGTTTTTTTTGAGTTGTTTGTGTGTACAGGCTGTGTGGCTCCACGACTTGAAGATCGTTTCAGTCAAATTGTCGATTTATATCTGTCGATTTAAAACCTCTGATTTCAGATGACTATTGACTAGTTGCAATGATTGTTTACTAGTAAGTAACTCCAACTGACTGCTGCGGTAACAATATTATCGATCAGTTTTTATTTGCATCATGCTTGTTCACAATGGCGATGATCACTGAAACGGTATTCTAGGCGAGGTCTATAGAGCTTATCAATATCAAAGAGCTGATAAGGTAGCAATATATGAATTTTAATTAGGATATGTTTATTCATAGTGACCACCGAAGTTTTTCTCTATCGATTTATCTCATATATCGGCGAGAGAAAGCAATATGCAATTCGATACCTTCGAAATGAACTGCTTATTATTTCGCTATTTATTAACAGGCTGTGTTGATGTTTTATGACCAGAAATTAATCCACAAAAATTTTATGGCCTGGAAATTTCAAAAAATAAAAAATAAAAGTTAAGGTGAGGTTGAGTGCGGCCACCTATCAGCGATTTGCCTTGTAAACAAAAGATGTAAGGTTACGATATCGATAAATACGGTACGATGCTGTAAATGTAATTTCTCTTCCTTTTTGTTTTTTTGTTGAAATTTTCTTTTCTCTAGCTTACTTGATTGCATTAATGTTTTCGACCAAAACAGTACGTACATTACTAGTATTAAGTTTTTGGAAGTAAAAAAGTATATGCGGAATTTAGATTACGCTGAGGAAGGATGAGATTGGTATCCTTACTCCTCACGTTCTTCAGCGATCAGTTGTTTAAAAAAGATTACCTTTTTATCTCTAAGACCTGTAATGCTGGAATATCTTGGTTTAATATAAAAGTTACCCATGCTTATTCATACTTGTAGTTGTCTGTTCACTTAAATATATAATGAATTAGTATTCAGCTAGCCGAGTTGTTCTCAATTATTTTGCGAACCAAAATTTGCATATTTAATGAGATCTGATTCAGCGGAGTAACGCACCGAATCATTTTTCCGGCAAGCAAATAAACATATCTATATATTCTTATAAAACATCAATTGAGCGGCTATGTATTTAATTATATGTTCTTTTATGTTGTTTTTCGTGAATTTCCGTCCCTGATACTCCAATTCCCATGGTAAAACACTTCCCGGGAATCGAAAATATCTATCCACATGACATTTTGTTCTTTAGCTGCTATCTAGCAAGGAAAAAGGTCCCTAAGGAAAAGTGCCAAATTTGATTTTCATTCAATTAGCCGCCACAAAAAATTTCTCTAAATCCCTACTATTCTTTCATTACTTTCTTCTCATCTAACCGAATGGAATGAGTAGAGATTAAAAAATGCCAACGTAATGTGATCACGAAATTCGAATGCATAAAGCAATAAACAAGAAGCGTCGAATGACTGTTTCAATGAAAGTGCAAGAGGAGCGTTGGTAGTGATGCATCTAATAGTGGGAGTCTTTTCACAGAGAAACGATCCCCAATCAGCGGGGTGTCTGCCCTTAATCAGCACCTCCATTTGAGTTGCCTTTAACGACGACATTCAATATCTTTTACACTATAGCAATAAACAAGAAGCGTCGAATGACTGTTTCAATGAAAGTGCAAGAGGAGCGTTGGTAGTGATGCATCTAATAGTGGGAGTCTTTTCACAGAGAAACGATCCCCAATCAGCGGGGTGTCTGCCCTTAATCAGCACCTCCATTTGAGTTGCCTTTAACGACGACATTCAATATCTTTTACACTAATCTTCTTTTAGTGCAACCCCTCTATGTTATAAACCTCAAAACTCTTCCGCCAAATTTGTTAATCTCATATAATGGGTCCTTTAAGAATTTTTAGTAAAAATTACCGTGGAAGATGCGAACGACGACTGCTACAAAAAATTATATGTGCACATACATATATTTTACGGAATTATTGATCAATCAAAATTTGGCCGTTAAGACATCTACATAATTCCTAAATTTCGACAAAACTTCCAGAATTTTTTTAGGTCTCAGAATACGAGTCACCAATAACGTTTTTTGGGAGATTGAAATTAAATTCAATTTTTGTAATATTTGTGAATCCAATCTTTTTGAATCTTACAAAGCACTATGCTGATACAGTTCGTAATCTTTTTTCTCCTAACTTTTTTTTATGATTTTTTTTTCACTCAGATTGGCATTTATTAATTGCTTGGCCATGAATGCGGATGTATTCCAATTTATTGTTGTAATAAATAAGATTTTCGTTTTATTGGTCTTGTAAAATAATTAAATATAAGAAATTCTATAGATATAGTACTTGGTTTTGTTAAGTGTCACTTAGAGTTTTTCCACAATGGATGAATGCGCGCAAAAATTGCGCAATTTGAAATTCCAATTGAGGTCATGCTCGTTGTTGCTCGCTGAGATTAATTGCTTAAAGACTGTAAGGTTCATTCACCTTTCGGATTATGGAAAACCAATTTGCTTCTTCGATTTTTTTCCACTTTTTTTTCCTTCGAGCACTTAATCGTTTCGTTGTGTAGGAATTTGCCGAAGGGATAGATAAGTTCGCAGGTGAGCCTGGAAATCATAGTTAACGCTGATGCTTCTCATCGTATACTTCAAATGATAGGTACTGCGAATGGAACGGCGTATGCATATGTATGAATAAGTGATGAGATAGTTTTACACTTTGTATGATGAGATAATATGGTGAGACATTCCCTTAAGAGCTGTAATACTGATAAATTCGAGGGCATTATCATTCTTTTGAAATTGACAATAAACAATGGAACTATCTCCTAATATAATAGTCTACCTTTGGATATAATCAAGTACATACAGCTATACACTTATTTTTGAATATAATGAGTTATGTAGACGTATGTAGTTTCCTCGATGTCGTTTCCGCTCTGCTATCAACAGTCGCATTGTACGCCATAGAATCAAGGAGACGTCATAAAATTCGTGTCTTCGATTTGCGGTGTGAAATGATGCGTGCCAAGGTGAACGTCTAAAAGAGGAAGCACGTTGCACGTAGTTGGTCACTCGACGTTGAAGAGTGGAGTTGTGTGCTGTGGTTAGAAGTGCGAATCTCTGTATCACCATCCAAATGCGTTCGATTCGAGATTATTGCTGAAAGATGGTGCACTTCAATGATGATATCCAGCAATATCCATTCGACAATCCTCAACTTAATACTATCCTCATCGCTAAATCCTCATCGAACTCTGACTACTCACGTTTAATACTTAGGTTAGCGATCAATATATATATATATATATATATTTTAAAAATAAATTGTATATTTGATATGGAATATAAATTTTATATAAATAAGTTGGATATTTTACGCTTAAGTTTCTTCTTATGGAAAATTTGTAGTTTTCAATTTTCTATGCACAGAATTATTTTAGCTGAAAATTTGTTGTATTTATTTGGATTGCATTTGCATTAGCGCATTGCATTTGAACATTTGAAAATTGCATTGCATTTAAACACACCTGTCGAATTTTATTCGTTTTTTTTGCGTTTCTTTTCAACAAAGGAAAAAAAATTTCTATTTTGAAGAAACTTTGAAACTATCACATTGAAATAAATCATCGAAATGTCAATAATTTGCATAATTTCTTTCAGAAATTCCTTTTAAATGAAATTTGAATTGACGATTGATGGCTTTAATCGTGAAATTGTCTAGATTTTATTTGAGTGTAAATGTGCGATCACGCTGAAATATATTTGCTTAGTGACAGTGCGGTTGGTGCAACGACGAATTCAAGTATCGTTGTTGCACTACAATAGATTGAATGCAACGTAGCAATGTCTGCAGACGAAGTATAAGGAATTCACTCGAGGCGAATTTTTTTCTGATGTTTATTTATCTATCGTTTTATAGGCCTTTTAATGAAATACTTTTGGAGCAAGTTTGCTGCGGGCGTCTGATTATATATTTCGAGAGGCACTGGTGAAAAAGCAAAGACGAAAATAGATGATTTACTTGGATAAAGACCTGTGGGGATGAGCATTTTATTCTTGTGCTTGATTTTTATCATGTGGGGAGGGGAATGGGACATGACAGGGGCTTGAGCTTGATTTTTTTTTCTACAGAAAGTACCATAAATTTTTTGAGATTATTTATGCAAAATTGCATAATCTTTGAAAATCTTCACATTCTTGGCTGTTATATCAACGAGAGAGATTATCAACTCTATCCTCTTAGAAAATGTGTCCTATGCAAAATTTGTATTTATTGTCAACCATATAAATTATTGCTTTTGCGCAGATCTTTTCAGAGTTGAGAGTAGAGGAATAAATAAGTGCTAAGCAAATTGTTGAAGTTTTGAGGTTTTTCAACCGTCTAGAATTTTCTGAACACTTATTTATTATATAATTTTTGAATTCCTATTCCTCATTGGGGAGCTTTTTTTCTAGCTTTTTTCCGTTGCTCCTTCTTTTCTTATAGTCGGTTTCTTTTCTACATAGGTTCTCCTTCTGCATTATTTAGCGGTCCTTCACTTTGTCTCCACGAATATCCCAATGAGCGGGATGTTTTTTTAAGTTGTTGTTGTGTTATGCGCCTATTTTGTGGTGTATGAGCACGTAATTCATCTTTACAAGGCCATTCAAACGTAGCGCTGACCGATTTTGCCCTTATATATACCCTCATCGGTAATTTGGAACGTGAAGCTTCCGCACCCTTCACTTTATCATCTTCCATTCATCGTTCATCTTGTCGTTTCGTTCTATTTTCTGCCCACCCAATTATTTCCCTTGTTCATTCTCCTTTTTTCTTTTTCTCTCTTCCTGTTCGAACTGATGTTTATTGCTATTGAATTTTCCTACTTTAGAAACAATTTACCTCTCTGGATGGAGCTAAAGCCGAACCGAAAGCTCCCTCTTCCGTTGAGAAAAAACTCGAACTCGATTTTGATACGTCAGCATAGAAAAATTGCGCCGATGTTATATAACGAAGCCTGTTATTTTTCCTTCCATCCGCTTTTTTACACCTATACGAAGGTACAAGAGGTTCCCAAATCTTTGTGCGTCTTTTTTAAACCGACACAAATACACACACATGCATACGCACTCATACAGCACGGTTGTAATGCGTGTTTGCGAAGCGATTTTTGCAAATCGCATTTAAAACAACTCATAGTTCCACTGAAGTGTACAAATATTCGAATTATTTGCGTCACATAAGACTTTGTTGGCGTTTTACTAATTAAATAAATGTGTTCAATTTATTGTGATAAGAGAATTTCATGTTTTTATTTATTAAAATGTCATGCTTTCATGCATTTTAATGGCCTTATGAGTTGGAAAAAATATACAACGGAAGGTGTTCCAAAAAAAACGAGAAATATTAAGAATCCTTTAAAAAGTGTAGAAAGATTTAAACCGGAAAACCTTAAAAACTGGAAAGCACTTTAGTGCAAACAAGATTCTCTTCGAAGATAGTAGATTTTTTTTCGGGGGCTGTCAATAAGATAAACTAGCTGTTAAAAAAATATTCAATCTCTTTTTCAGTTTATTCTGCTTTATCTATCCATTACTTTTTTTATAAATTTCTTTACCTCAAATTCTTCCCGAGCGATAATTTTTTTTTTAATATAAAAAATTCAGATGTAAAGAAAAAGGCGCAGAAAAAGAAAAGTCAACGTGACTGACGCCTTCAGAACTCGCATATGGGTGCATAGTTTCTTGTATTAGGTCGATTTCGATCGAGTGAACTCTCACTTTAATATTGTCTGTTTTTTGTGACAGCCTACTCCTCTTTTCACATTCAGTGTGAATGAACTATGGCTCGGAGATTGGTTCGGCATCGAATTGTTCTCTCAATGCATCTTTGCAACACTTGATTTCAATTGTCCACTCTATTGTCCACTCTCACTTCCACTCCTATAGGTGGTCACTAGCAAACTCATTTTCACGCTGTCCTCTCTTTGAATCACATAACTTTTCGTAGCTATTATCTGTTTAATACAATTCAATTGCCGCTTCGTCCATCATTCTTCATTGGTATTCCTCCTAAATGAAGTAGGTTTTCAAGTGGTTAAGTTACCTATTTATTTATATGTAGCGGTTTTTTGTGGAACCTTTGAGAAAGCTGATAGGGCGAACAAGGCAGAAATGGGGGAGAGACATTTAATTGTCGATCAACGCCCAGAATCGGGAATATGCTTATCTGCTTTCACTCTTAGCATATTCAAAGCTTTAAGGAAGAACAGACAACTGATCACTTTTCCTCTTCCTTCTTTCCTTCCAACATAGCTCCTATCATGCATATGGGGAGGGGAGAAATGATTTGAGAAAAAATTTTATCGATTATCCTCTGAATATAGTCCTATAATTACTTGTTTATAGAACTAACCAACATTATTTCTTAGATATTCTCAGATAGCACAAGCTGTGATCACCATAGTCTGTAATTATTTGTTATTAATTCAGGACGGCAACTTTTGAGGAAAACCTTTTTTAAAAGAATTTTCTTTTTTAATTTCAAGGTTAGGCATAAAAATATATTCACCTTTATTAACGTCATCACCTTTATTCACCTTTATTAACGTCATCAAATTTATATTAACAAAGCGAATGGATAAAATATTTCTATGAACAATAGTCGAGTCAATGCGAAGAATTCAATAGTGAAACCAGCTCCGTTTTCGGTGCGCATTCATATTAAATCGGCTCATTTCGAAACGATCACTGACAACCTCGCAATTGTTACATCAATGTGTACACCTCTTATATTTGCTTATCGAGGAAATGTAAATGATTTGCATACGAATATTCCCAAAATTCAAACGATATCATTAACGAAATAAGTATGCTATGAATATGCGCTTGTAAATCGTGTTAACTTTTATTGGTGGATTTGTGACTTTTTCTTGTGAAAACTTAATTCACATAAAATTGCGCAGCAATTTTCACAATTTTTTTTTCATTTTCTCAAGTTTCATGGAGTTTTCTCTAGATATTTTATATGAAATATATGATTTCAAGTGGTATATTATTCGTTGTGGTTTTTTTGTTCGCTGATAACAAGGAATGTTAGGTTGACTCAAGTGATAACAACAAAGATAAGATGGGTAAGATTGCTTCAGGCGTTCGCAGTGTTTTTCTTGAATCCTTAGTTTTTTATCTTTCATGGATTAGATTTTATGTAGTAGCTGCTTTGTGATAAAGGACCAAAATCGACTTGTCGTTATTATAGAATTTGAGTTCAATCTTTTCACCAATCGATTTCTCTATAAACATTATTGTTCATTAATATTCTCGTGTTGACCTATCCTTCAAAATTAAAAAATTTTTATTCTAGTTTGATAAATCGTCGTCTATTTGACTTTCTTTTCAACTTCACCACCCTTCCTTTGAAATGCATCTCTTGAAATCTCTTTACTTTAGCTCTAACCTTCCATGATAAACTAACTCAAAAATTATCTCTTTTACTCCTACTCTTACCCCATATTCATCCAGTCTATAACAAGAGAATCACCTATCTGCTTTGCTCTTTCATTCTTCCTGTCTGCCTTCTGATACTACGTTGTGACTAGATCAGTCTTTGTGAGAAGAGACGTAGTAAACATCTAAATTGTAAACAATAAAATTCTAATTAAAACTTTTTCTTACTTATGCGTGTATAATTTATCTTTCATATTTTCTTTTATCAATGGAAAAGTTTGTACGATGGTAATGAAAAATTGCCAATCGGCAAACATAAATCCCTATCAAAACGTTTTCGTTGATTGTTGATTTGTTTACATTTTCGAGAGATCCTCACACATTTATTGCTTTCATCTCGCTTATATACAAGCAAATAAACGTGCCGCAACTATAGTATAATGATTTTATTGAATGTAATTTTTATTTATTTAAACGCTAACAATGGTGATTCAAATGTAAAATTGTTATAATTACTTGTAATTTATCTACTTAGACATATTATATATTATGATTAAATAGGGACATAGTTGCATTCAAACGTTTATAATAGTGAAATCGTAATACTGGCAAATAAGTAATGGATAATAAAAGTACCTCATTCCACTGTTATACTGTAAGTATTTCGATCTCAGCAATTTTTATTCTCTATTAAGTATCTATATTTTAGAAGATGCCTTCGAATAAAGCATTCTGATCTACTTTGAACTCATCGTACGATTAAACAACAGGACATTAAAGCTTACTGTAATGAATTTACTGTAAAATCTAATTACCGTGTAACAGATGTTGAGATGATTCTAAGATTACTAGTATATATATTTGATTTATATATAATAGAACTTATTCGTTGAGTGCATACTTAAATTTCTTAAAACACGCCTCATATCTTTGTAAATAGGCATATCGCGCATGTTTTAGTTCGATATTTATTTGCATATCGCCATTGTTCACTACCTGGTGCAATGACATATAATTGGCCGACTATTCATTGATGCATATAAAACATCGTTAATTAGTTGCGCTGAATGTATTTGTACGCTAGATAAAATGGCAAAAAGGATGGTGAATGTTGTTCTATTTAGTGGATCGCTTTTATGAGACCTATCGTCACCTTAATGCATTCATCTTGTTACATCTGCCTCTGCAAATCAGAGCAGCTGTACGCAATTACACATTATTGACAGCTTATAACAACCTTATATCGTTATGTAATCGTGTAGCTCGTATTTGTATTTGCCCCGACATTTCCTGCTAGAAAGAAAGAAGTGGTCATTGACGAAAGAACAAGAGGGGAATGATCATAAAAATTCAACCTCTATCACCAGATAAAGGTAAATTATTCAACGAAGTTTCAGTTTAATTTCGAATTCACCATTTCCACTTCGTTATCTCACAACTTTTATTGAAAGTCAACAAATTTTATTTATTCCACTAATCTTTATCCCACAATGAGTCATGCTTTTTGATCAATACTAGAAAATTTTCGACGGAAAAAATTTCTTTTTATCACTTACTTCCTTCATCTTCCATCGCCTTTTCTAGACTAGTGCAATTTTTATAGTTAAAAAAATTGTTGAATGGTGTTCTTTCTCGACAATAAAATAGCACACTAAAAGGAATATAGTTCTCTATCTCAAGGGACGAACGTTGGAGCGGATCATAGATGACCTTTGAAATGTTCGTTTCATTTTTTATGTATTCACCTGGTGATCGATGTTTAATTGCGCTCAACGATTAGTGTGCGTTGTTGGTATGCAATTTTCGATAATCTCTGATTCACCTGAATACGAATACCCTCATCACACTGGCCAGTCCACCTCTTTTTTGGTTACCTTTAAAACGGAAATCATCTTTTATGCACTGAAATGATTGTTGAGTAAACATTGAATCCATTGATCTGGGCGGGCAATCAACCATTTATTTCGACGAATTCCGAGAATAATTATATGAGATAGGGAATCGGTTTCCCTCAATTAATGTGGTTGACTGCTTACAAATCTAGGTTCACTATCGCATAGAATCACATTCATCAATGGCGACTCAAACTTAACAAATTGCGCCGAATTTTTTCTTTCGGTTATGTTCAAGTGACATTCAAATGAGACCTTTCGCCGTGGAATGTTTTAGGGTATTATCGAAAATAATTCAAGAAGTACCATACATATTCAACATGTAAAATTTTATGTACTTGACTTAACGTTATCTTAATGACAAAAGTTATCATCGTGTGCTAGAGAAACTGTTGCGTTATTTCATTTGATTCTTTTTCTTTCCTTTGAAATGGCCATGATAAGCTTTGGCGATCCTCTTTTCTTTGCTGATATTTTGGCATTCCGGTGATCACTGCAGTTACCACTATGACTTCATCTAAAAATGAATTTCCTGTTTAAGAGAGCAAATTGTGAATTTGAAAAGATTGAGTCAATGAGGGATTGCTTTAGATGAGTGTTGCTTCTACTTCAATATTGTTTAGTGCACTTGACTTTTTACTATCATCACCACCTCGGTGCTTGTTTTGTGCAAATGGTATTGAATTGCTCTTTGACTCGTTTGCTTGTTTATCGCTCTATTAGCTCGATGAGTACGACGTTTATGAACTAGATTTTTTTCTTGAAGTTTTATTTATATTTTCGTTTTATATATTTATATTTCTTTGAACTCTTATATCCACTTTTTCTTTTTTTATAACACTTATAGTTTTCTTTTTCTTTTCCATTTACCTATTCCCTTGAAATGAAAGTTTTCCACCAAAAAAAAAAAAAATCGAAAATTCTCTGCTCATATTTTCTATTCTTATTTAGAGACAACTTTATTGAGGTATTCGTTCGGGTAATTTTATAGTCTCATTTGTTATTTGTGCACTCAATGCATTGATTTTCAACGAAATAAATGAATCATAAAATATATTTCTTGCCGTTACATTCACAAATGTTCTTTTCCACACTGTCGTCTATGAATAGCATCCTCTCAACCGTTTCATTGTCATTAAATGTTTTATTTCTCTTTCATATTCTTCTTTTTATGTTCGTCTCTCTCTTTCTTCACGATCTTTTAGGTGTTTACCGATTTTTACTCTTTTTTCACCGATCACTTATATAGAGCTTGAACGTGATTTGTGTACCTATCACCTGTGTATTGTTCATGTTCTACTAGCAGCACTTTATGTTTCTCTTAGAAAGTTTTTAAAGAAGTGAAAAAAAGGACATTCCTTGAAGACGTTTTCCTAATGAATGAATGCAAGGATTTCAAAAAGGAAAACTTATTGCAATATAAAAACCCAAAAGAAAAGAGCAATATTTTGTGCAAAAATAGAAACATCTTAGACATAAAAGTCCATTGTTGGCAATAAGAACGAATGCTTAGCTTTGGCAGGTCTTTCTACAGACATTCTTCCTACAGAAGTCGTTGTATGACGGGTAGCAACGTTCCATGTTTGGAAGCCTTTATACTTCCCATGGTCTAATGACAAGAACCTCGAGTATTGAAGCTGGAGCGAACCATTTCAGATGTTGCAACGGTTTCAGACGATCATTTCCAACATTATTTGTTTCCGAAAGTCTATATCCTTCAATAATTAGGGTATTCTACGGTAAAATTCTTTAGTAACTTTGCAGATCCTTCCAAAGACTGCATCTACCGATCAATAAAAATCAAAGAGGCACTACGATCACTCACGCTTTGATTTAGGCCTGTCGAACTACTTGACCTTGTACGAAGTTCGAGCGTTATTTGAAGTGGTACTCACAAAATTGGCTTTCCTACTTTCCTAAAGATACATCAACTTTAATATGGCATTCCAATAATTGTTGGATGTTGCTACTCGACCATAGCGAAAATTTCATTCGACACGATCGCCTCACTTTGAAACGTTGTTGTTTGCATTTATTCAACTTTTTTCTACAAGTTTATTTTTTTTTAATATCAGCCTTTTTCTATTTATGTCATAAAAATTGTTTCATTTTTATGACATATCCGTTTCTACTCTCCTGGAGCAGGCCTATTTTATTACTTATATTACTCATCGTATATCGAATTTGGTGTGTTGATGAATTCAACAATTCGTCTACTTCCTTCTAATTTTTTTTTTTCATTTTTATAAATTCGAACATTTTAGCGATGTTATGTCTATACTAGTGGAGGTATGTATATGATTCATAAACTAAGCCATTGAAACATTAATTACAAAGTTTTTTCATATATGAGAGAATCTTTACGAATCTTCAACCTGTCCATCAATTATGAAAGGGGTTTGTGCATCAAAATTTCCGCCTATTTTACAGTCACTTCATTCAAAATTTCCACCAATTGAATTGTAAAATATACGCAAAATAAAATCTCTTGTTGAAATGTTTGGATGATCGAATTATCTTATCTAGGACATGAATGCATCGGCACAGTTTATTGTTTTATTATTTATTTATAAATTATGAAACTGGATGCCCTGATAAAGAGATTTTCAAAAATTTAAATCGTATCACCTCTCTTCTCGTACGCTTTTTTCATTTCTAAGATTTTTTGTATGATTTTAATCGTTCAGATTTCTGGACTTATTTCTGGATTGGAATTTCTGGATTGAAATCGTTGAAGGCTTTAAATGATCTCCTATCTTCATATAATTTCATGAGTGCATAAGCTCCGTCTACAAACTGGTACCTCAAGTCCCAAATATAAGCCATATGTTTCTAATAGTATGTAGATTATACATCTTATTCATTGTCAACATGAAGCATTTGATAAACTTTGATGTTCTTATGCATTTTGCTGATACATAGAATATGCTGCTTCTAATTTGCATAAAATTCTTGCTTCTTTGCAAATTTTAACGAAATTCAAATACAGACATAAAAAATTCATACAGTAATATCAGCTTATACTTCCATTGCTTTGTGGTCACAAACAATGAGATTTGAACATGGTAATGAAATGGCAGTTAATTAGTTGGATTTCCAGTGGAATTGAATTTCTTAATATCACTAATATAATGCAGAGAAAGTCAAATCACTCTTTTTCGTTTAGGTTTGATTCTATGCTGCGTTATCGCTTTTGAATATGAAAAAAATTCCATCAATATATAAATTTTTGATTACTGTAATATTTCCGGCACCATTTCCGGATGACGTTTTTGGGTTGAATGATAGTCAAAACTGATGATCGCTATATGAATTTATTATGATCGTTTATTATTGGAACACAATAGTAGTTCGCATTCGACAATGAATGCATAAAACGGATTCGTTCCCATAGTTGCATCATAATAAAACAATATTGCTTTTATCATTTCTATTATTGTATAGTAGCAAAAATATGCCATCAAAATTTGCATAATGAAATCATTCACTAATTTTACATAGAATGTTTTGCATTTGCAGTTGTATTCGTAATGACCGACTAGTATTATAGTGCTCTACTATATCTATAAGTTGATCTACTATATTCTGCACTATTCTTTAGAACAGGTATAGAATAATGTAAGTCTTAAATAAGTTGCACTATGTGATGA
This sequence comes from Baylisascaris schroederi, assembly GCA_006503575.1. NCBI lineage: Eukaryota > Metazoa > Nematoda > Chromadorea > Rhabditida > Ascarididae > Baylisascaris > Baylisascaris schroederi. The sequence continues at coordinate 3,720,750 of QEWY01000613.1, forward strand.
CGCATATATGAGTGTACACTATGGTTTTTCAAAAGGTTGGCTTGTCGAGTTGTCGATCTTACCTCTTGTGCAAATAGAGATCATATTACGCTATAGAGTGGGCCTAATGCGTCGAATTCACTCATTCACACAACATTGCTGTGATTGATGTTTGCATTAGAAAGTGAATTGCTATCGACAACCAGTCTGTCATTTAAAATATAACAAATTAGTGGTGCAATGATCGTAATCAAGAGGACCTAAATGATCTCTACGTTCATCGTTTGTGCGTTCAATGAAGTAAATAGAGTGGCATTCGTCGATAAATTAAGGTTGATTTGATGTTTACTGAGAATCAAATGATTGAGAATATCAACTGCAGCTTTTTTCTGCATTTGTTTTCATCGAAAATTCTCGTTTATATCTTTATAGTTTGCTAATGACACAAGTAATGTTGAATTATTCTTGTTTTTCCTAAGTTGATATCCAGCTAAAAATTTTTTTCCAGTTTTCTTATTCAATATTCGTGGTGGAATGACTTATCTTTGTTCAAGTGGAAATTTGCATATTGGCGCAGCTAATTTTTGGGAGAATATCTAGCCGTTGACGAGGCTGAACAGAGATGTAGATGCGGGGAGTATAGAAGTTTAAAGAAAAAAAAATCAATTAAAAAATTATTAGCTATTATGGATCTTCGCTTGACTTGAGAAATCGATAAAAATATCTCAATGTTATTGACAACATATGCCTTATTTGTGTATCATTGAAATCTATCGCGCATGTGAATGAAATTTTCAGCTGCCTAAGCTGGTTCCTAATATAGTTATTCTAATATAGGTGCTCATTTCCTTGCCTGATTATTAATTAATTATTATTTATTCGAGCGGTTTCATAATGAGTCCACGTTGAAATCGTGACGGTCATCGCAGTGGTCAATTCTTTGTGACCAGCATTTTTAATAAGAAACTTCTTGATCGTTGGTTTTTTGATCGTGGAGATCGCTAACGAACAAGAAACCAAAGTAATGCCCTGCAGCGCTACTAGAAAAGCCGTAGAAAGAAATGTTAGATGACCATGAGCAGTGTTCGCATAATTCCTACAACGTATCGAGCTGAGTGGCTATATTGGACGAATCCGCCGCATTGACAGCTGGTTAGATGGCATGGCAGTGTGGTCAACACAATCTGTTGTTAGGCATCCTCATCGAAATTGGGCTTTTAGCTCCAATTTTCCTTTCTTGAATACATCCCTCGGTAGATTAGTATGTAAATGCTGAAAGTTTTTTGAGTTTTTTTCCAAAACTTTTTCATAAATTTTGTGTAATTCGTACTTTTTATATTCCGTTTATTGATTAATTTGTCGTTTTATTTTCTTCAGAAGTTTTTTTTTTATTATTGGGCACAACAGATCTAATCATCAATTAATATGCTAATTTCAACCGATTAATTCGAATTATTTAGTTTATATATTCAAATTTATTAGTTTATTCTTTTACTATTGATCGGTTTGTTTTATCTAGACATTATATTTCTTTGTTTATCAAGCATATTATACTCATTTATTCAATTATTGACTTCCACTGTGCTGGATTTGCTGGCATATTTGTTTACTGGTTTATTCATATGGGAGAAACGATGGTGTTTCTTCGCTTCGCGTAAAAATCTCTCTAGATTAAGAACTCATCAAATTTTATGTTCCTTGCTATTCTTTAGTTTTTCCATCGATTTTGGAGATTTGCCGAGTTTTTTTTTTTTGCTTTTCATATGATTGCTTTTACAATTTCACAAGAGTGAAATTTTCAGTGAAAATTTTTTCTAGCAAAATAAAAAAATTTTTGCACTTATTTTCGATCAATAAAATTTGTGATATTATCGCTATTTTCTGGTTATTTGGTTTTTTTTTCAATGCACTTTTTATTTAGTGCAGTCAATTTCAAGTTTGTTGACTCCATTGCACAACAACGAATATTGCTAAGCAGTTTTTTCTTTCAATTCGCTAGAAAAATTTTCGAGTACAATAACATAAAATTCTTGAAAAAAGTAAAGGAGAATGAAATCCAATAAAGTAGCAGTCGATTAACTTGTTAAATTGATCAAATTTTTGCTCTTTATTGAAATTTTTAAAGTTTTTTAGGAAAATTTATAATTATTCAATTCACGAATATTTGCGATTATAGTGTTCAAATTGAATATCTTTTTTCATCCTTTATATCAATTAATTGATTTATTATACTTATTCGTTGAGAATTGCTAATCTATAGAATAATTCAAATTTTTATTAGAATTCCTGAATAAGTAGTTGATAAAATCACTTAATTTTTTCCTTATCACTTAATAAAAATTTCATTAGAAATTTTGTTCTTGATGTTTTCGATGCATGAGAAAACGACAGATTTAATATTTTTGCTTTCTAACATAAATATGGAATATATGAATCTCATCGAAATTCAAAAATACAATATGAACGAGTTGAATTAAACTAATTGGAATTGAATTAATAATTAAATGGGATTTAATTAATAAATTATCGTGAAAATTATTATCATTTCATTTCGGAAATATGCATTGCCATAAATATTGGAGCCTTTCTCTTTGAGGATGCATAAAAAATTTAAATATAATTGATAGAAAGCAGCTGTTCTAATCCAATTCATAGTTGGGCATAATGTGGGTGAAGATGCATTGAGCGTTGACCTTGAGTGGACTCGTCAAATGAGTTGTCCATATTCGCTAAGGGAACGATGGGGGGTATTGAGCAAGCGATTGCCTCGTTGTTATGCCAGGATGATGTAGCCGGTTGTCCATTCATAGCACTTCTTGCATATAATTGCCATATTTGTGCGATTTATGACCATTCTGTTTGCGAATATGTCTAACAAATTACAGTAGTTCCTCGAATATAAAACCATGGGTTTCTGGGCAAGAATGTTCTCTGTTCAAAGAAATACGATTTATTCCTCATTACTAATTGTCAAGAGAATTTCTTTTTTATCTGACGTGATTGGTCACTATCCAAAAAAATTCGATGTGAATGGTCACTCTTGTGATTGGTCAGTTTTAGTGTAGTTTGTTTGTTTGTTATGTTCGCCAACTAATTGATATCGAACTAAATTACAGCCGTTGCGCCATGACTGCTGTACGTGATACTCTGTGCAATTTGCGTCCACTCGAAATTCCTCGACCACACATTTCCGGTCTACAGTTTATTCCAACTCGAGGGCGTCTCGGATTCTACAAGGTAAGCTTGTTTTTAGAAGGCTTTAAAAGCTTAGATCAGTTGTACCTAGATCGGCGGGGTTGATATTTTTATTGTATAACTCGAAATAATATTTGATATTTTTTTGAAATTGAAGATCACGTTTTGTATAGTGGGTTCAATTTAAGTAGAAAATCTTTTTCTGTAGGTCGCTGAAATGATGTTTTAAAATCTTTGCCGTTTCTGTTTGCTTAGCCCGAAGAAGACAACAATGAATATTTAGAGGTGATGTTGTCCATAAAAAATTTTCCATACTTCAAAGGATTAAAAGTTTTGCAGTCTTGCTAAACAGTTAATTGTACTCGATGTTGGAGAGTAGGAATGTTGGCCACAAATGGACGAAAACTCATAATTGGGCCAGTAAAGCAGATTACCTGAAGAATGAAATTCTTACCTATTGCAAAGCGTCATCTGCAAAGCTTCTTTTGCATATTTAGAGCTGGGCTCTTTTTGGCTGTTTGAGCGAATTCCACTTTCTTGGCTATTTAAGGGATTTCCTCTTTTTTTTTTCGCTGTTTGAGAGCGCTTCTTTCATTTCCTTTTTCAATTTTTATCATTGAGTTGCATGTAATCAACTATAATAGAAATTGCATTTTTGCGTTGTAGATACAGTTAATGACGTCATTTTATAAATTTGTCGTTTATATCTCTCATTCATTCATATTTCCTTCCTACATCAACAAATATGTTAACACTGTTTCCACGTTCTCCTAATTTTAGGTATTGTTTCATTAATTCATTACTTATTATCTCAAGCATGAGATCTGCAGAGTGATAAAAGCCTTTTTCGTCTGCAGCCCACCAGCTGTTCGACCTTAGTCAGTTCATTGGTATGAGGAGGCTTTGCGACGAGTAAGCTAACACCTGGAAACTTTTAAATCATTCAGGCATAGAAATTTACTGCCATTTGCATAAAAATATTACGGTTATTACCCCCTTTCCCTTTCCCCTCCCTGGTATTTCAAATTCCCTCGAATCTTTACTTATATACTCGCTCAACTCGAAGAAAGTTGCTGGTAAAATGCGCTGAAGAATCCTCATTTTTCATTCAAGCTTATATACTTTTTCAACCTTGAAACTATACAGTTTATGTGGTATACGACAGAAGTGGCATCGAAATATTGCACCCATCAACTGGGACCGAAAATGTTGACTTTTTTTGGAATTTAATAATCCTTTCAGCGGTTTCAATTTCTATCATCGAAAATATTGCTGAAAACTGTTAAATTGTCAAGGTCAAGCGAACTGCAGTGAAGTACCATAAATTTTCTTCTCAATCGAAAATAATCGTTTAGTCCAATTGGAAAATCTGAAGAATTTCGTCCAAATGCAAGAAAAAAAAACTAATAGAAGATTCGTTTTTCGTATAACTCGGCTGATATAATGCCGAAAATTCTCTCATTGAAAAATACAATATTATCTTCTTTCAACCTATATGGACCTATATGGATGAGATTATGGTTTTGTACACAATTTTATTGATCAAATTTTGCAATTTTAGTTATGCTTAGCTTCTAAGTTGAAATTATTTGCCAGACACACAGGCATCATTGCAAAACGCTTTTGCAAAGTAGTTCTGCAAAAAATAAATAAAATAAAATAAAAATTCTAGTATGAATTCTAGTAGTTCATCTAGATTTTGAGTGCGACCTTCTCTGTCACCCATCCTCCCATCTTTATGGACGTCTGACTAATAGTTTATGGCGTGTGGCATATGCTTTATGCTCGTCACTGCGCATTTTGCAAATCGCTATATTTTCTAATAAAACATTTCGTCAATTCTTTCAATCTATATGCATATGAACTATTCGCCTTTCGCTGACGTTTGCAAGCAAAATGAAAGTAATGGCTTGAAATATGTAAGTTATTACAAGTGATAAGTTTTGAAGGATTTTTTTATTTTGAAGGATTTGAAGGATTAAAGAATTTCGAAGGATTAAACCATGAAATCACTCCTTAGAAACATACTTTGCCCCTCTTATTTCTATTGTTTCACATACGTTCTTAAAGGATTCAGGTTTTTAGCTTCCCAATTAAAATAACAACTATGTATGTATGACCAAACATGTGAGAATGGGCATTTATAGAGCATTCGCCGTGAAGGCGCACAATACGGTATCCAAATCAAGTCATGTGGCCCTCGAAGGCCTGCTTTGGCCGATGCATGTTGGGGCCCAGTTGAGCCAGCGAAAGAGATCAATGCCGAAAGCAGTCACGTAGATTCGAACACATCGGATACGCAACGATTGGAGTATCCCAGGGAAGGACAACGCAACAGCCTCAGCTCTTCGGATGACGAATCTCACACTAGCAGTCAGGTAAACCATTAACAAAGAGTGTTATTCTTCGATTCCACTAATTTCAAATAGATTTCAATGTGGAAACCATGAAATAAATTCGAAGAAACAATTTCCCACTTGTCGCAATAATATTTTAATATTATATCGCTTTATTACCTTTCAATCATACATTCAAATTATTGATAGATATTCTCATTAGTGTAAAGGTAATGCAATTTTAGTTATCGAATTGTTCGAATGATTCGTCAAAAAAATTGCAATTGGACGAACCCGAATATCCAGAACCCGATTACGATACAACATCAAGCGTTAAAATAAAATCTTGTGATATCATCAAAACTAAATTTTGAATTCATTTGCATTTAATGATGATCATCTGTGGAACAAAATAAAGCTCATATGGAACCATTGCAGTGGAATATTTATATTTCAATTGTGGTAATTAATGGTTAACAGTATATAATTTTTTCAAGGTGGACGAAATGATTGTATGATAAACGATCATTGAAAAACCATTTGAATACTCCTAATTCCTCGACGAAAGGGAAAAGGTTTTTATAGGAATTCTTGCATTCCATTTTTTGTTCTCAAAATTTCCTGATTAAATAAGGCGTTCAAAATTTTCTTAAAATTTCAAAGCATAAAATTACCCGTGATTATTTGTGTGTTTAAGCATTTTAAGAGGTGAATTGCCTTACTAGAATTCCCTTTAGAGCCCATAAATTAGAAGAGGCGGAGAAATGAAGGAGAATAACATAATGTTTGAAATGACGGTACTATATGAGAAAAATTTTTGGACTTATCACATATAAAGTGAACGAGAAAAATTTTTTTGTGATATTTTCAAAAAAATTGTACCATCACTGCAGCTTTTCAGATTATCCTCTTTTTTTTTTGAATTTTTTTTACAATGTGATTTTAGCGATTTGGTGTTTGTATTATGGTGAATTTTTGCAATTCTATTGGCCTACAATTAAGTGATGTCAATAACGTCGAAAACACTTTGTTAAGTGAATTTCTCAAATTTCTACGTCATAATAATCGATGTGGGTTGTTTTTTGATTTGAACGACAAGAAATGCTTTTGACTACTTCAACTTTTTCATACAATATGCTTTACTATTATACACTACTTTTGCTTTCTAACAGTTACTTTACCCTATGGGAATAAAAAAGTAAAATGTACAGAAAGATGGTAAGAAAAAGTAAAAACAAAGGAAGCATTCTGATGGAAGAGGTTTGGAAATGTGCGGTCTTACTGCTGCGAGCACAATATTTGTTATCTCAGTTGTGGTATCGACCTAAAAAGATCTCGAGCAAATTTTTTTCTGCTCTCAACACTATTTACCTATATAGTTTTGAAAGTTCCCAATTTTGGTTGGCCATATTTTAAGCAAAGTAGTCAAAGCTGGAAAACCAATGAAGCGAAAATATTTCGGGAAAAAGGAAGGAAGAAATCGGGAAGGGGATTAGTAACACTGAAGTATTATGAATCTCATTGACATCAACGACTGCAATTTGATTTTCCTTTATGAACGCAGAATGATGTTGCACTTGTCTTTTCAAACATATTGCAATTCTTCATGCTTATTCATTCATTTACATATGTGTTGATTTTTCTATGCATTATTTCTTGTTTATTATATTATTTAAATGCATATTTGTTTTAAATTTACATAAGAAAACCTGTGAAGTAATTTTGTGATATATTGTCCCATACTTAGTGGATAAAATTAAAAGCTGTGTAACACGTCATTGCTCAGAAACATCTTTTTTAATCAAAGCACCATCTTGGCTAGTTGACAGCCCGGCTTATTGACAGTCGTGGTTCTCCGGTGCGACCAGCCTTTGCAAGAGAACATATAGGCGAACTGCAAAAAATTTTTGTACGTTCTGTGCATTCTTTCCGGGGGATTTCTGGAATGTTGGGGTACTTTCCACCTGAAGATGACAGAAATGTAGAATAGAAGGTTGCAAGTTAGACAAACGAAGTAATAAGGTATCGACGCTTCCTAGCAGTATGCATCGAAAAACAAGTATTGCATGAGGTGCAACTATATGCCGTCCCATGAGGTCTTCCGATTGGATAAGAGACAGGTCGCAGTGATAGCATTCATCAGAACCCAGGCATAAGCTTCCCTTCTTATGTTCAGTAGACCAAAGGTCACGCACCCTCCATCACTGTGCGTGCATTCACATGGCCGCCCAAACACTCTTCAATAACATCGCGTTTGTTTGTACGCATGTATTTGTGGGTGAGTTCTGTCCGTTCATTAGTAAGAACTTAGGTTGTGGAATGAATTAGGCTAACGCTTCAACAGGCCAAATCAATGGCTTTCAGAAAATGAACTACTGTAACAGCACTCAGTGATTAACTGCAAAATTGGTCAGGAATTTTATGATCTGCCTTTCCTGTGGCATAATGTAGGGATCTTTCGGATCGCCCGAGGGTCAGGATCAATTACGTGCAAATTCGGGTCCAGAGTATTGCCGTCGAGCAGATTCTATTAACACTCTCTTTTACATAGAAAAGATTCCTTCGATGGCTAGCTATGGTGAGCCTAGCAGAGCGTTATCATCTACTACTGCCGGTCATTAGGGCATCGAAATTCCTCATTTTCCATTCCGCGTTTCGATTTTTCTTAGAAAATTTCTATGCGATCATGGTGAATGTATTTTTTGAGAGAAATTCGAAAGTTGCTGAATTTTCTCCATCCCGAAAATATTTGGATGTTTTGACGTCTAATTCTCTTGTATTTTTTTCCCCCTTCTATCGCAATCCCTCATCTTTCCTATTTCATTCGGCACTTTATAGCTGTGTCATTTTACATCATCACTGATAAGAAGAGCAATTCAAAAATGAATAGTTGATTACTATACACTCTAATCTGTGTTGAATGTTGACCGCAATTTTATTGATGTTCTAGATTATTCAAAATGTCTTTATCAATCAACAATTTTTATCACTTACGTGCATTGATTGAAATTATACACTCAAATAGCCAAGAATCATTTCAATTGATAAGCAATCACATTTATGTAACGTGCAATGGGGAAAATTTCATAAAATTAATTCATAGATCACTGTGTTTGCTAATATAACGCAAAGATAGACGTTATCGTTGTTCGAACTTGTGATCGCAACTATCAAATACCAAAAAAAATGCTCAAAAGGGCAATTTTTTCTTTTTTAAAATATGATATGCTTTTTCAAACACAAATGTTTGAATTTCACTGGTAACACCAGTATTAAATAGCGATAATTCTATTTGCACAAAGGTATACGTACTTGATATATATACTCGAGGGGATCGAAAATAGAAATCAATTGGAATTGAAATAAAAAAAAGAATTGATATAATTGGGCATTTAAGCGTTTGCATATTGAAAATGGCGAATACTTTTCTTTCTCTTTTAAGAATTTAGAAAAAAAAAATTCTTTTTAGTGTAATTCTAAGAATTGGGGTGAGAGTTGATGGATGTCGCCTTAAAATTTTTGCCTATTCAATTCATAATTTCGATGATTTGTTGTTGCTCAAATTCCTGAACATTTTCGATGAAAAATATTTTATCGCATAATTTTTTCATAAAAGATGGAATAATTTTCAAAAAAAAAAATTCTTTTCTGCTGGCAAAATTAATAAGATAACTAGCCAAACTGGTTGTAAGATGGCACATTTGCGCATCTGCCTTGTATTTTTTGGCTAAGAAAGCAACACCTTCGTTAAATACGTATATATTTTTGCTCGTGATCACACTATGGATCCATCCGATCATGCAAAACAGATTAACACGATGTTCCAATTGAAATAACCTTGTTATAAACCTTCAAAGAATTCAAATCGAATAATAATAAACCAAAAACTAGAATATTTTCTGTCGAAATTATTTCAGATATTTTCCTTACCAATTCGAATAAAATAATGCACTATATCAATTTAAAAAACGAGCGAAGAGTAAATCAAAAATGTATTGTCTGCTCAAATAGAACAGTTGGTTTTGTTCTCGAAATATAAATAGCAATTTTCCATGCCATCATGCTTTCAGTGAGTAAACCAGCCGATATGACAGCATTGTCAGCAAAACTTGAAGCAATGTTTATTCACCTCATCCCCTCCCCCTTCCCCTTCTTCAAGTCATCTGTTTATTGTATGCTATTTTGAGCATTTTGAAAGTGTTTTCATAATGGGTGCGACTATCACAACGATTATGGCGAGAAGTTCGACTGGCTGAACTTCTGCCCACTTCATTCATTTAAAAATCTTTTCATAGACACAAGCATCAAATGCTTGCCTCTCATTTTTCGTAAATGACAACAATGACGTCATTTGACTTGAATATGAACCTCATGAAAATGACGTCATTTGGCTTGAATACAAATTCTCGATGGCAGAGGAACGCTTTTATGAGTTCGTTCCCACAACGTCAATCCCAATCGATCCGATGAGTATGGTATCTGAAGATTTAAAATTTTGAATGCCATCTAAATTAATTTCGTTCATCCTAATACTTAGAAAGTATATAAATTTCTATATGTGTTTGTGCAAGTGTCTGCCTATCTGTGCGCTTGTCTCTTTTTTTGGAATTTTTTTAAAAACAAATTTATGGCAGAGAAAAAATTATTTCATCGTTTATGTATATGTTGCAATCTCATCTCGTTCATATATATGTAGTTTGCGTTGCTCGAATGTGAAAAAAGGTTTGCTTTCGTTATATTTACAGGTAAGGTTTTTGCACATGATTCTATTCACGTGAATGTTTGTCGCATCGAATGTTTTGTTGATTGCATTTTGCATTTTGCATTTTGCATTTTGCATTCTATTTTGTTGCATTTCGTTGAGTCATTGAAAGTGCTAACATTGTGGTAGATTAAGTCAACTAGAAATCACCTCATGCTAGCCAGGTGGATATCATTTTTTTGCAAATATTTCCAAAAATTATTCTCCACCAAATGAAAATTTTAAAAATGCGGATGAATGAAACAGAATTTTTTTATTGCTGAATAATTTTTTCAATGAATTGAAAATAATTTTTGAAGGATAAAGTAAATAAAGAATTAATGCGAAAAAAGTTGGTCATTGAGTATGAAATAAATATTCCATTAGTTTGAAAAAAAAGTGGAATATTGGTTTTTCCGAATCGAATAATCTAAAATGTTGAAATATTCCCTAGTTGGATGAAAAAGTTGTTGCATTTTTTTTTGGTTGAGCTGTACGTATCATCTCGAGAATTTGCCGGTAGTGCACATTCTCATATTAGTGATTAAGGGTCGAAATATCGATATTTAGAAAGAATTCTCTACCTTGATTTTCGTGTTCCCGACGATTTGAGCTGCAACTTCGTGCTCACCTTTCCGTTCCTCTATACCTGTAGATATTCTCAGAGTAGTTGTACCTATACTTCAAAGTACGCTTTATTTATTAGTAACACCTTATTTGTGAGATTACTTATCATTTAAAGTAACATTTATTCATATTTACACTCAAATCCGCACTAACATCAATTTTGAAATCTTCAATAGTATTTGTTACAAAAGAATACTTTAAATACTCCGATGAACCGTTTTTTGTTTCACTAATTTATGTGCTCTATGTTTGAAAGATTTCTTTACAGTCTGAATGCCAATAATTTTTATAGTAATCAGCCTTGCGGCAAAAGATGCAAAAAACAAAAAAAAGCAACCAACTCATCCCTCATCAGTGTTTTTTTTTTCTGATAGCTATTTACCACCCGACTGGCGATTTCTACCCGGCGGGTATTACGGCCCAGACGAATATTGAAGTTTTCGAACGTGAATCAAAGAATTGAAATATGTTTGATATCGATGTATAAAGTACAATTGTATCTGTGTGCATTTAAGCGGTCGGATAACATTTTTAAACATTCATGTGTAATTGGGAAGGACAGGTACCAGAAGAGGATATGCCAGTTTATTATTGAAATATATTGTACATGAGGTTTCCAAGAACAGGGAAGTAGATATATGGTTGTTAGCTGAAAGTAGCATCTGTTGCATATTAGTAGAAGCAGAATGCAAGTATACACTCCGCCGTCGGAAATGCCTACCTTGCTGAATTGGCTCTGATATCAGGGAACCCAGCTTAGATGGTCTGACTTAATTCTGTTGTTACGGGATAGACTTCAATGGTTTAGTTTAACTATGATGTTAGGGAGCCTAACTTCTGTATTTGGATGAGTTATGTTGTCATACATCCTGACATCGGTGATTTGGTCGTTAGCTGTCCCTCAGTCTGGAGTTTCAGCCTTCAGCACTTTTCGAGCCTCTTAGTTTAGAGCTTTGATCTGACAATTACTGAAGGATTGTGGGAGTCGAAGCAACATTAACACGGCTCACGCCTACGTTCAAGGTTACACAGTGAGCTTTGATGTCGGCTTGCACCTGAGTTCACAACAATACACAGCGAACGGCTGTCATTCGATGATGGATTCCTCACCGATACACATATCATTTCAAGTGCTCACGCTTAACACGTGCATCCCCGACGATGAATATTCTCACGTAAGTTGGAGTTTTATATATGAACTCAAACTTACACTTCAGTGGCAGAATATTTGACGGCAAACTTCGAACTGAATTATTTCCAGCAAGGATAGTTCCCTAAGAACGGGGTTTTACCTGTTTTCCAGGTTTTTTTCATGGGCACCATTGGGCAAGCAGATTCATTCTACCTGAAAGCGCTTCAAGAAGATATTCACTATTTTAATCTCTAAATGAATAGTGTAACAGTCTTACGGTGGGCTTTCAAGTCAGAATGTTCAAGTTTTAAACGCAACAATATTATCTTACTGTCATTCTAGTCATGCATTAGTTCAGTTACACAACGAAAGGAAAAGAAACATTTATGTAAAAACTTTTATCAAACACCGGGAAGGGTTCACGTTGCTATGGTTGGTAATGATGCAGGGAATGTGAGTAGGTTGATAGCTGGGAAAGACTGTCCCAAAAAGTCATTCCATAAAGTGTGCTGAAATTTAGGAGCTCAGGACCGCAAGTCTAGGGACACCTTAATTCTTGCTGAACTTGAGTATGGGGAAGCTCTCGTCGTGTATCGGTGTCCACAAGTAAAATGATTTACTCAGCAAAGTTTCCACACATAAAATGAATCAATATTTTTCGTTGTTTTATGTAAATATGCATAAGCCGACTATTGACTCAATGCTTTATATGCTTATAAAAGAGCTTTTCCTTAATTAAAAAAAGTATTTAAAAAGTGATTTCTTTCTCGGAATGCAAGAGTGTTTGTTTGGATAATCAGGAGTGACCAATCCCGACAACTTCGACTAACTGTGCACCACTATCGACGAATATAAAAGCGCTAATAGAATCGCATTGTGCCATTTTGTGTTTCAACAACAAATATACACGGAAGTAGTTGAGAGATTTACGAATGCGTTAACATTTATATGTGATTTCATTAGGAAAATTAGTTGCGAACAACTGAGAAAATCCGGTTTACTTGTTGCAGATTCGAATGAAACACTCGATCGGCGAACTTTTAATGATGAGCCGTCGAATGGAATTGCCGATTGGTTTTGATAGAAGTGAACAAATGTTTGACTTTACCTGAAACTTGTTTAGTCTACTCAAAACTGCTGGTTTTATCTGAATGAAACAATGTTATTTAATTGACCACCCGGGTGGATTGTAAATAAATTGGGTGACCTGTCATTCAGTTGATCGACTGACCAATGTGGATGTTCTAATCAAACATGTAAATAAATCAGTGCAGTAATTTACACTGATCGATCGATTTCTACTATTATATATATATACAGCAGACCAATTCTACAATTCACAACTTTTGGCTGTTTTTAATGAATGATTTTCAGCAAAGGGTGTATGTATTTTACAGTTCATCTGCATAATGCATGATAAGAAGTGATTGTTGATTATATGGGAATGTTTATCATTTTTATACAAAGATTTAAATTTTAAAGTGGAAATTTTGAAAGATCAAATGTGGGAAAACTAAATAACAATTGAAAATTTGGTTCATTTTGAGGGAAGTTTTCCAAAATATGAAAAAATTTCAAGCATCGTGAGGAAAAATTTCAAACAAATGAGAGAGTCACTACGCTGAGGGTATCAAAAATGAATAACAGGAAGCATTCCTGGAATGATGAATACCGTCCATCGACAATGAAAATATTTTTAAAGTTCTCTAGAATACCAACCCTGCATTTTTATGCTCAAAAATCTACATTTGTGCTGATAATTGAACATTGATGTGCACCAAGTTTACTGTCAAAAAAAATTTTTTTTTTGAACTAGATGTCAAAAGTTTGAAAGAAAGGGTCTGAAGATTTTTGCGCTCTAATTACAGCAAGTGTGCTTTTTCAAGTTTTTCACCAACCAAGCTTACAACGTCAAACTACCTCGAATAGTTCCTAGGATTTAGTCAGTTCGGCCTTTCAATTTTTGGTTGTCGAATTTGGCTTATGTTTAGTATTAATTCCATGCCAGTGGAGCATCGATTGACACAGACAATCAAAGACAAAATATAAGATGGCTAGAGAGTTGGATTTTATAAGATTAATTTTGCTTGTCTCTGTTTCAAGTTCATGATCTTTAATATATTGACCGATGAATTAAGCAGGAATGATTTCAACTTGGAAGTTTCACTCAGGATCAGACTGGAAGCGACCATAAGGGAAGACGGTGATTATGTTGATGATTTTCGAGACCAGGCAAGAATTTCGAGACCAGGCCTACTCTCAATGTGGTATGTTGTAATGAATGTTGTGATCGAATATAAATCTAGATATAGGAACAAATTGTTACAACCATAAAGCAATGTATTCAATATGGCGTTGACGTTATCACTACAATATTTTCATGCACTAAATGCGCAAAAATATATTAAAATATGCAAAAATATTCTATGCAAAATATGCGATGCAAACATCTTCGAACTCTAAATGTTGTAAGAGTTGAAATTTAAATTCAAATAAGCCTTACCATAAATCATTTATCTCTGTGCAAAAATTATAACAACAAATGTGCGAATCAGGTGTTTGACTTTTAGGCGATAATCGATTTGCCAATATTTTCCCCACTGAATATCACAACGAATGATTGATTACCTTTCAGCTTAGGCGTATTTTTGTATAATTGTTAAGTTTGCACGTTTTGTGCAAGCATCATCATTTATGTAGGTCATTGATTACGCTTATCAGTCAGCTGCTTCAAAAAATAAAATCACTCTGATAGTAATGTTATCTCTTAACAGCAGCATGTAATCGTTATGTGTTTATCATGCCCGATCTTTGCGTTTACTTCTCATATAAAAGCACCAAAGAAATAAAGCATTTTATATTACCGATCAACTCGAGGATTGCTATTAACGACAACCTGGCGCCATTTATATCGGTGCTTCAAATTTTTAAATTTTTCGAAAAAAAATTTTTTTTCATTGATTGAAATTCTCTCTTTCATTCAAATAGACTGACTAGAATTTGACAAGTTTCCAGTTTTATTCTTATATTTAATGCAAGTCTAATATCTCTTACATTATTTGCACTATATTTATTTCAAAGTCAGATAAAGCAACAAACATTCTTATTGGCGATGAATTAATTGCTACTATTCTTGACCGTCACAGATAAAAGAAAACTTCATAGGTACCGACTGTCATTAAAAGGTACCACAGGTATATGCATATAAGCATACTATTTCAGTAATACCTCTATTTAATACTTACTTTGTATGCCGAGAGATTATCACACGAATTTCAACGTTCAAAAATAATTTTTTTTTTTTTTTTTGTGAATAACGTTGTGACATTATTTCGTCGTAAACATTCAATTGTCGATGTTTTTTCTTTCAATTTTTTCTTCGATTTTTCGATTTTTAGCACTTCATGAATGCATTCATCAAAATGTGTTTACTAAGCATTCTTTTTTTTAGACGTCTGGCATGTAGCATTGAGAATAATTTTTCTTTATAGATTTTCTTCTCAGAAAAATCAAGTTCATGAAGTAAAAAAATTTTTGTCTTCAAATATTTTTATGATACAAAATTCCCTTTCAAAAAGAACGCCAACCTTAAAACTTTGGACTTTTAAATTAGACCATTCGATGGTCATATATTATATGTTCATATTCTAACAACTGCCACTATTCGTTAATGCCTTTCGCAGACTGACTTTTTATAATGCTAGTTTTATGACCTTAAATAAGGAGTGGAGGTGAAAATGGTGGGGAGAAGAGAGAGGGCTGAACAGAAGGGCTTAGGAAGTTCAGGCAATGAAGAAAATTTCAATGCGAATCTTCCTCATTCGCATCAGGTTCACTTTTCACACTGCTATGAGCCTGAACGTTGATTCATGAAGTTTATTTGAGTGGCAGTTATAAGCAATGTAGTAAACCGAAGGTAAATAACACATATTTTGGAAGACAATTTATGGTTATGTTCTGGCCCATCTGGAGGCTATCGGTGCCGGATATATTTATATATATATATATATATATATATATATAATCGATGACATACTGTCTTCACTATTGAGCATCGATGACATACTAAAACGGTCATAAGCTTCCCATCGCATCTGATCAACTCATAGTATGTGATTCTAACATCGTAGATCAGCATCTAAATGAAATATATCAAAGAATTCGAATTAATCTCTATTACCTTTCGAATATATTGCGTTGCACATCAATTACGAGAACCCTTCTTGTGTCCTTCAGATGTCAGCACATCTAAGCACTTCATAGTTTCCTTCATATTCCTCGCTTTTTTTTTTTCACATCTCATATTCTTTTTTAGAATAACTTATATAATATAATGCATAGATTGTGTTGCCCTGAATTATATCTCTCATAGAAAGCGATAAATGAATTAAAATATTTATTTGAATATGTGTATTTCAGTTTCCCGACAGAATGTCGAGAGCAACACATCGTTTGATGTGTTGTTTGCTCATCAATCTGCACGTGGCTCATCAACAACACTTCTCGCTCACGTTTAGATTCAGCGAATGATGTACTTTTTTACTAATTACCATTTGCCTACTCTCAACTGAAAACAATTATTGGTATGCAAAAATCTGATCCTAAAATTATAATTGAATATTGTTATTGCTAGTGAATGTGCCAAAAATATCTCAAGAATTCTATACCTAAACGCCTTTCTTCGTTGAATAATAGCTGCAAAGAAATTTATAATTTTTTAAATTGCAAAAGGTTTACATGATTTGAGCGCTATTATAATTGCTTGAAATTTCATTTATTCTTTCTCACTTTCTTTTAAAATTGAGCGCTTATAAAGTTTTAAAAGTCTATTTCCTTCATAGGGAGAGTTCAATTTGAGAATTGAATATAGGCGATGAGTTGGTACAATACGCACTTCAAAACCTATTCATGAGAGCTTTCCACAACTTTTTGCAATTGCTGATTGTTGCAATGCAACGAATAAATCACATGCGTGTTTCACTTTCTTTCTTGCTTTTCAGTTCGATTGGATGGTTTAGGTGTTCTCTGAATACTAGAATCATTTTTCAATATCCTCATTTTTCATGCATAAAACTCATTGGATTCAACTTATGCATATTTTTTGAGTTATTTTTTAGTTGTATATATATATATATATATATATATATATATATATCACACTCTTTATTTTTCCGTATAGTGAGGAAATTCATTCATTAATCTCATAAAAGGAAAAATTTGATGAAAATTCCCAGTAATCCTTCCTAAATGGGGTATATACGTATAAGCATCGCGTCCAAGGATCGGTTCCGAATATTATTTCAGTCGTTTCGCTAAGAATTCTAGTTCTAGTGGTTTTCTTCTATACTATTTTATCAACCAATTGATTCAGTAAAATTGATCTACTCTTTTCCACCTCCTTTTCGAGCAAAAAATTCCCGTCGTTTACCCATAGTGGAATGTTTGGTGTGTTATTTTATCTGCATAACCTAAATTTTCTTACAGAAAATATTCGAGAAAAAAGTTATAAATCTTTCAGGCACTATCATCAATTCCCTTTCAAGAATAAAATTGCCGAATAAATATTTCCATAGCAATTGCCGTTATCATCGTTGAACGGTAAGTATTTTATTTGAAAATGATTTCCAATTTATATGTTTAAAAAAATGATTTCTATTTTATTTCCACTCATATTTTCTTTTTTTTTGATTCTCGTTTATATCATAAATTGAATTGAAATCCCATATTTTTCTTTTTTCGAATTTTTATTTTTTCTGATGATGTTTTTTTTCAATTATTTTTGAGACAATGACTTAATTCAACCTGCAATTTTATTTGTTTGCTCGTTGCTTATTGTCACATTGAATCAAACAATTCAATTTCTTTTGTTATTCTGATGACGTCATTTGATTACTGTTGCTTACTTTTACTTTTTTACATGACCACAATATATGTCATAAACCTGCATTTGTGACATGAAGACCGCAACGCATCAAGTTCCATATTAAACGCCTGAGATGGGTGACTCCGGAGTCAGATTTCTACAGCAATTTACTGAAATATTTAATTCAAATATTAGTGGTCGGTCACTAACTGTTTACGAAACATTAGAACACATCTTACGACCGAAACAGCTGGCTGGAATTAAAATGCAAATTTCTAGAGAAGTCTAACTCCGAAGTCGCATACTATCGATTCGTCCCCTCGATATGTGGAAATTACTTTTTGCATACATCAGAAGTAAAATATGAACGTTACTTTGAAGGTTTGATGAAAGCAGTACAATTGTATATTTCAGTGAGATTGCTTCTAATTTTGAGACAATTAGAGGTTTGCTTAGACTGAGTGAGAAATGATGGATTTCCACGTGCCTCCAGAGTGATTGAGCTTGCAAAATATCAACGCAGATTGAAAAACATCGTACACTGTCTACTGTATCTGATTGGTGCAGCATTTCCACGTGAACATTTCCCAGAGTATTTTTTCATCGCTTCAAGGTACCACAGCAGACAAACGCATCTACGTAACTAAAAGTTTATATATATATATATATATATATTGTCACCTAAATTTTGAAAAAAACGATCAATATTTGAGCTTTTTTTTCGCCACCAATATAAATATCTGAGAATAAATAAATTCATTTCAACTCAATCAAATGTTACTTTCTTCTCGAAGATTGATTCTTCTTCGCTATTCTTTGTTAATCTCTTTAGATAAGATAAATGTGTTGTTTTATACTTAGCAAAGATCTTATTCGCTAAAATATTTGCACTCAAATTGAACCGATAGCGATCGAACAACATTTTACAGAAAGATTACCAATGAATACACTAAATTTTCACTAGAAATAATTTTTTTTTTGCAAATTTTTCGATAAGCTATCAATCAAATTGAATGCTTTGGCCACACCCATGTATTTGAAAGATTTTTTTCAACTTCACTTTTAATTTTCAAGCCTTAAATTTTCAATTCTTTCAAGTTCAAGTTTCAAGCTTAAATTTTAATTTAAAAAATTTTCAAGTCTTCAAGTTCAAGTTCAAGTCCAAGATCAAGTTTTAAGGATACTAATATTGAATAGTGTCCACAATCTAAATTTTAAAAAAAATTTCTTTTTATTCATGAATTATCTCAACCGTATATTCTCAAACAAATATTCGATCATAACAATGATAAATAAAATTTCACTTGTTTAGATGAGAGTAAATTTTATTTCCTCATAATTTACGATATTCTTTTCTAATTTCAATTATTACGTAATAATTGATTTAACGCAATTATTTCACTCAACACTTTTATGCGAATAATTAAGTGCTGCAAAATATTTGTTTTCCTCTGTCGATTTGTTCGAATTAGAGCATATAGAAATGAAATTTGCAAATACGACTATATTTATTTCCTCCTTTTTCATTATTGCAATATGTATTTTAACTTGCAATATGTGAAGAGCATTTCAATTTGCAATATGTAAAGAATATTTCAATTTGCAATATGTAAAGAGTACTTGCAATTTGCAATATGACTATGACTTATATTATTTTATTCGTTTTCGAAATAAATTATCATATTCTACATCGTCATTTTTGTTCGTCAATTTACAGTTAAATAAAACTTCATCTGAATTCTTTTTTTATTCAAAAATTTGAGGTGTTTAATAATTTGCTCGCTTTCTTACCGAGAAGAGGTTTTCCGATTAAGACATCCATCCCTTATTGCCTTATAAAGGTATTTTCGAAGGTGATTTCTCGAGTTTTTTTTTCCTTTTGCATCTGTGAATTAGACAGAATGATTTTTGTCGTCGTTTATTTTTGATTACTCATTTGCTGCCCTAAAAATTTCAGGCTTTTTTCACCAGCCTTTCAGGCCAGAAGGGGGAGGGGGGAGGGGGGGGAGGGGGTGGGGTGAAAGAGAGACGACGCAGGATATAGTAGAGCGTATAAACGAACCTACCTCTGCTAGCACTCATAAAGGTACGGCCATGGACTCGTCAACGATTTCACGAAGAACCCCTCACTTTGCCGAATCTTAGACTGCCTCATCCTTGTCTCGTCTCGTAATTCACTTCTTCCTTGGAATGCGAGACACTTCGCCTTGCAGGAAAAGAATGTTCGGAGGTACATTCTGCAATCAGTATCTGCTTATATGTTTGAGCACTTCATAGATGTTCCAAGCAAGATTCCTAGATGCATTTTAGCTCGAGCCCAATCGATCAGTTCGATTCATTTTCGTGAACTCGAAGAAAATTTTGCGCTGCATGTGTACCATAGTTGGGGGTATACTGTAGTTGGGGGCACGGAGGAATTTGCAGAACTATTACTTTTTAGCATCTTATGGCGATGCCCTTTATGATTACTTCTGGAAGGTTCCTGTTTTTCTGTGTTTCCCCTCTTTCACTCCCCCCCCCTCCTCCCTCCCCATTCCCCGTTAATGATGTATTTATTCAAAAATCGATCTTCCAGACTCATTTTTCCGAAGTTTTTTTTTTTTCATTCGATTTAGAGCATGAGGTTGTTTGCGTTTAAAGTGCAAACGCTGCGTTATGACAGGCGGCTAGTTGGGATTCACATAAAGGACATGATGCGTTGGCCATGTGCTGAACACGTGCAAAACATGTGCCATTGATTTGATGATTTACGCCCGCAAACGCACACATACGCACGCACACATATACACACACGAACACATTTCCTCATTCTATTGTGGTCAGCTATGGTTGATTAGCGGTTTGTTGGTTTGTGTTGGATATTCACGTATGAATTTATGATTAGGTAAACGTATATATGAATTTATCTGAAGTTTTGCGCATACAGGTCATCTCTACCTAAAGTGTTGATTAGCGAGTAAGTAATAACTGTAATAAAGGTGAATACCTCTACAACAATTGCTTTGTCGAATATATCCCTCGTATCGTTAATCGACGATGCATAGTGAAGACACTCAACTAATTTCAAATAGCTATTCTGAAATGGCGCATTTGTCCAAGCGTTGCATTTTCACGAATTTTTCAAATTCACTTTAAAAAATTTTCTCATAAAAATACTCACTTACAGTAAATGTTGATTTTCAGAAGAAAAAAGAAGGTGCGAAAGAGTAGAGTTGTTAATATAGTTATTTAAGGGGTGAAAGTAGGCGAAACAAGAATATGATTCAGCACGCAAATGTTTATTGCTTTATGTATTCGTTACGTGCCGAAGTCAACGTGCTTATGTTTTTCTTTTTTTTTTTTTTTATTCCTTATGATGACGTCTAATATTCATTTCAATATTCTTTGCAAATAACATTTTTTTTTTTGTTTGTCTATGAATCATTTTTTTTCACAGTATTTAACGCCTTCAGAAATATTTCGCCTATCTGATGATAAATAAATTACATTTAGATATAAAATTTACTCCTCGAATATTTTTTAAACCTCCTTCTTCGATATCGATGCGAAATGCTTTATAGTACAAGAAGATGCTTAATTTTATCTAGATATTCGAACGTTTCTTGCATTTAGTAGCGAATCACAATAATCGATGCGGATTTTTGCGTATCGTTAGCGTCGAATATCAATGCTAGATATTACTACAAAATATTGAAAGATGAATATAGTTTGTGAGAATAAAATGAGACATTTTAATGCTTAGTAAGTATTGAAAAGTTTTTCATAACGATGGATAAATTTAATCACTCATAAAAAACAATTATATTTTAAATAATTATTTGTAAAATCTTATTTTATTATTTATTAATAAATATCAATTATGTAGTGAATAATCCATACTTAACTCTTACTTAATTTCATATTTTTCTAAAATGAATTTATTATGACGCATTTTTAAATTAAAATTAGTAGTATATCAAACAGTATATTTACTTAATGATAAATAAGTATTACAACTATCTAATCTATATCAGTAGTTAGAGATAATGTTGATAATGTTAGTGGGATCATTGAGTTCAAAGAATAGATTATAAAATATCCTTCTGTATGATAGGTAAAACAATCGTTGATTACCATTTAGAAATTTGTTTGCATTTAAGATGCTTGCTTTTGATGAGTGAGAACCTGTGTCCATCGTTTCATTTGTTAGTAATCTGCTTTGAAAACGATTATTGTTCTTTGGTCCTTTATAGATCTTTCTGTTCCAGCATCCGCTTTCCATGTACCGTCTTGATGTTTCCTACCATATCCTAGAGTGAATTCTGAAAGTCCGATCGATTGAACGATCACTTAGCCGATCACGGTCAGATTATTCTTTAGGTCCACCTATACTTAACAATCAAAAATTACTGTTATTAGTATAATGAATTATTCGATAACTGGACACTGTTGTTGTCGAGAATTACTATTAGTTATTCTGTAAAACGATATTGTTGTACATCTCGAATATACCACGATGAGGCGATGAGTTGAGTTCGATGATCCACTGTCGTGCAAATACGTTTTATTTATATTTTATTTTTTCACTCGACGCACTTATAGGTGCCGACACGTGCTCGTCGTCAAATCTTTTTCTGCTGTGTTCATAGCGAATGACACGATGCTGTATGTCCTCTCTAAATTCCACATTGCCTTATGTCAGTTCTCAATAATCCTCCCCTTACACAACCATTCAACAAATTCATTCCATCACTTTAGTTGATTCTCTAACTTTAGTCTACTATTGTTTCATTTATTATGGACAACGCCAGTCCATTCATCCCATAGCTTAATTTATAAATAAACATTCTATTTTCTAGATATTTTATGTTCTCTTTGCATTTATTTCATTGAATGCTACTTTCCGGTAATTTTACTGTTGTAATGGTCACTCTATAGTGGTCACTACAAAGTAGCCATTCCAAAATATAATAATGCCATATAATCCACTCAAAACGATGGTACCAAATAGCGTTGCACCTTCATTCTCCAACTATCGACCACCCGTTATTTATTATTTCCCATTCGCACTATTTTCCGTTCCATTGCAACTCATAAAAAGGTATTTTCATATGCCTGCGTATTGCAAAATGTTGAACCAACTATTCCTATCAAGGTGATTTCCTAAGGAAATATCTTAAAGTTTAGCCTAAGACTCTATGATATGCATTAACCAGTTCTTATTACTCTCTACAAAGTTTTACTCTTTCATTTATATCTTTTACGATGATTTTTAATATTTCTTAGTATCACAATGATCTGAATGGACTAAGCGTAGTATGGTGCTCATTAATTAAATGAATATTCACCTATTTTTATCGATAAAATAGTACACCTTTTCCAATCTTTTGTCTAGATGACATTTGCATATTGAATTGCATCCCTAGATTTATGGATATCCTTTTGTTTTAATTCTGTTTGAAAAAAAATTGCTTAATTAATAAAGTTTAGAAGAGCGTAGGTAGTTGAACTCATTCAGCTCTTCATCATTTTCTCATCTATGCAACTGCAATTCGATTTCAACGTTTTATGCAAAGTTTAATCTTTGCTACTGAGTGTTCTTAATTTGAACTTAGAGTAAAATTTAACGAATATCTTTGATACCGTATGATACCATACGATACCGTATTTATGATACCGTGTCCTAGCTGCTGTTTAAAAAAACAAACAAAAAGCACGTTATGTGCTCTTTTTTTTGCAGTTGATTGCAACGTTATTTGTTTGTTTTTTTAAAAATTTTATTTGCATTTGATTGCATGAAATGTTTCTGTTTGTTTGATCGCTTGAATTCCAATTACCGTAATACTTGTTGTACTTCCTGTTGAGTGCTTTATATGATTAGATAAAATATATTGCATGCTTTTCATCTGGTGTCCTAGTGGCAACAATTGTATTTTAACGGACGTTGTGTGCGTGTGTGTGTGTGTGCGTGTGTGTGTGTGTGTGTGTGGTGTCGTGCAAATGGGCAATTTTGCATCGTGATATGCACGTGTCTTGTATACACTTGATGCCTGTGTCTTTCCGAGGGTCGTATGGCGTGCTTTTGGAAGCTGTTTACCACGATGAGCTGCACACACACACACACATATATATTTTTCCCACTATTCTCATTGCACACTCTATGTGCCCTGTCGTCATCTCGCAGTAGTGCGTCAATCCACGAATGTTGTGCGGTTGCGACCACAAAATGCTTTGGCTTTTCGTTTTAGAGATATNTCCCCTCCCCTCTCTGCTCACCGATATTTCTACTTCAGTGATCCTTCCTAGTTTCAGGTGCTTTGCAATGAAAGCTGATCTTTTAAAAGCTATTTCTTTGTCAACGTTAAAACGAAGGTAGTTTCTTTAAAGTGACTTATTTACCTAGCCCAACTCATAAGTAGGTATATTATGACCGGTTTAACCATAAGGTGATTGCTTATATTTGGGGCATATACTATTACATATATATTAATTTACTTACTGTAATTTGTTTTCGCCGTTTCATAGAACGCCTTGGCAGTAATGAGCATGGTGTCATAATATCATCTAAGTATATGCCGTCACCTGCTTGTTCTTAAGTGTTAACACATCCGATTTAATACTCGACTTGTTTACTTAATCACATATTAATGTAATCTTTTTTAAATGCAGCAGTCACCTGACCTCCTTTCACAGCAACACAACACCAAAACGATGCTGATTTATGGTACCGTATCCTTTTTTAGCAGAATTCATCTACGCACTTTTTCATCGATACTAACGAAGACAACCTCAGGTAGTGGGTTAGGGCCTCAGGTAGTGGGTTAGGGTCTCAGGTAGTGGGTTAGGGCCTCAGGTAGAGGGGTAGGCAAAATAAAACGTTGTAATGGATTCAAAATGACGCATAATGCCATGTTGCACTCTGCAATACACTTCCACTAGAATAAATGCCGCACTTTATCTTACTGCAAGAACTCGGTGTATCTAATCAAACAATACGGACATTGTGCATAACATAGAGCTGTGCAAACCTTAACGAAAATTGTTGCACACAATAGTGCTTCTATCTTTCGTAATGTGTATTCAATACCTTTAGGCGGACTTGCTAGCTCGATCTCGTTGTTATTGGGCCACGTGAACGTTTGCACTCTCTTCGATACCATTCGACGACTCTCGATATCAGCGGTTTTCGGTTGTCTACCGTATAATTTGTTTCCATCCAATGTAGTTTCTTTCTTCTTGTACTTTCAAGTCGTCTACTTGGCTTATCCATTAAAGTACTGTGGTTGGTATACGGTGGTGGTAGTAGTAGAAGGGGGGAGGGTGGCCTATTCGGTGTTCTCTATTTCGTTTTATTACGGCCACCTTTACCTATCGAATCTTGATAGAAGCCCATTCCGCACTGATATGCATCTATGCTATCAAAACCAACGAATGAAATGAGTGAGCACATTTGTCGGCTTTTATATTGGGTCGTTTATAGTGGAATAGATATACCTGCAGTTACTTATGTCGTTAAATGTTTAGAATTACAAGTAGAGAGGACGGAGAAGGACCGCCAATTTTTGACTTATTTGCGTTTCCTCTTTTCGGTTAACAGTTCGCCTGCGAAAAATTGGAATGGGGGGTTTAAACTCTACTGGTATTTCATTTTGATACACCCTGTAATAACGACACCATTCGACATTTGACACCTTTAACAAATTTATGCAAAAGTGTTCCATTAGGGTCATTTTCTCCCTTTCCATGAATATATATATATATATATATATATATATATATATATATATATATATATATATATATATATGTAGTCTCCTGTATACATGTAACAAACAAATTGGCAAAAGCGTAGCAGTAAAATGTAATGCAATTAATCTGTGCTATGAAATAATCTCTAAATTTCATTTTTTTGATCATTTATATTTTAAATATAGTCTCTAAGAATTAATGTGCATTTCCGCCATTTTCTTGATTCTCATTAATACAACCGGTCGGTCAACTAAGTTGGATTACAAAGTTCAACTTTTACTTCAGTATCCACATATACTATAGTGATTGTGTTGATGTCTTTGAACTGTTTCTCTATTTTTTCGTGTCAAAATAAATTTTTATATGTTACAATCATTAGTGCCCTTATTTTCAGCAGCACTGTAGTTGTTTATTCACACTCTGCCAACTTATTTTTTTCCTATTCTATAGAAAAAATTTTATTTTAAAAGACGAATTTTTAGATGAATTTCTTTGAAATTCTTTTCCACTTTTTTTTCATTTTCTAATTATCTCGTTTGTATTCAGTGATGAAATATTTAATGCGAAGCGAACTTTTATTAAGTATAATTGCTGCAATTATTAATCTGATTTTGATTAATGTCGAACGATCTTTGATTTGTTTTTACCTTAGATTTTCTTATAGAAATAATCTCAATATTTTCTATTTTTACTTATTTCTTTCCTTTGCAACGTCTTATATCTTCTGAAAATAACCACAAGATTTGCATGATATTTTCTAAAACGATTGATAAATAAATTCAAAAAGGAAAATTATAAAACTACTTTTGCAAAGAAAATAATTGCAAAACAACGTGACAATGCAATTTTGCAAAATAAAAGTGATTGCAAAATGATGTGCAATTTTGCAATCTAAAAAATTGAACAAAATATTTTCTTTTTGTAATCACATGAAATCTCTCATCAGAATCGCATAAAATTAAACAACGAAACGCCTAAAGCTTTCAAAAGAAAGAAAAAAGCAGCTAAACTCAACCATTTGAAGAGTATTATTCTTTGTGCCAGGTACTGCTTGATTGTGCAAAGGTTAAGCATCGTTTGCAATGCAATGAATGCTATTGCAATGATATTCACACAAATTTCGTTGCAAATTGTGTGGGATTCACGTGCGTTGCACATGATGCACAAGTTAAGTGTATCCACAATGAATTGCTGTAATAAATTGGTAGTACCGCCCATCATATATGCCTTTGGATAGTAGTTCGGATATATACGTTTCATGAATATACGATTAGTTGAGTGGTGCTAGTGATGCTCATATAAAATTGTGATTCTATGAAAAGTTTTATTGGTTTCCATGTTATACCACTCAGGTTTAGAGTATAGGGCCTTTTTAGGTAGCAAGAAAGCGTGGAGCAAAATAACATAAACGCTAAAAATTGCGTGAATAGATCGAGATAGGGAGGGGGGGTTATATCCCCTTCCTAATTCTCTAAAAATTCCCCATATTCCACCTTAGGTTGTTGAAAATTTTTCCTCTAAAAACTTTTGTTTGCCATCAATAATTTTTCATTTCTTGCATAGAATTGTTTATTGTTTGCTTCAAATGCTATAGCACTTATCTTTTGCGTTATCCTCTATATATAAGTTCTCTCGAACGAACATATACCGATTGAATATCAAATTCTACGAGATCCAGAATCCTTTAACTATTTGTTAGTTATCTCAAAACCTTTTACCTAGATAACCTGAAGTCAGACTTGATAAACTTGAGCTCTTCAACCATGACACAAAAAAAGTCGATTGTGATGACTAAAATATACAATAAAAAAGAGAAATTTTCTGAAGGCTTATGAAAGGATTCAATAAGCGGCCATTTGTAATGTTTCACTTCGATGTTCAAAAATATCTGACCATATGATAGACATGTGATGTGTTCGTTCGAGATGCACACCAGACGCAAAGTGTCTGCCACTTGACTTATGTATTGCTAATTGAATTAAAATTTCATAGCGATTGGTTGAAGCTTAACCCTTCTGAGTTATTTCCATTGTAATACTCTTAATATCATTAAAATTCTCACTGATAGATACAATTGAATGTCCGATGCGTTGCCCAATATGAAAGGACACCTTACATGAACGAGTAAAATCACGTCGTTTTGGAGGATGCTCATAAAGTTGACAAATTTCTAGTTG
The DNA here is from genome assembly GCA_006503575.1 of Baylisascaris schroederi. NCBI lineage: Eukaryota > Metazoa > Nematoda > Chromadorea > Rhabditida > Ascarididae > Baylisascaris > Baylisascaris schroederi. The sequence goes on from QEWY01000613.1 coordinate 3,748,528, forward strand.
AAATGGCGCAAATGTCCTGAATAGATGTATTAGTGGAAAAATGCAATTTTTAGCGGTATTTACGTTTGATGGACACTTTTTATTTTCCCTAATTTAATATGCGCTCCTTCTGGGAGTTATGTCACTCGTTGAAATATATATCTTGCTTGGACTTATAATAGGAGACTTAGTTTTATATAGCCTGAGGCTAAATTAATATAGAAACCTAGACAATTTATGAATATATTTATTGAGATATAATGTTTCTTCAGATTCAGGTTGTTATTTCTGTCGTCACCTCAGTTCCTAGCTTTAAGTGATGATTTAATTAAACAATGAAAATGATAGTTTTTCCTCTTTGCTGTCTACCTCATCTCCATTCTTCCATACGCCTTTAGCTGACTTTTTGCCTAGTAAATTTGCATTTAAATTTAGCAGTTGTTTTCCTCTATGTTTCAATATGCCATATCTATATAACAAATCTAAGTGAAAAATACCCATTTTATATCTAAATAACGCAAATTATTGATCATTTCTTGATTATTTCTATAAAATTTAACATTTATATTAACATTTATGAATATTTGCGATACTGATATTTAGAAAAATGATTTATGTGTAACAAAGTTTAATATATTGTTATATTGTTAAAGGTTTAATTAATTCTATGAAAACGTTGAAATATATGAATTATTGTTGGAAAATGTGGGAAAAAAATTTTTTTTTTCAAATTTCAGAAATCTTCATGGCTCCCTCTGCAATCGTTATAACAAAAGTTGCTCGCAAACGAAGAAGTTTCGAAGCGGGTGATATCGCACAAAAAACACAATGCCTTAGTGAAGCTGAATATTCCGATGTAAGCGTTTTTTTTTTCTGTTTTTTTTTTTTTTTTTTTTTGTTTTTTTTTTTTCAGATGAACGAATATTCGATGACAGATAAAACTTTATCAAATTGTATTCTCATCTAAATCTCAAATTTACCCCTCAAATTGAATAAATTAGTGAAATTCAATTAATAAAACTTTTTCTAAAGAGTGCTTTTTATGATGCTCTCACAATGTTGAATATTTTCTAATGTTTTTTTTTTTCAAAAATATTTAGCATATATACTTGAGCAAATATATTCAAAGGCACACACATACACACGTTTTTATATGTGCAAAGCTATAGCTTTCAGTATTCATTATGCATATATTCATCAAGCCATTGCGTTTTTTAAAGTGTCTATTTGGATTTTCAGATTTTTCTTTGAAGTAAAATTCAGATGAAAAGCTCAAATATGTTTATATTTACAGTTTCTATAATTTAGTGGTAATTATAGTGGGAACTTCTCAACGGTTTTGGTTGATAGTAAGTTATAGATAAGTTGATTTTAAGGTTTAAATATTCGATAAAAATTTCTATTTAAAGGACGATTCTTCAAGTCCAAAATCGTCATCACCACAAATGGATGACGATCGCCGTGCACATCATAATGAGCTCGAGCGAAGACGTCGTGATCATATCAAAGACCACTTTATGTCATTGAAAGATGCGATTCCACTACTCGATGGCGAAAAGGTCTTATTTCAATTAAATATTTCAATTAAATGCAAATAAATCCCTCCCTATCCTCTCCCCTCTCCCCCCTCCCCTTCCCCTACCATGCAGCAATTAAAAAACGCGTGATTAAATGCGTATATTAAGAGGTTCTTTATGCATAAAAAATTATGCGTATATTAAGAGGTTCTTTATGCATAAAAAATAAATAAGCTATGACATATTTATAAGGCAAAAGATGTAGGCATCTAACTTTGACTGTAGAGAAAAAAAATGAGGAAATAAACAGATTACAGAGGAAGTTAGCCGCATTTTTGAGGGAGATTTAAACCTAAAATATGCTAGAGTATTACTTGTTGGGTAAAGCCATTGCTTGACGGATAGGGAACGCATTCGTGGTACTGATCTTTTCAATGGTGGGTCTTTGATGGGTAGACGCGACAATTTCTGCAAAGTGGGTAGATCCGGTTGATGTTGACAGCACCAGCCGTACTGCCGTGACAACCATCTCTTCCTAGATCACTAAAGCATTTTTAATAGTGGCACCAAATTGTGAAACCGATGAATGAAATGAGACATTTTCTTGTTTAGCAGAACATATTCGGCTAAGCTTTAAAATATAGTTTTGGTGAGAGTCATCGTCTTGAAGTGGGTGGATAAAATACCCGGAAGTGATGCTAAAATGACCTTGTTTCGTAAGATTCGCCACCTTTGTTCAAAGTTTCCAAAGGGTAAAAAATGAGGATCTAATTCAACTTCCCGCGTATTACTGTATATGGTCATAAGTGTACTGTATATAACTCGAGATACTTTGTTTTTTGGTGGATACGATAGGGTCCTATACTTGAAAGTCTGTATGAGAAGTGAATAAACACTAAGATTTAACAAGCAATAAATGGAGGAATTCATAGTGAATTACAAATGAGTGCACTATTTTTTCTCTTCTTTTGCACCTAAGTATTTGGCATATTGACACACAGTTATTTGACAGTAGTTATTTTTTCTTCTGTTTACATTGACACTTCCGTTTTGACTTGGTTTGAATGCATTTATGAAATGCATTAAACTATATATATATATATAACAAGCAGTAGGCAGGAGCAATATTCCATAACATAAACTGGGAATTAAACGCGGAATCCTTGATGTGCAGCCGACGGAAAAAAAGTTGCTGAGTCAAAGGTTGCGTGCAGATAGAGTAGCGAGAAAATTTTTTTTTTCTCAGTCGAACCGCACGTTCTCTCTGTTGTTTACAGAATCGCAAAGACATTTTTGGTACAAGCGTACCGGATATAAGTTTTTTTCTCTAAATTCCGGGAAAGATTCCTCTCGAGGGTTGTTTATGTGCAAATAAAAGAGGTAAAAAAGCCAACAAACAATATAAACTTAAACAATGCCATAAATTATTAGCGAATTATAATATTGGTATAAGAAGAGAAACTTTTTTCATAGCGAAAAGACCAACATTCGAGGATATTCGATTATGAGAAAAGAAATTTTGAATTTATTATTTTAAATATTTTCAATTTTTTCAGTCATCTCGTGCTCTCATATTAAAACGTGCCGTCGAGTATATTGCAATGATGCAAAAACAAATCGCTGAAAATCAAAGCGATATTGCACAATTACGACAACAGAATAAGGAGCTCGAAACGCAGAGTAAGCTTTATATTCAGTAAATACTATGGGTGGGGGGCTTATTTGCGCTGAAAAGGAACCAAATAATCTTCTAATGAAATATGGGTTCAATGCGGTGATCGGGCAAGGACGGGTAAGTAAGTAGCTAATCCAGGGCAATTTCGGGAAGATACGGGGGGAGGGAGGGATTGAAGGAGGAGTAAGCAGTACAAATCTCGAAATTTTTTCTGTTGGTGATAACAATTTTTCGAAACGTTGAGAAATTGAAAACTCCCACCATCAACTGTTAAATGAATTTTTTTTTTCTCAATAAATTCACATTATTCTATAGTCAACGAAATAAGTTTTCAATCGATATCTCAGTCGATCAAAAATTTATTGAAGAAATTTCATCGAATATTTTTCACAATATTCATTTTTTTTAAAAATAAAAATAAAATTTCAGTCAAAGCACTTGATCATTGTCGTAAAACAACACCATCGTTTATTGATGATGAAGCAATACGTCCATCAGTGAGTAATCTACCAACTTATGGTATTGGTGCATGTATGATCGATGCTTCAATATCATCATCACCGTTATTGCCACCACCGCTTAACACCACCAATCTTGCAACGATTCGACAACCTGCCACAGCGAGTGCTTTTAGCTTGCCAAACGAATTGAATGCAACATCACATCTCTCTACACTCAATCCTGTATCACAAAGGTACTATTTATATCTTCATTAATGAAATTTTCCATCAGGTTTATGAAAGAGAGCTTGTTATGCAATAAGTAACGTTAGGATTGAAGTGATTTACCAATT